>CAJQZJ010033263.1:2588434-2599490 GCA_907164525.1 Lophiomys imhausi | reverse complement strand
GAGAGAGAGAGAGAGAGAGAGAGAGAGAGAGAGAGAGAGAGAGAGAGAGAGAACTCACCCCAGGGTTATGATTATAAGTAGTTACTTCTATAAAACAGGTCACTATTTTTCTCACTCTTTATTTTGAGATTATAATAAAATTACACCATTTTCTCTTTTCGAAAACCTCCCCAAACCCCTTCTTGCTCCTATCAAATTCATGGACAGGCCACTACTTTTGACTACCTCCCAATAGTGTTGCGATACTCTGCTTCCATGAAAGGGTTGATCTGATTAATTTGTTGGCGGGTTGGAGCCTTCCTGATGTAATTGTCTCTTGAAATGCCCTTGCAGACAAAGCCAGAGGTGCGCTTCACCAATTTCCAGCATTTCCTAATCCAACCAAGCTGACAGTGATCAATGAAGATTAATCATCACAGGTCCCCCTACCTGGACCAAAGGACAGCACTAAGTAGTTCTGACCACTTGGTGTCATTTTACTTACTATGTAACCTAAGGCTGGTGTTAGCCGAAATAAATCCATCAGTTCCAGGAGAACATCAAGCAGAAACTTCTGGCAGTCATCCAGCTACCACGAGAAGCCTGAGACTAAGCCAACAGCTAGAAAGCAGGGCTGAGTGAACATGCAAGATCTAGATCCTGCTGGACCCACAGGAGCCCAGAATGCTGGAGTTGTATGAGCTGACAACTTTCATTTTATTTGCCTTTGGCTAGTACAGTGGTCATTATTATTATCATCATTATTATTTTCTTTGCTTAAGGAAGAGCTGACAATACAGCTTCTTTGTTCTCACTGAAATGTTTCTTTTCTTTGTATTGAGTAGCACCTTGTGCGGCGTTGATCTGCATAGGAATGGAGCACTCCCCTATGTTGGGGCTGCAGTCTTACACCAGTTTGTTGAGCGCTTGCTTAGCATGCGTGGAGCTCTGCATTTCACCCCCAAATCATATAAACTGACCATGGTGGTTTTCTCAGGAGGAAAATCGAGAGGTTCAGGAGTTCGAGGCTAGCCTTGGCTGATATCAAGTCCAAGTCTACACTGTGGGGCATGAGAACCTGTCTCAAAATTAAAGAAAGAAAGAGTGAGTAAAGTGCCCTCTTTAACGAGAGGAAAACGATATCATATACATGCCAATACTTCATATGACATGATACCACATTGCCTTTCAGATTAAAATGGACAGAATTTCAGCCAGTCATTTTCCACAGCAAGATGGGTTCTTAGCTAATTAAGTGATATACTCAAGTTGTAAGGATTAAACTCGCAGCATGAACACATTTGGTGCTAACAGTGTGTAGAGAACTCCGAGCAGCACGTTCCTCAGAATCTTCAGATTAGCCACTAATGAACATATTCATTATTTGCACACAAAAGTGAAAGTGGTGTCTAATATTTCATATATCTCAGTCAGGATGGGAAAAGGTCTCTAATAAGTAGAATAATTATTTGTATGTAGCAAAGTGGCATTTAACAGAGTCCCTTTTATAGAATGGCATTGGATTGGGTGGTAAGATACACCAAACCTATTTCCCATTTTAATAACATCACTTTAATACATTTATCAAAACAAATTAATATTTCAATATTAATCATTTGGTATTGTGTAAATCTATTAAAATATATGAGTAATGAATAAAAATGAAAAGAGATAAGAAATATGTTGAAGTTTACTAAAATGCCAATATTAGAGTCTCAACATTAAAAAAATAAGAAAACTGCTCTAAAGACTTCTGTGAAATATAGATTTGTAGTTGTGTCCTTTGAGTAAGCATCAGTGAAAATGACCAGAAGACGAGGAACTATGTGTTTTATCAGCAGATAGGTAAAATAACTTACTGGTGTTATTTGACTCTTAAGTCAAATAAAAGACTTTATTAGTTTTATTTATGAGTATGTATGCATCTTTGTGCATGAGTGTGGGTGTCTGCAGAAGCCAGAGGTGTCCATCCTTTGGAGTGGGAATTACAAGTAGTTGTGAGCTGTCCAGTGTGGATGCTGGGACCCAGACTGGGGTCCTCTGTAAGATCAGTAGGCACTATTAACTGTTCAGTCATCTCTAAGCCCCCGAAATATTTTTTTGAGACAAGATTTCACTATGTAGCTATCTTAGTTAGGGTTGCTATTGCTGTCATGAAACACCACGACCAAAAACAAATTGGGGAGGCAAGGGTTAGTTTGGCTTACACTTCTATTATTGAAGGAAGCCAGGAGAGGAACTCAAACAAGGCTGCAACCTGGAGGCAGCAGCTGATGCAGAGGCCATAGAGGGGTGCTGCTTAACAGCTTGCTTCCCAAGGCTTGCCCAACCTGCTCTCTTATAGAACCCAGGACCACCAGCCCAGAGGGAGAACCACACACAATGGACTGGGCCCTCCCCTCACCAATCAGTAATTAAGAAAATGCTTTTCAGCTGGGTCTTATGAAGAATGTCTCAATTAAGGTTCCCTTCTTTCAGATAACTCTAATTTGTGTATCAAGTTGACATATGACCAGCCAGCACAGTAGCCCTGGCTGGCCTGGAACTCTCTTCATAGACCAGACTGGACTTGAACTCACAGAGTTCCACCCACCTCTGCCTTCCAAGTTCTGACATGTGCCATCATTCCTAGCAGCCAATATTATTTAATGATATGATTAGTATATCATGTTGAATTCAGATTTATTGGTTCACATACAGGATAACTTAGTAGAGATACAACGTCCCCTGAAAATCGGGGGCAAAGGTGACCTTTAATTCAGGGCTGATGGAAACACATAAAGAATCAGACATTGACATTTTCCTGGGAAAATATTGACAAAAAAAAGACTGTTTCAGAGGAAAAGAGGGTTCAGGATGGAAAGTGTCACTATTCTGAGGGAAATAGGGGAGAGTTTCTTTATAGAAAATATAATTCTTTAATGGCTTGAATGATATTTCCAAGACCGAGTGCCTGTCTTACTTGATTTTGTGTTACTATAACAAAATACTTACACTGGGGTAGTTTATAAATAATGCACGTTTATTTTGCTCATGGTCCCTGAGGCTCCATTTGAGAGCATGTCCCAATATCTGGTGAGGGTCCTTCGGCTGCATGATAACACCGCAGGAGATATTAGACAACAAGGAAGAGTGAGTTTGGTATCCCGAGTCTTCTCTCTTCTTGTTGTAAAGACCCTAAAGACCCTACACTCGTGATGTCATCTAACCCCAACCACCTCCTAGAGGCCCCACCTCCAAATACCTTGAGCAAATACTTCAAACATATGTGGGAGTTAACAATCCAATGCTGGGAACTTGGGAGACACTTAAACCATTTGAGTGAGTAACTTTGTTTAGAGCACTGTGGGCCTGGTTTATGGGGTACACGGCTTATAGTACCAAGCATGCTAATGATCAGAACACCCCAACAGGGGATGGGAGAAAATATATTTGACTTTCAGGTACTTTCCAATCCTTGAGTCTGCTATATTTTTCATCTGAATAATTGGTTTCAAGTGGTATTTGAATCAGAAGCACAAAGAGGCTACTGAGGTCAGACAGTGTCTCGAGCACATCCCACAGCCAGGAGCGGTGCTGGTATCACAGGGCTCCATTATAGATTTCTCAGTGATTTTCCATTTTGATGTCTGATGGCTCAGAGGCTGCCAAGACCTCTTTGAGTGGCAGTGGCTTGAGCATGTGGAGATGGAGAGAGGTGGGGCGCTGCTCTCTTCTCAAGCACTGGGCCTAGCACCTGTTCCCTCCAATGACAGAACTTGTTGAAGTGAATTACTGAGACCCCTTCCTACTTCTTGTTACAGAACTGCTCAGTCCCTGATTTTACCACATCACCTTTGCTCCTAAATGCAGGTTTTGTAGAAACCTGCTACTTTCCACATTCCTTGAAAATTACCAGGTTGTCAAAACATCCATTTCATAAACTTTTCAAACAATACATTTGGTTTGCTCAGGGAAATCATCTTGAAAGTTCTTGTTGATTTTATTTTATTTTTTTAGCAGTGTTGGCTAAACTTCCAGTTAATTAAATCCATTATTCTTCTCTAGTCAAATGCTTTCTGTCCTAAAATCTGGGCAAGTAGAGATAGAGTTCATAGCTAAGGAAGTTAGAGAAGTGCCGTACTTCCTGCCATTTACCTTCTTAGTATATTGCATTCATAGGATTGTATCTGAGTTTATTAGATTCAACGGGTTGGGGTCCCCAACCAGTTAAAAACTGGTAAGAATGTGAGAGTCCAGAGAGGCTTTCAAACACAGGAGTCAGATGTCAGGTTCAGGAGAAGAGCCAGGGCAGTAATCTGGGAGAAGGCACTCTGACTTGGACTAAGTATCTGTGCCTGTATTAGAATTGAGAGGCAGATAACTAAGCCCAAGGAGCTAGTGAATGATCGTTGTTTACTTGGATCTTAAGGGATATTGCTGTAGGTGGATGAGTCATGCCTCAAGTACTCATCTCAGATGGGCAGAAGCCTGGACTGCAGAATTTTCTAACATCTCTTTCTGATTCAGCCCCATGCTGCTCCATGGAATAGAGGTGATTTAATAAGCATATTAGCTGATTTTGTCTTTGTGTGATTATCATGAGGATGGATACAGAGCACTAGGTCACTAGAAAATACAGTTTTATAGGACTCTTGTGGTTTATGAGCTCTAACCTGGGCTGGCACATCCTTCTGCTGACAAAGAGTGGGAGTGGGAGATAACCTTTGCAGAGTAATCTGAAGATCCACCATGGATCAGATGCTAAAGAGATGCTAAAGTAAATCATTAGTGAAGTCTAATAGCATATAAGAAGATGCTATAGCTTGTATTCCATTGTTTCCTTAAAGGAGTAATGGTTGTTGGTGTAGTATTGGCTGGAATCACTGCCTTAATGTTCTTCCATACTCTATACTGCTCAGCTCGGCAGTCACTCTTCCTGAACCAGCCTGCTTCCTTAATCTTAGGCACTTCCCTGAGGCCTCTGTGCATCTTCCTCCCCTGATGGGCTGAGTGGAGCTTGCTCAAGCTGCTTAGCTTGACCCAGGTCCTAGGAGGAGAAAGGCCAAGCTTGTGTTCGACCCTTGAGTTGATTTCTTAGAGCTGTCAGGCTCTGGGCTGCAGCCATGTCAGCTTTTTTTTTTTTTTTTTTTTTTTTCAGCCACACATACCTGCTTTGAGATCCCCTGATCTAGCTGAAAATGTATACCCTAAAATACTTCCCTGCTAGAGAGAAATGCACAAAACTTATGCTGGGGACGTGAATGCCCACCTCTTGAACAGATTTACTGTTTTCATTTGCACTGTTTTATCATTAATATCTTCTATGAACTGTTATTCGGACTGTGGGGTTGACAGGACCCAACCTTAAAGGCTGCAAGCTGAAATGACTAGGTAGAAAACACCTCCCAGAAACAGTTTGGACACTACCAGTCAAGGAGGGGACTGGCTGCAGGAATCTGTGGGAAGGCTGTTGCATCCTAAAGTCACTACCGCTAAGGGTGAACAAAGACCATGGGAATTTATAGTAAAGTTGCATGCCAGCTTTCCCTGGGTTTAGACATTTCCTGAAAGGAGGGAGGGGAAGGTTCATGAGCCTATGAGGTTGGGGGTGGGGTAAACAAAAGGTGCCATGTCTGGGAAAAAAACTTGGAAGATTCTTGAGGGTCCCTTCCTGGCAGCATAAAAAGATGAGTCGATGAAGTCGTGGGTGGAGTCGGACCAGAAAAGTTACAGAGAGGCGAGAGATTAGGATTGTCAAAGGACTTGTTTGCAAGCTGTGTAGACAGATCCAAGTTTGTGGCTGCTATTAGTCTTCATCATGTTGGGTTCAGTGACATTGATGCTTCTGAGTCACCCCCGGTTTTTGGGTACTCCCTCATCTTTGCTCTTATCAGTGATCCCAATGATAGCTCATTGGCTGAACAAATGGGACACGGGTGCGATTGTTAATTTCATTTGTTGTGTGTTCATTTCTGAGGTGGATAGGTCCATTCATTGTATCACCTAGGAAAAAAAAATCAGCACTTGGCACCCACTCAGCAATACAGCAGAGCTATGATGAGCTGTGGGAGTCTGATTGAATGGTCCTGATTATAGATAGTAAGACATAACTGAGGGTGGACAGTTTACAGTCAGTGCATCACAGGAAGGAATTCAGACACAGCTGCCCTTTCCCATATGGTGTATGGTAGTGTGGCTTTTTGCTATGCAGTGGTAGGATGGTTCTTGCTACAGGTAGTGAGATGTGTAACTAAGGCTGGGCCATCTGAAGTTGAAGTACCTCTGAGAGAAATCCCAAGATGACAGCCTTTCCCTCTGTAGTATGGGTGGTATGCCTGCCAAATGTGGGAGCCCAGTAGGTGAGTGTGGAAAGCTGTGAGAACCATCAGAGGTTGAGAAAACAAGTGCAGTCTTTGAGAGTAGCGTTCAAGGGTCAAGATTGATTATAAGCAGAGATGGATGTGATTTGGTCTTGGTGTGTGTAGTAAGAAATGCACCAGAGGCTAAGATGGCAGCCAAGCAAAGGAGGAATTGCAGCAAGAAAAGGGGTTGTGGCCAGAATCCATCATATTAACCTCTGACTTGGAAGGTGAAAAAGAAAAAAGGGAGGATGAGATAGTCTTAGCTTGCTGTTTCTTACTGCTAGGGGTCTACAATTAAAAAACAAGCAAACAAACAGAAAAAAGAGTATAGGTTATATCTATGCTCAACAGTCCTTTCAAGGATCCAAAAACTTGGAACTTATGGAGAATGCAATAGTGAGGAGAAAAAAAATACATATATATATATATATATATATATATGGTAAAATATAAGATAAAACAAAAACTGTAATATCAAAGTTGGGCAAGGCAAATCAGCAGAAGGAAAAGAGCCCAAGAGAAGGAACAAATAGTAGAGACCCACTTGTTTACTTGCAGGTCACATAAAATACTAAACTAAAAGCTATTTTATATATATATATATATATATATATATATATATATATATGCAAGTCTGTTATTTCTTAGAAGTGTCTTCTTTTCTAATGAAAGGCAGAAAGGGGGTGGGTCTGGATGGGAAGGGAGGTGGTGAAGAACTGGGAGGAATAGAGAAAACTGTAATCACGTCATATTGTATGAGAAAAGGTTTATTTTCAATAATGAGGGAAGGAGAATACATCATAAAAATAATAGAAGATAGCCCTCAGGCAACTTTCAGTGGAGAAGAAGGAGACATTTGTGATTCAACATGCAGATGGGCCCTCAGCCAGGGTCAGGTACAGGAAACCATGGTAGTCTGGAAACAACACAGCACCTGAACTGCTTGAATCAGGGACGGCTTCTAAACATGAAATGAAAGAGCCTGTCACAGTGTGGCTCTTCAAGCTCTGTGACATGGGAATGGATTTGATCAGTCTGACTATTGTATAAGTAGAAAAGCTGAGCATCCCTTCTGGACCTCCTTAAGGCAAAGGCTGTGTAACCTGACACAGTATGAGGGAAATAAGGCCCTAATAGACTGGCTTATCAGAGCCACTAGGAATGTGGCGATTGCTCACTGAGGCCCTCGAGCATATCAGAAAATGAAAAATAATAGAGGAATATTGGTATTACTAGAAATATGAGAAGCTGTGTTTATCCCAAGTTCATTGGGCCAGATAGAACTCTGTTCATGGAAGAGTTTTTAAAAAAGAAATTGAGAGGCTAGAGAGATGGTTCAGTGGTCAAGCTCTCTTCCAGAGGACCTAGGCTCAATTCTCAGCACCCACATGGCTACTCATAGCCTTCTGTAACACCAGTTCTGTGGGACCCAGCACCTTCTTGTAGCCTCTGTTGGCTTCAGACATGCATATAGTGCAGAGACATAGATGGTGGCAATACCTCCATACACATGTTGTGTGAAAGGTTAAAGCTTGGAAGCAGGTATCAACAGCCTAGCTCTGCCAGGATAGGGCAAGCAAGTCCTTCATAATTCCTGATTTACAATTAATGTCTGTCAGTGATACTGGGCCAAAGGGCTGAAGATAGATGCTCCAATGTATTGAGAGACATTAGGACGGTCCAGAAAGCCAGTTGTCTGTCATTTCTTAGTTTTGGAAGCTGCTGACTCTGCACTTCCTGTTTATTCAGATATATTTATCCTTCTCAGATCTCTGATGTGGTTAAAGACTAGATAGTTATAGTCTCACAGATAAATTTTAAGTTGCTTAGGAATTAAAAGGATGTTCTAGGTCTAAGAAGGTGTTTTTAAGTTGGTAATGCAAGTTAGGATGGAAACTGAGGTATAGAACTTTAAACTCATGGAGATAGATAATAGAATATTAATAACAGTTGTCAAATACATATTAACTGGACATTGGTAATGTAGCTTATGCCTTATAATTTTCATAACTGTAGCCTAATTGTTCTCATTGTTTTGTATTGTATTTATTGCTATAAGAAAAAGATCATTTTGTTTGACTAAAAGGGGAAGATGTTGGGGGAAAAAGATATACCTTAAATTTTTTATGTTTATTTATTACTTCAAGTTACATCTCCATAACAGTACACTCTTTCAACCCCTCTCAGTCCTGCCCTCCCACCCTCTACACCCATCCTTTCCACCCAACTCTTCTGGAGTAGAGTGTCTCTACATAACATCCCCCTACCCCAGTTCAGCAGTCATATTGAGAGCCAAGAGCCTCCTCATACACTGGGGGCCTACAAGGCAGCACCACTAGGGCAAAGTGTCTCATTGACAGGTAACAAAGTTCCTGTTCCCTTTGGTGCATTGGCTGTAGTAAAGTTATCCTGTACTGTATGGCTAAGGTCCGATTATAAGTGAATAAATGCCATGCTCATCCTTCTGAGTCTGGGTTAGCTCACTCAAGATGAGCTTCTCTAGTTCCATCCATTTGGCTGAAAATTGCATGATTTTGTTTTTTCTGATGGCTGAGTAGTATTCCATTGTGTGGATGTACCACAGGTTTTTTTTTTTATCCATTCCCCAGTTTTTAATTAAAAAAAAAAGCAGATAGGAGGGTGAGGGGGAAGAAGGGTAGTAGGGTGGTACCAGGAGAGGGAGGAGGGAGGGGACTGTGATTGAGATGTAACTTGAAGAAATAAATAAATGTTTAAAAAATATTTTTTAAAGAAATTGATCAATCTGGGACCTCAAAACTTGCATGAGGCATTTTGTTGAACCTTATGATGGGACCTTATTTTTATGACATATATGAGTCTATGGCTGGCTTCAATGGTCTAGATTGGCATAAGAATTAAGTTCATAAAGAGTCAATAATCTAGAAGAGATCAAAGGAAGATCAAACAGAGCCAAGGCTCTGTCTGGATCACTCTGGGGTGAGTGTGGGAAGACCTGTGTGGAGCTGGAGTGCCTCAGGAGAAAGATGACAGAAAAGCAAGTGTGGTGTTAGCAAACTAGAGTTCTATCTTTGTATACATTACTTTGAATACATTCTTCTGGCCATGGTTGTGACAAAATACCTAACAGAAGGAAGGTGAGGGAGGAGGGCTCACAGTTTGAAGGTATGATCCCTTCTTGGCTTGTAAGTCATGATGGCTGAAGTGTGAAGCAGCTGGTCACATGGCACCCACAGTCAGGAACCAGAAGATGAATGTAGGGCTCAGCTCCCTTTGTTCTTTCTACTCAGTTCAGGTCCCCTGCCCATGGGATGGTGAGGCCCACAATCAAAGGAGGGCATCTCGAGTAAGATTCCATCAACCACCACTGGCTTTGAGCATAGCTGGAATCAGAAGGGAAGCCATAAAGAAGGCATCTAGGGACTGGAGTAAACTGGGGTAAAGACTCTAAACTCCAGATTCTTCAAGTTAACTGAGCCTGACAACACCTGATTATTATCTACCAAGGTGCAATTCAAAAGTCTAAGCCCTGGAATTATAAAATGATGGATTGTTTTGTTTTCAGTCATTAATTTTATGGCAATTGGTTGTAGGAAAATGCATACAATATGTGAGTATATGTGTTTATATGCATATGTATACATCTGCTTCTTCACAATCTACACTGTCAAAATTGAGGTGCTGCCCTGGGAAGCAGCAGAGTTGTGGGGAGCTGGGATGCTTGTACCCTAGTCCAGTGTGTCTAAATGACAAAGAGGAAGGAAATGCCTTTAGAATACTGTTACATCGGGTCTATGTCTGTAATCAATATGGCAGAGAAGGAAAAGGCAATGTAAGAGTTGACCGGACTTGAAAATGTCTGGAAATTCCCAAGAGACATTTGAGAAAAAGTTGTCAGTAAAATGAAGAGAAAGAACTGCAGAAAATAATGTGTATATTTTGATAAGAACTACAACTTCATAAAGATAAGTAGTCTATTAATTTTCTTATGGAAATGAAATATTTGAAAGACTTTCTCTTTTTTGCCACTTGCAAGGCATATACAAGATTGGGAAGAAAGCAGGCAAATGGGGTAATGATTCAAGTTTAACCGTGAAATATGTATCCTAAAAGGTAGTGTTTGTTGTCTTGCTCTTTTTTTGACAAAGAGATGAAAAGAACAGTGCAAATTGGAGATTGATTTCTGTGCATTATAGCTCAGAGATGGATGTGGGAGGGCAAAGGAATTACAGTTAAAATTGCGTGAGAAGGGACAGAAGCAGGTCTGTCCATCATCTCTTCTCGGTTCCACCGTCCATAGATGACTTAGTGCTTCCTGGCTGCTTGGTCCTGAAAGCCTCCTGACTTTCTCTGACCCCAGGCCTTCCCTCTTATGGTATAAATGAAAGTAACTGATAGAGAAAAACTGGGTAAGAAAACACGGGCTGTTTTGGGGTTGTGCATTTGGTTCTGTCAAAGCTTTGTTGCACAAGCATGAAGAGCCAGGTTTACATCCTCAGCACCATGTGAAAAATAGCTAGACATGACACAGCACCACATGCCTGTGACACAAGCACCAGGGAGAGGGACACATGAGGATCCCTAGAATCTGCCAACCAGCCTGTCTAGCTGAATCCAGGACCAAAGGAAAACCATATGTCAAACATATAGTGGAGAGGTGACAGAGGACGACACCTGATGTTAACCATTGGTCTCCACATCTACATGCACACACACACACACACACACACACACACACACACACACACACACAC
>CAJQZJ010033263.1:2561343-2580152 GCA_907164525.1 Lophiomys imhausi | reverse complement strand
GAGGTTTTGTATGTGACACAGGACCAACTTTTGGCAGCTGTTCCTTGTGAATCCATCACATAGCATCAGATCGAGTCTTCTAATTTCTCTTCACAGGAGCTCGAGCTGATGCAAAAGGACAGATGTGACCAGTGCTGATCCAGGCACTGTGGTGTGCCTTTATTAGTTGTAATTTAATATTTGGTAGTTTGAACAATCCAAATGAATGGTTTTGCCCATTTTACATCGTTATTAGTCTGGCTTGTCTCATCTTTTTTTTGGTTTATTTACATCCACTAAGGTCTCTTCCCCTTTCAAGTTTGCTGTGTGCCCTATCTATAGGTTGTTTTAGGTGTGAGGTGTCCTCACTTAATCTGTGTCCTGGGCAGGTTTTATTGCCAACTTGGCACAACAAAGAAGGAATGCACTTTAAGAATTGGCTCGAACAGATTGTCCTGAAGCCATGTTTGTTGAGAGATGTCTTGACGACTGTGTTGGGTCTCGCTGAGGGAGGCATCATCCCTAGACTGAGTGTTCCAGTAAGCATCATTCTGCCACGGTTCATGCTTCCAGATCCCTGCCGTAACTTCCCTTTATGACAGACTGTTACTAGAAGCCTGAGATGAAATAGACCCTTTCCTCCCCTAAGTGCTTTGGTCACAGAGATTTATCACAGCAACAGAATGAACCTAGAACAATCCGGGAATGAATTCTGTGAAGGGAACCCACCACAGCAAGAATCTGCATAATCGGGTGACAAAGTAGACACTGGACAGAAATTGATCTATTACGATTGGTGCCTTCGATATCTCTCTCCCCAAGAATGTTTTGAGTTATTAGACAGTTCACTGGCTGCATATCCATCTGTGTCTCCCTTTGTCCTCTTGCACCCAGGGGCCACATTCTGGTTTCACTGACAAATATCATGATTAAATCTCTGTAGTGGATATTAATGTGGAACATTCTTTTCACCTAAAATGTGGTGAGGTGATGTATCATAATTCCAGAGACTTTCATATTTAATGAAAATTACACTAACTAGAATAGGCTTGTGTGTTTCCTAAATACTCAGGAAATTGAAGCAGGAAGATTGCAAGTTCAAGGACAGACTGGGCTATAACAAAATTCTCTCTCAAACACAATATTACAAAACAAAAAGCAAATTGCTGCATTCCATTTGAGTATTCGTTTACTGAACATGTTTCCCTCTCTATTATTAACCTCTCTGGAAAACCGTATGTAACGCTCCCTGACTGACAGAAACCATTTTTGCATGCTTTTACATATATTTTAGTTTTTTTAATAATTTATTTTTTATTTCTTCAAGTTACATCTCAATCATAATCCCCTCCCTACTCCCCCCTCCAGTCCCACCCTTCCACCCTCCTCCCCCTCAACCCCCCATCCTCTTCCCTTCTTTTTTTTTTTTTTTTTTTAGTTTAAGGTATTTCTTCTTCCCCCCAACAGCTCTCCCTTTCAGTCCAACAAATGGTTCTTTTTCTTATAACTATAAATACAATACAAAACAACAGAAATAAATAGGCCACAATTATAAGAGTTATATGGCTTAGCATACATTCCCAATGTCCAGTCCATATGTATTTGGCACCTGACTTTAACATTCTACTATCTAACCATCTCCATGAGTTTAAAGTTCTATATCTAACTCAGCTTTCATCCTAACTTGCCTCACAATTTTAAAAATATCTTCTTAGATCCAGAACACCCTCTTGATTCCTAAACAACTCAAAATTTAACTATGAGACTCTAGCTATCTATTCTTCAACCACCTCAGAGACCTGAGAGGGATAAATATATCTGATTATATAGGAAGTGCAGGGCCTGCAGCTTCCAAAACTAAGAAATGACATACCAGTGACTGCCTGGACAGTTCCCATTTTCTCTCCATACATACATTTTAGTTTTATCATACTCTCTTTCAATTACTGATTGTCTACAGATTTGCTGACCCGCAAATTCCACAACTGGAAGGACTTTGTCTTACACATTTGTGGTCCAGGTTTTGTCACATTGTCTAGCTCTGGTAGAGGACTTCAGAACAACTGGACAGGAGGCAGTTGAAATCTAAGATGAACATGATAGTAGAATGCAGAGCCTACTTAGGAAAACAGTCACATAATCATAGACATAGGATAATCTATTTGTTAAAAGCTGAGACCAAGCCAGACATGATTGTTCACACTGTAATCCCAACACTTGGGATGCTATGGAAGGAGGATTACTCTGAGTTTGAAGTTGGCCCATGCTACGTACCAAGTTCAGATTGGGCTATACAGAGAGTTTCAAACTATTCTGGGCTACACTCGAAAGGCTTTACATAAGACCTGCCCAAGGTCAAGCCTGTCAACTGTTGAGCACAAGAGTGAGACGGCCTCATAACCCCCAGACATAACTGAGGAATCCTTGAAGGTTGATGGGTAACAGAAATGTGAAAGCTAGTTTTCTTTAAAGTGTGGACCCTGGTAGACTGACCATGTTCCAGTGGTTGGTCCCACAACTATGACTGATTGGGTAGCACAAATCAGATGCAGAGGGTTATAGGATAAACAAAGTAAAAAGAACATGAAGTTGGGAGAAATTAGGAATGGGTGGATCCAGGAGGAGTTAGAGCAACTAGTGGAAGTGAATGTGATCAAAATACATGGTATATATGTATGAACTTTTCAAAGAATTACTACAAATATTAAAAAATATAAATAAAGAAATATCAATCCAAAGACAGGGAAGTGTGGCATGTCAGAACAGATAAATAACATGCTATCTGTTGATGTGGTAAAATTACGTGAAATTGTCAGTTTGCTAACTTGAAATTCATAAGCTGGGGTTAGTGTATGGTAAAGCCATATGGAAGGAGACATTTTGGAAGGTAAACCATGAATAAATGCAATGAAATCAAAGACTCATTGAGCACTAACAGTGCATGCAAGATGTAAGCACGTCTCTGTCCTTAGGGAAGACACTCTCAGATGGAAAAGCAAAGCTCGTTGTCCTTAACAATAAGTCTCAAATGAAAGAGACATGACTTGACAGACACCCACAAGAAAGTCTGTGATGAGCTGTAAAGCAGACCCCAAGTCTGGTGAGCTCTTCTCTTCCCACAGGAGATACCTGTCCATCTCCTGCTTAGGATGTGAAATGAGAAGATTTTTGGAAGCAAATGACAAAGGCTTCTAAAAGAAGAGGTAACCAGAAAGTCCCTCATCCATGTCCTAGGGCAATGCCACATTTGATTTTTCAGAGTCAGGTCACTGAACATTACTTGACATGAACCACGGGGAAGATAAGCATGTATGCCAGCAGCAGAGAGTGGCCTTTTAGAAACTAAACGGTTTGTCTCTCTGTCTGTTTGTCTGTCTTTCTGTCTTTACTTGTAAGGAAGTGGGACTCCCAGGACAGCTGATAATTTTGGAATCATAGCCATTGCTATTTCAGTGTACTAACAACTTGACTAGAGCGTGTCAGCAGGAACTGGTGTCACCCAAGGGTCCAGATGTGCTGGTGCCAGTCATTGTTGACCATGAGTCACTGATCCACTCTATTGTCATGGTACCTTGCCACGAGAGGTGGCTATGGATACCTCCATTTTGCAGATGGGAACACTTAGGCACAGTGTTTCACTTTTCAATTTGATAGACTCTATCTAAATATCCCACATGTGGCACTTAGATAAGTTGGTCCCACCTGTCAGGTTTTTGCTACAGACCAAAGAAAAGAGAATTCTTATTTTCATTCTTCAGCATCATTTAGCCAGGGAAGGTAACTGTAATTCTTACAAAATGAAATATTAGAATGCCTTGTGTAGGAAAGAGTGTCGCAGCTCTAACGGTTCCTTGGTGAAGAGCCGCAAAGGCTATTCATTTATTTAGCACCAGAGGAATAGAATGATTCTAAGAAACTGAAAAATAAGGAGTGGGGTGCTGAATCCAGAATTATCCACAGAGAGGACAAGCCTGGCATGGACAAGAAGTCAGGCATGGAGCTCTGTTAAAGGTGAAGTCCTGCATGGAGCTCTTTAATGTGAATGAAAATTGCATCCAGGGAGAGAGGAATGAGGCAGCCAAGGTCATGGAAAACATCAGGATAGCAATCTAGGAATGCTGAACAGTTCCAGCGCCTTGTAAAGATTCTCCTCCACAGCATTTCTGCCCTGCTATCCAAGCTTCTGACTTTAGGCTTCAGGTAGGTGCTTAGACAGCCTGGTTTCCAATAGTCCCTCAATGCTTCCCACAAACCACCTATTGTGCATTTTAGTAAATTAGAGGATATGCACCAAAGACTTCATTCACACCTAGTCACCTGTTTTAGAAAATAATGAAGAAGAAATGTCTTGTCACTGTTATGTAAACTACCTTTGCTGAATCTCTGAAAATATTTAGGTCAAGACTTTTGGATACAAATGGTCTTATTAAATAAGACTTTGGATGTTAGACCCAGGGATTTCTCTCTTCTTCTTTTCTCTATCCTTCTTTCTCTCCTATGTAGGAGGGTAAAGACTTGAAAAAATGGGATAGAGACATAATATAGGAATGATAAAGAAAAAGGGATAGATTATTGAATGTGCTCATATATTTGTTTATCTCTACAAAATTAAGATTATATTTGGGTACAGCAGTATTGACTTTTTCATATTCTTAAACTTAAAAAAGTGAAGAGGAAAAAAATTACACTTTTATCTGGAATTGTGCCTTGAAAATGGGAGTCAGAGAAAGTCGGATAATTAATTCCAAAGAGCTCTTTGAAAAAAATAAGCTTTAGGGGCCAGAGATGTAGCTCAGTTGGTAGAGTGCTTGCCCAGCATGCACAAAGTCCTGTGTTTCATTTCAGCACTACATAAACCAGGCATGATGTTGCCCATCTATAGTCCCAGAACTCTGGAGGTAAAGGCAGGATCAAAGCCTAAGAAAATCCTCAGCTACATACCAAGTCAAGACCAACCTGAGAAATATGAGATCCTATCTATCCTTCAAAAAGCTATAATTTTTTTATAAAGATATAATTTATATACATATATATTAAAATTATCTCTTTAGATGTACAATTGAATACTAGTGAATTTAGTTGTTTAGCAACTTTTATAATCTAACTTTAAAAACTCATTGCAATAATGTCCCCTGTACCCTTTCTAATTAATCTCTATTCTCACCTCCAGCCCATGAAATCACTAATGTCATTTGGATCTCTGTAGAGTTGCCAGTGGCTTTATTCTAAGAAAATAAAGATGAGTCAGAAAGTTCTTAGTTGGACTTTTATGTCTCTGGACACAAAGGTAAGATAGTCTTGCTAAATACCAGCTTGAGGTTCTTCAA
This sequence comes from Lophiomys imhausi, assembly GCA_907164525.1. Lineage (NCBI taxonomy): Eukaryota > Metazoa > Chordata > Mammalia > Rodentia > Muridae > Lophiomys > Lophiomys imhausi. Next base: position 2,574,846 of record CAJQZJ010033263.1, on the reverse strand, counting down.
TGTAGGTTCTGTAGTTTTATTTTCACTAACTGTGGAAGAGAGTGGCCTTAGGCAGATGAATAAACAAAACCAAATGTGAATTATCTTCCAAAGCTGCGGCAGTATACTGAGAAAACTCTTCCCCAGATGTCCGGAAGCTGCAGAGATAGCTCAGACAGTGAAGTGTTTGTTATATCTCACCAACCTGAATTCAATTCTCATAACCCATATATAAAAGCAGGGTGTGGTGGCAAGTTTGTAATCCCAACACTAGGAATGTTGAGATAAGTCTAGCTGAATCAGTAAGCCCGGGCTAGTCATCCTCAACCTGTCTCAAAACCCAAAGTGTGAGTGACAAACTGAGGAACAGCACCTAGGTTGATTTCTGACCTCTACACACATGTGCACACACATACGGGTATACCTGCACACATGCTAATGCACACACACACATGGAGACTCACATACATACATAATCAAAGTAGTGTCTCCAAAGTGTGTGACCCTGGTTATCAATCTTAGGAATGTTGGCGTCCATTGAACTGTTAACAAACAGGTTCCAAATGTGAGGAACTTCCAGGAAAAAACGTATTTGGGATGGGCACAGCTTTTCAGCTCTTCTCAATCTCTGGGAATATTTATATTTTCTGAAAAAATCTGCTTACCTGTTGGAGAAGCCTGTTATGGGCTTCCACTTCAGGTCTGCAAGTCTCACTTTCCAATCAGCAGTACTCTACTATTTATTTTCTATTTATTTTTCTATTTATTTTCTATTTATTTTTCTATTTATTTTCTATTTATTTTCTATTTGCTATTTATGTATTACTGGGGATAAAACCCCATGCTTTGTGCATGCTAAGCAAATTTTGTACCAACTGAGTTTCATCCCTGGCCCTTGAGTGTGTTGGTTCTTAACATAATGCTGTCTCTCTTTATTCTTTTTGCTTCTGTCCTATTAGCCACATGCCATCAGCCACCTTCCCTATTCATTTAATAGGCCCCACTGAGTTGCTTAACTTAAAGCAATGGTGACTTTAAATCACTGAGGTGGAAATGTTCTTTTGCTAATGTAGTGCACTTCTCATTTTAGACCTGCGATGCTCAAGCCAGAACAAAACCAGTGGCATTTCAGACATTTCTAAGTTTATATGTCTACTTAATATTAGAACCAATAGAAGACTTCTACCCTCAGGTTTCCCATCAGAGGTTCTTTCTCCTAATGTTCTGCCCAGTCTATAATCTTATAAGGTGTCTTTTCTCATCTTCTATAATGTGACAGACAGATATGCTGTCAGGGAGATGAACCATTAGGGCTGGAGGCTTCAGCTATCACAGCAGGATGGTTGGGTAGATCATTGTCAGCCCAAAGTGATCAAAGATGTTTGAGCTAGGACAGTGGTTGTGAAATTGACAGGACTTTGAAAGGTCAGAGCAATGAAGGCAGCAGATGGGCAGAACTGCAGGAGGGACACACTAGGCAGGGAGCAGATGAACCTGGGACTGTCTGAGGGTATTATAGGACAGCCGGCAGATGGGCTGTGCCAGAATGTGGAGAGAGAAACACTGTCATTGACACTAATTACTGGTGATGGAGGTGCTTTGCAAAACATGGTGGGAAAATGGCTCGATTTCATAAGACATTTACCTCAACACAGGACAAGTTCATAATGGCTTTCTACACCAAATATGCTAAACTGAGGACCCAGGGAAGTGTCTGTAGAATTTTATTTTCCCCCTTCCTCTCATACTTTTTTTTCTGAGCTGGAGAAGTTGGTGAAGACACACCACAGCACTGGATTAGTGGCATTTATTTTGAGCACTATTCATTTTCACAAATTAAAATTACTTTTTAACGTATGGTATTCAGAAGTGAAGCACTCATTGCTGTACCCAATGAGGTGGATTTGTAGCACAAATCAGAGGTTGAAACGGATGAATAGGATGTGTAAAGATGTGAGCACTGTCCATTGTCTATGCTAGTTCAGCTGAAGGCCTAAACACAGAAAGATGAAGAAGGATCATTACAGGTTTAATGCAGAGGGGCTGAAAAGATTTAAATCTGGTAGAAAACTGTGCATTTTACATCTTCAGAAAGCACTTGGTGCATAATTTCACATTTAAACTAAATTTATTTTTCTCTCAGTGCAATTTAGCACTGAGCTTTGCTGATGTAAAAGTGGGCAAGGTAGGATCCCAAGTCACAGCTAGTTCAGCATTTAGGGAGTGAAGAATGATTCTGAAAGAGCTGCTATTGCGAAGGAGGAAGAAGTGGTTTGGTTCTGAGAATGAGAAGCATCTATAGTAATCATGAGAATGAAAAGTAAAAGGCAGTCATGATCCAGAGAGATGTCTGGGATAAAGAATTCCATTTTTCGCTTCCTTTGTGTTATCAGAAGTGACTGGCGACACAGTTGGGGAGAGAAGACATCTTTTCTCTTAGTTTTTTAACTTGTAGCAGTTTTGTTTCAGAGTAGCAAAGTTTTAAAAGAAAGCCTAGTACATTTGAATAGCTAAGGAGATGGGTGGTGGAACTGAGAGCTGCTGGCAGCTAGCTCTTCTCACCTATCAGGGAATTAAAAGACAGGAACATAGCTTGGTGCAGAAGTGAAAGTTCATTGAAAAGCGTTACAGACATCTTAGGTACAGAAGCTGCTTCCCAGAACTGGGGAGACCACTGATGCTAAGGAGGTTTGGCTTTTATTGGATTTTTAGTGTATTCTACCCAGTGATTTTCCCACACTGTTTACTCTATTTGTCTATATCAGAGGTTCGTTCTCTGTCTCTGTAATATTTGATTGGTTCATAGTGGGCACCCCAACCTCCTCTGCTCTTGTGACTAAACGGGTACAGAATGCCCCACCACACAAGAGGGGAAATGAAATACATTTTGAAGCAATAAAAATTCACTGCTGGGGACAAAAAGCCACAAAGAAATGGAAACTTACTGCCTATTGCTAGGGGCAAGGAGCCACCCCAAGTTCCCATTTCCCTCCTATCTTTAGGGCCCACAGCCTCAGAACAGAATGCATCATGTAAGGTTGCTTTAAAAGATTTGTTTTATTGTTAATCATGTGCCTGTGGGAGAAGGATATTTTTAAGTGAGTACAGGTGCCTGCAGAAGACTGGGATGTCAGATTTGCAGGAGCCTAAATAACAGGCTGTAGGGAGCTGCCCAAGGTAGAGGCTGGGAACCGAACTCAGGTCCTTGGCAAGACCAGCAAGTGCTCTTAACTGTGCCCCTCCAGCCCTTGGTAGTAAGTTTTGTTTTTTTTTTTTTGTTTTGTTTTTGTTTTTTTTTTGTTTTTTTTTTTGCTCTTCATTTATAAGATGACAAGACTGAGGGCTTCAGTTAGTCTAACAGCCTGCCTTCTATCCTCATGACCAGCCCTGCTATCCCATTAATCCTTCTTCTGCTTTGCTCTTTTCCTTCAAGTTCTTTTATTTCCTCACCATTGCCCCAAGGCCAAATTGAATTTGTCAAGTGTACTTAGTAACTCAGGGCCATCAACTTTGAATGCCAAACAACAGTTTAGTTTTCAGTTTTCAGAAGCCCATCTGGCCCTAAAAGTGGATTTCCCATTTAGGTTCCTTATTCTCATTAGTCACTTTGCCATAATGAAGATTGCAGAGACCCCTTTAGCAGCCACATGAGCTACAAAGTCACATTTGTGAAAACAAATTAAAATTTTATCCTCATCGTCTCTGGCCCAACACACCACCATATTACTTCATTTCTAGACTTGAAAGAAATAATTTAGTTGATTGATATAGCAATAAAGATGCATTTCAGACCAACCAAGATAAAAAGCTTGACAACACATCTTTGTTTCAAAATGATCTCGTCTCAAGTTACCAAGTCTCACTTAAATGAGTAAAGCATGATCTATAAAATGCATTCTCTTTGCAAACTTGAATTGATAGAAGGATGTGGCAGGGTTGAAGGAATTTCTGTATATCTCAGACATCATTCTTGCTTTGTGAAAAATCACAGCAACTGATTAAGTGACTGGCTCACTGGTAGGCATTACTGTTGTGTGACTTCCAGGAAGACATACTAAATATCACTCCAGATAAAGGACCAACAATAGGTCCTCCCAAAATGATTCAACCAAAGTCCAACTCAAGAACCAATGGATTTTTTTGGAGTTATTTAGAAGAGTATGTATTAGGGTTTATGTGTAGGATCAAGGGCAACTCAGTGGCTGCTCCATCACTGGGAAGCCCACACCAGCACTGGTGATGACTCATGGAATCTTCAGTCCTGGTGTCTTCTGTGTGCTTTGCAGAGTCTCTTGTCTCCCCTATCTCCCACTCCCCAAACTCCTTCCTTGATGGATAGATAACCTTGGGAAGTAAGGGACCTTGAGAATGGTATGCATTTCAGAATCTTCCTGAGATTTCTAATTAACTACCTCATTGAATCTTAACAATCCTTTCCCTAGGTTGGAGGTTTTTTAATTATAATTTTTATTTATTATATCAAGTTACATCTCCATCATAGTGCCCTCTTTCCACCCCTCCCAGTTCCACCCTCCCACCCTCTCCTCCCTCTCCCACCCATCCCACTCCTCCGATGTGGAGTGTCCCTACAAATCAGCCCCTCTTAGCTCAACAGTCATAAGAGAGCTAAGAGCTTCCTCTTGCACTGGGGGCCTACATGGTAGAACCCCTAGGGCAAATTTTCCCCTTGATAGGTAACAAAGTCTATGTTCCTGATGTTTTTGGCATGTTGGTTGTAGAATAGTAATCCTGTATTATATGGCTAAAATCCAATTATGAGTGAGTAGATGCCATGTGCATCTTTCTGAGTCTGGGTTAACTCATTCATTATGAGTTTTTCTAGTTCCATCCATTTGGCTGTGAATTGCATGATTTCCTTGTTTCTGATAGCTGAGTAATTTCCATTGTGCAAATGTATCACAATTTTTTTAATTCATCTGTCAGTTGAGGGACATCTGGGTTGTTTTATGATAGCATATTCTGGCGAGGTTGTGGAGAAAAGGGAACACTCCTCCTTTGCTGGTGGGAGTGCAAACTTGTACAACCACTATGGAAATCAGTCTGGCGATATCTTAGAAAACTTGGAATAGCTCTACCTCAAGACCCAGACATACCACTTCTGGGCATACATCCAAATGATTCCTTACCAAACCACAAGGACATATCCTCATCTATGTTCATAGCAGCCTTATTTGTAATAGCTAGGATGGAGTTTTTAAAGTAGGAACTTCCCAAGGTTTCACAAAATCCTGCTCCAGCATGGAAATATTTAGTTTGGATATTGCTACAGAACACTTGGTATTTTCAGATATACCTATATATCTATCATGATTTATTCCTCAGGCAGACATGAAACCCAGATTGAGAGAAAGCTTTTATTAGAGAGTGTAAAAAGAACCTATGATGGGGTTGAGAAGTAACACAGGAAAGAAAACACACCAGTCGAGGGTTAACTGTTAAATTAGCTGCAGCTACAAAGCAGGTGCGTGGGCTCCATTGAGAGCATAAGTTATAGGAAACATTGCAGAATGAAGAACTGTCAAATGGAGTCAGACAATTGATAGGCATCTCTCAAGTCACTGGCTGAGAACTGACCTTTTTTTTTTGCTCATGGGGAAGTTTGCAGCACTTCTTGCCAGCTCTGTAGGAGTACATTCTGGAATCATCTTTTTATCCAAAAGGAAACTTAATTACACAGTAGGGTCAAGGGCTACTGCCAATACATATAACCATCTTCATATGAAGAGCCAGAAACAGAAAGAATAAATCGAATCCTAAACTCTTTGCTCTCTTTTAGTATTAATGATTTGTTTATAATTTATGTGTATGTGTCTTTTGCATCTGTGTATATATACATATGTAGGTGTCTGTGAGGTCTGGAAAAGAGCATTGGATACCCTGGTTCTGGAATTACAAATTTTTGTGAGCAGCTCGGGGTGGGTGGTGGGAATGAGACTCTGGTCCTCTACAAGAACAGCAAGCCTCTTAAGCAATGAGCCATCTCGTAGTCCCTCTTTTCTCTCTCTTTTTTAATCAGATGTGGGGTTGGTGAAGATCTTTTCCCAATCTGTAGGCTGCCGTTTTGTTTGAATGAGAGAGTCCTTTGTCTTACAGAAGTTTTTCAATTTCATGAGGTCCCATTTATTGATTGTTGGTCTTAGATCCTGAGCTGTTGGTGTTCTGTTCAGGAAGTTGTCACCTGTGCCCATGAGTTTGAGGATTTTCCCCACATTCTCTTCCAATAGATTTAGTGTGTCAGGCCTTATGTTAAGGTCTTTGATCCACTTGTACTTAAGTTTTGTGCAAGGTGATAAGTATGGGTTTAATTTCATTCTTTTACATGTGGGCATCCAGTTAGACCAGCACCATTTATTGAAGATGCTGTCCTTTTTCCATTGTACGGTTTTAGCTTCTTTGTCAAAAAGTAAGTGACCACGGGTGTGTGGGTTCATTTCTGGATCTTCATTTCATTCCATTGATCCACTGGTCTGTTTCTATACCAGTACCATGCTGTTTTTACTACTATTGCTCTGTAGTGTAGCTTGAAATTTGGGATGGTGATGCCTCCAGATTTTTTTTTTTTTATTGTACAGGATTGATTTAGCTATTCTGGTTTTTTTGTTATTCCATATGAAGTTGGGAATAGCTTTTTCCAGGTCTATAAAGAATTGTGTTGGTATTTTGATAGGAATTGCATTGAATCTATATATTGCTTTTGGTAGGATGGCCATTTTTATTATGTTGATCCTACCTATCCATGAGCATGGAAGATCTTTCCATCTTCTGATGCCCTCTTCAATTCCTTTCTTCAAGGACTTGAAGTTATTAGATCCATCTTTATTCTCATCAACAGTCTAAGTTAAAGAGTTTATTTCATCCTTGTATTCATCATTTTGCATCAGATGAAATACTCAGACAACTAGGTGGTGGGCAAGGGGAGAGAAAAGGAGCTAGCTGAATGATCCACAATCTAGAGAAGATCATGAATAATAATCAAGGAGTGTCAGTGAGCATCTTTGAAATCAGGGGAGATATGCATGTTCCAATTGGATTGGAGAACAGTCTTCATAGGATGCATCATGCATTCAATGGTAAGATTCATGAATAGGTTTTCCTGAATATGATTCATTTATTCACTATAAAATTCTGTCCAAATAAATGTGTTCCTTCCTCACTGAACATGAATCTCTAGAGAAACAATTAATTGAACTTAAAAGCATAATCCTTAATGCCCAAAATGACCACAAAGATGATGAGTGTGAAGTGAAGGAGAAAATGAGTTAGGTGTAATATCAAACTAATAAATGACACGTGTTTTTTTATATTCCTGACCACAAGGCCAGAAATATAACAGCAAATGCTAGAGTGTTCAGTAACAATGGATAGCTACAGTTCCATCCAAAGGAGACCAGCTGTCATATGGGGATGTCAGCTTAGTATTTATGAACTATGCTAGCTTTGTATATTAGATAAAGATTTTAATGTGATATTGAAAATGTTTTAAATATGTAAATTAAAATATGTTTAAAGCACCATGTCCTAGATCTGTTCAGACCATATAAAGCATGCCTGCTGAGTAGAGAGTAAAGAAGCCAGAGTTAGTTTGAGATATCTGGCAAAAGAGTAGGCGCGCTATGTTTTGAGTGACTGTTAGTATACATTACATGTCTCATTACTGCCACAATACACATGACCTAAACAACTTAAAGAGGGAAGGGTTTATTCTATTTCCTAGTTTGAGGACACAGTCCATCATGGTGGGTAAGACATGGTAACAGGAGAAAGAGAAAGATGGTCATATTCTGTTTGAAGTTCAGAAACAAAGAATTATGGTTGCTAGTCCTCAGCTCCCTTTCTCCTTATTATTCAGTGTAAGATCCCAGCCCATAGGATGATGCCATCTATAGCTAGGGTATGTCTTCAAATAACCCAAGCTAGAAACTCCTGCCAGACATGCCAAAAGGTTTGACTCTGAGGGTATTCTAGGTGTTATCAGATTGACAATATCACTGTTATACCATTCCTTAAAGTCACATGTGTTTAAGGCTAGGTCCACAACTCTAAGAGGCAGGACCTAGCGGGGAGTTCTGCTGCTCAGGGCAGAATCCTTGTGAGGAGTATCGAAGTGACAGACTCCTCACCTTTTCACAAAAAAAGAGAAAATTCCTGGCTACCAAAAAACAGGGCAACTTTGACTTTCCACAGAGGCTCTAGTTCTATAATGTACAACCACAAGCCAGAAGCATAAGACGACGAAACCAACTGACCATAAGTTAAAAGGTTCACAACTGTAAACCAAAATAAACATTTTTTGGTTCTTGTGTATTTTTACATTATTTATTAAAATTGACATACAAATATTTACAACTGTCAAAATTTACAGATTTTTATAAAGGTACAAGAGATTAAAATAACCTGTTTTGTACTAATAAGACAAATCACTTCAATACTAGTAAGTTTAAAAACATTGAAATATTGCATAGATGTGTGCAAAAGTCAAGATGAAAAACTAGGAACTCTTTATTGTTTTAATTTATTTATTTGTTGCTTCAGGTTATATCTCTGTCATAGTGTCCTCTTTCCCCACTTCCCCTCCCTCCCACCCTCTACCCTCTAACCCTTCCATCCCACTCCTCTGGAGTGGAGTGTCCCTACATAACAGTCCCCCGCCCCAGTTCAGAAGTCATATGAGGGCCAAAAGCCTCCTCATACACTGGGAGCCTACAAGGCAGTACCACCAGTGAAAAGAGTCTCATTGCCAGAGAGAGAAAACTAAACACACACACACACAAACAAAAAAAATCTATGTCCATGTTCCCTTTGGTGTGTTGGTTGTGGTATAGATATCCTGTACTATATAGCAAAAATCCGACTATAAGTGAATAGATGCCATGTGCATCCTTCTGAGTCTTGGATAGCTCACCCAGGATGAGCTTCTCTAGTTCCATCCATTTGGCTGAAAATTGCATAATTTCCTTGTTTCTGATAGCTGAGTAGTATTCCATTGTGTAGTAGTACCACAGTTTTTTAATCCATTCTTCGGTTGAGGGACATCTGGGTTGTTTCCAGTTTCTAGATATTACAAATAAAGCTGCTATAAACATAGATGAGGAAACTTCCTTGTGAGGAATTATTTGGATGTATACCCAGAAGTGGTATGGCTGGGTCCTGAGGCAAAGCTATTCCAAGTTTTCTAAGATATCGCAAGACTGACCTCCATAGTGGTTGCACAAGCCTGCAGTCCCACCAGCAATAGAGGAGGGTTCCCCTTTCTCCACACCCTCGCCAGCATGTGCTGTCATTTGAGCTTTTGATCTTAGCCATTCTGACAGGTGTGAGATGGAATCTCAGTCATCTTGAGTTGCATTTCTCTGATGATTAAGGATGTTGAGCAAGCCCTTGAAGAAAGAAATTGAAGAGGCTTTTAGAAGATGGAAAGATCTCCCATGCTCATGGATAGGTAGGATGAACACAATAAAAATGGCCATCCTACCAAAAGCAATATATAGATTCAATGCAATTCCTATCAAAATACCAACACAATTCTTTATAGACCTGGAAAAAGCTATTCTCAATTTCATATGGAACAACAAAAAACCCAGAATAGCTAAATCAATCTTGTACAATAAAAAACCATTTGGAGGTATCACCATCCCAGATTTCAAGCTGTACTACAGAGCAATAGTAGTAAAAACAGTATGGTACTGGTACAGAAACAGACCAGTAGATCAATGGAATTGAATTGAAGACCCAGAAATGGACCCACACACCTATGGCCACCTAATTTTTGACAAAGAGGCTAAAACCATACAATGGAAAAAGGACAGCATCTTCGACAAATGGTGCTGGTCCAACTAGATATCCACTAGTAAAAGAATGAAATTAGACCCATACTTATCACCTTGTACAAAACTTAAGTCCAAGTGGATCAAAGGCCTTAACAAGCCCGGTCATACTAAATCTGCTAGAAGAGAAAGTGGAAAAAACCCTCGAACTCATTGGCACAGGTGACAACTTCCTGAACAGAACACCAACAGCCCAGGACCTGAGATCAACAATCAATAAATGGGACCTCATGAAACTGAAAAGCTTCTGTAAGGCAAAAGACACTGTCATTCGAACAAAACAGCAGCCTACAGATTGGGAAAAAATCTTCACCAACCCCACATCTGACAAAGGGCTAATATCCAAAATTTACAAAGAACTCAAGAAATTAAATGCCAAGAAACCAAGTAATCCAATTAAAATTGGGGGAAAGAGCTAAACAGAGAATTAACAAAGGAGGAATTCTAAAATAAACATTTTTCTTTTAGGTTTTATTGCTTTGGCATTTTGTTATAGTAACAAGCTGGTTAACACTGAGATATAGGAATACCAGTTGATTTTCATTGTCAAAGTTAGAGTTGTTGTTTGTATGTGTGTGCCTGGGAGAGAGAGACAGAGAGTTATACCATATGCTCATGACATATGTATACATACATTTATGGTTGTAAGTATATGTAGTATCTATATAATATGTATTATCCATTATATCAAGGAAAACAGTGAACTAATATGTATCTCTGAGATTGTGAGTGTAAATAGCAGAAAAGACTGTTTTCCATAGTTTCACCACTTTCATCATGTTCCTACTTCACAGGCAGGTCAGGCATCACCACATCATCACTCTTGTTTTTATAAGAAACAACTGTTGCAAGAGAGATTTTTTCTGGATTGATATAGAGAGAAGTACATAGCTGAATTGGGTTGTCATAAAATAAGAGGTTCAAACTGGTTATTTTTTGAGAGAGGCAATCTTGGAGACGTTCATAAGGATTTCGATTACAGCTTGAGAATGTGAGAGAGGATATACTGAGAATTCCTGGGTACCTATGCTGTCTCATTTATTTCCTCTAAATCAGCGATTTTTGACCTATAGGTCACAAACCCTTTGGGGGTCAAATGACCCTTTCAAAAGGGTCACCTAAGACCATCTGCATATTAAATTTTTATGTTATAATTCATAACAGGAGCAAAATTACAGTTATGATGTACAACAAAAATAATTTTAGCATTGGGGGTCACCACAACATGAGGGACTTTAAACCCAACATTAAAGGGTTACAGCATTAGGAAGGTTATGAACCACTGCTCTAAATCTACTTCCTTTATCACTCTCCACTTTCTTTTCTTAAAAGATTTAATTATGTGTATGTGGGGTGTGCATACGAATGTAGATATCTATAGAGATCAGAGGCACTCGATCCCCCAGAGCTGCCTGTGGTATATACTCAGAACTGAACTCAGGTTCTCTGCAAGGACAATAGGTACCCTTAACCAGAGAACCATCCCTCTAGTCCCCCACTTTATTTTGTCAAATTAGGTGTCATAATGAACCAACCTTACCAATTGGCTAGATTAGCTGACCTGCAAATCCCAACGATCTTCTATCTCTTCCTGCCAGCACAGAGATTTCATGTGCATGTCACCAAGCTTTTTATGTGTATGATAAGGACCTGACCCCAGAACCTCATGCTTACATAGCAAGCACTTTGACCATTTTCCCATCTTCCCAACTCCCTACGTTATAAACGTCAGGATCCACCCCCTATGGCATATGTTTACCAGGTAGGCCTTATGTCTCAAAGGATCTTCAGCCTCCCAAAACATACTAATAGCTGTGAACAAGTGTCTAAGCACATAAGCATGCAGAGGGTGTCTCATATTTAAGCCACCTCATGTGGTATTATGAAAATGATTTTAGTAGAGGTGAAATACACCCATCTGCTCATGAAGTGATAATGGGGCTCAGCTTCAAGGTACAAAGCCAAATTATGACTCCCAAAGCAGGTTTGCAACTCCAGATGTAAGGCTTCAAACAATATTAGCAACTTTTCCTCCAAAGTAGGATTGTCTTTAACTTGAAATCATCTCTCCTTTAAAATGCAGTTTGGGAAGAACTGCTTGATATATGGATCTTCAGCTGGAGGCTGCTCCTTTCCCATTGACCAAGCTAGCCTAACTCTGTGTAGTGCCCCACACCCACTGTTCCCTGGAGTCATTTTTACAGTTTAGCTAAAGTGTTAAGAACTGACTATTCATTAGACAACAGCAATTGCTGGTCCTGGACTATTGGGAGAGGATCATTTTATACAAACCCATGAATCCATAGCTAAGAATGGCTGTCTCAGGCTGTGGAGATAGATCAATGGGGAAAATACTCACTTTGAAAGCATGGGAAGCAGAGTTTGAATCCCCAGAATCCACTTAAAACCTGATATGGTAACAGGAATCTTTAATCCAGAGATGGGAGGCGGAGACACTAGATTCACCAGAAGTTTGTGGGACAGCTAACTTGAAATACCCTGTAGCAAAGAAGAAGAGACCCTGTCTCAAATAAAGTAGAACTTAAGGTTGCCCTCTGATCTCCCCAGGCAAGGCATATGCCTTTAGTCACACATATGCACACATGCACATGTATGTGCACATGCACAAATACATTTAAAAAAAAGAAAGAAAGAAAGGCTATATCAACACTAACTTTGGTGGGCCATATAACCAGAAAACAGAATGAGAGGTTTGCAGATGGATGTCAAATATGGCGACCCATAGAAGCAGGACATCTGAGATGAGGTGGTAGAGGTAGAGGAGATGGTTAGGTTAGAATAGTAGAGCTAGGTTCAGGGACAGCAAAGCTGCATATCTGAGAACTGGGAAGACACTGGCACTTTTCTGTTCTTATTTGTGGGTGAGAGATCTCTGCTGTCTGTATTTCTAGTCTGTTTTCCTGCTTCCTCTCTGACACAGCTCTTTTAATTCAAATTAGTATTAGTATGTGTTAGTTCCTTGAAATGCAAAGACTCCAGCTAAGGGACACTTCTTGGGAGAAGGATGGTGAGAATCAATATTGAAGGCACAATTTCTCCTTACTGGACACAAAAACATGAAACAAGAGAATAATCATTTCTCATGCTTTCATTTTTCTATGGAAAAACAAAAACAAAACAAAAACCCTCCATTGTACCTTATATAAGAAAGATAGATTCGTGTCAGCTGATTTTGTCCCTGTGACACAGAGAAAAGAATGAAGTTTGCTGTAAATAAAGTTCTGTATGCCACCTGGAAGCATTTTCCTGGGTTCCTTACCTTTACTGTGAGGCTTTACTCATGGAGAATGAGGGCAAAGTACATGTCATTACTGTAGTCAGACCCAATAGCTCTGTGTCCTACAGAGGAAAATTTCAATCCTCACCCCTTGATCCTCTAACCCATCTTTCTTCTAGAGTTTTAAAGGAATCAGCTTCAGTTATTTATTTGTTTTTGTTCACATAGCATTTTTTTTATTTCTTACCTGTGAATTTCATACCGTATATTTTATCACATTCTTTCCTGTTCTCGAACACCCACCAGCCTCCCCTCCTGCCTTAATGTTATTTCTATCTCTTAAAAGGAAACAAACAAAAGAAAACAAGGAGCATAGGGCCTGTCTTGGAGTGTAGTGATATATCTGATGCCACTCCATTAAAGAGAACTGATTTCCCCCCC
>CAJQZJ010033263.1:2540701-2556343 GCA_907164525.1 Lophiomys imhausi | reverse complement strand
AAAAAACAAAACCAAAAACCTTCCTTGGCTACTTAGAAAACATATTCAATAAGTATAACCATTTCTCCATTTATAACAGGCTTTACCAGTGACATGGTACCAGATAGCTGTATAAGTTTCTCAGGTTATGATTGGACCAGCTGAAAACCCTGAACAAAGACTCTCATAAAGCCCAAGGACCTCATGTGGTTGCCGCTGAACCACTTAAGCTTTTTGACACTCTCAAGATAGCATGTGGGGAAGAATCATTACTACTGAAAGCCAAAAATTTACCCTTTCAGAGACTAAAATTGGATCATAAAATACTCTTGCAAGTGGAAAGGGGCTAAATTGTTGAAATGAAAATGTCAGAGACACCTTTATTAGCAAATTTGGTGGACCCACCTCCGCTGCTTCTCTTTGGTGTATGGATGTTTTCCTGAACATTTGAGTGCACAGAGTTTATGATTAAGTTTCAATCTCTCATTCATCAAAATGGACCAACACAAGTGCTGGCCTCCTCTCTACCTCAACTGGGATGCGAATGGACAGAGAGTGCAGTGTCTGCATGGGTTTCTTGCCTGGGGATTAGATTTTAACCACAACTTCATGTGTCCATGTGCAGTGTTAGACTCATAAACACTGCTTGGAGTCAGACAAGTTTGCTAGCCTTAGACAGCAGAGGCCTCCTGGCCTGGGAAGTGTGCACTGGGTCTCATGTGGGCTGAGTCCACTCCAGAGGACTGTTGGTAGAAGCTCCTCTCAGGTCTCAGGTTTGCAAGTTGTGCATGGAAAAAAAGTGTTTAAGAAGTTGTGAGCTTTAGAAGTTTATAGGCACATTTGGTGGGGATCAGAAGAATTAGTGACATTAATTTTAGTGCCATCTGCTAGTTCATGTATTTAACATGCTTAAACTCTCTCTTTCTCACACCCAACACACACACACACACACACACACGCACACACACACGCACGCACACACGCACACGCACATGCACACACACACACACACACATGCACACACACACACACATGCACACTACACTCCTTTCCTTTTATCCAAACCTTAAGAGTGAACAGAGGGCCAGATCGTGATTTACCGGTCAGTCAGTCTCCTCCTTGTGGAAGTGGAAGTGTCAGCTAAGAACCCTCCATATTTTTCTTCCTATTTACTCCTATTTTCTCTATTCTTTTGTTGAAACTCCAGAGTTGTCAACAGTTTAATGCGAATGCAATGCTTCCTTGGATAGTCAGAGCTGGCCTCTGCCCTACACATGTACATACATATTTGTACACACACACACACACACACACACACACACACACACACGCGAGAAATGGGGAGGAGTACACAGCTATGGCTTGCATTTGTAAACTTCTCATGGCTAACATTAACTGGCATGAACACTGTATATACTGTAGCTGTTGCTAATGTCAGTCTTAGAAGTACCTGGTGAATCCTTTTAGCTACTTCTGCTAAATCAGGAATTTCTTGCTATAGGAAAAGGTGGAATTGATGAACTCATGTGTATTTTCTTAAGGTAAGCTAGGAAGTTTGCCTAAAAGGCATTTAGTGGGCTGGAGAGATGGCTCAGGGGATAACAGCTCTTGCAGAGACTTGAGTTCAGTTTCCAGTATCCACATTAAGCAGCTTGTAGCAGCCTGTAACTCCAACTCCAGGGAATCCAGTGCTCACTGGCTTCTGTGGTGCCAACAAATGTGAAGTGCACATACACACACACACACACAAACACACACACATACACAGACACACACACACACACACACACACAAATAAATCTTTTTAAAGAATAGTTTAAGATGATAGATAGATTCAGGATAGAGATCTATCTGATGGGGATGTTTTTTTCCTCTAAGTGTGGTGAAAATTTTGAGTCCACTTTTATTAACATCAATAGGAACTGGTCTGAACTCACTCTATAATTACTGAAAAATTATGTTAGCAGGTGAGAGATCAGTTGATTCCCCAAGCCTGAAAGTCTGCTCCCAGATCCTCTTAGCATATGACTTTGGCATCTGTTATGATGCCACGAACCTGCAACATTGTGAGAGAAGTACATGGTATTCAGGAAATATGAGCACACTGTTTAGATTAAATATTTCATGTGCTATATCTCCCCCTTGGTGTCTGACTAAAGCCCAGCTGGAAACTAATTCTGGTACAGTGGAAGTCATATGCTGATTTGTATTTTTCAAGTTTTCCTGCAGGGCTCAGTCAAGGGAATCCATTCTGTGCTCACATGCTCAATTTGGCACTTTTTGGAAATGAATGGAGAACATTTGGAGTACCAAACCTAATTACCTTCATAGTCCTAACTGCCTGGGTGGGGTAGGTTCCCATTCCAGCAGAGATTTTTTTTAGACACTTCCATTGGAGGCAAATGCCACTTATTGTCTTTTCATGGATTGCAATGTGAATGTCAAACTGAACATACTGACCAGTTGTTTTCTCTCTCTCTCTCTCTTTTATTTTTGGCATTTAGTGGGGTGGAGAGATGGCTCAGGGGATAAGAGCTCTTGCAGAGACTTGAGTTCAGTTCCCAGTATCCACATTAAGCAGCTTGTAGCAGCCTGTAACTCCAACTCCAGGGAATCCAGTGCTCACTGGCTTCTGTGGGTACCAACAAATGTGAAGTGAACACCCATACACACACACACACATACACACACACACACACACACACACACACACACAAATAAATCTTTTTAAAGAATAGATTTATTTGTGTATGTGTGTGTTTATTTATTCAAGTTACATCTCAATCACAGTCCCCTCCCTCCCCCTACCAGTCTCACCCTCCTACCCTCTTCCCCATCTCCCTACTATCCACTTTTTAAAAAATATATAAGGTGTATCTTTTCCCCCTCAACAGCTCCCCCTTTTAGTCCAATAAAAGGCTCTTTTTCTTATAACAATAAATACAATATAAGACAATAAGAGCAATTAGGCAACAATTATGAAAATTATAAGGTATAACATACAATCCCAATCAATGTCCAGTCCATATGAATTTGGCAATTGATAATAATATTCTACTATCTATCTATCTCAATGAATTTGAAGTTCTATTCCTAACTCAGTTTCCATCTTGCATTACCATCTTAAAAACATCTTCTTAGACCTAAAACATCCTTTTAATTCCTAAACAGCTTAAAACTTAACTGTGAGACTATAACTATCTAGTCTTCAATCACATCAGAGACCTGAGAAGGATAAACATATGTGAATAAACAGGAAGTGTAGAGCCAGCATCTTCCAAACTAAGAAATGACAAGACAACTGGCTGCCTGGACAGTCCCCCGTTTCTCTTTATAACGTTGGAGCATCTATCTTCAGCCTTCAATTTTCCTGTTTTTCCGCAGAAGGTTATCTTCTGGGGTATGAAGGAGCAATCTGAGAGCTCAAAAAGTAATGGATGGATGAGAGGGAGACATAGAGTTGCTTCTTTCTGAAAAAGCAAACCAATAGTGTCTGCCAAACCCTCTCACCTTTTGTCTAGCTTGAGAAACCTTGCTTACCTTTTCAAATTTGGGGGGGGGGCTCTTGCTTACTTTTGTGACAAGGTTTGGGGATTGTAGATTTCCTGTATCCCAGACTATAACTGGGTAGCTGTGCTGACATTATGAAACCTGCAGTGCCTTCGAAAAGCATTTAAAACTTCATCTCATTAAGGGATCACACACTTTAATATGCATTGTAATTGTGGCTGCATGGCTATCTTTAGCATTTAAAAAGGAAGACAAGTCCTGTGGGGCTTGATTATTAACACTACCATTACACTCCTAGTGTACTCATGAAACTGTTTGGTAATGCACTCATAATTTATTTTTATTTTATATTTTGGAAGCATTGTTATGGGTTAATTGGTGCTATATTTTGCAAGTTTGCATCACTAATACCAATAAAAATCTGTTTATATTGTTCTTTGGGGATTCTGATTGCATTAAGGAATGATTAGTCCTAATTAAGTTCCGCAGTCTGTACTAATTACAATCAAATAAGACTTTCAATAAAAACGTGGAATTATGCTGAAGTAAATGCATTTTTGATCATTAATTAGAGAACTACCAGGCATATCTCTGCAGAAGTTATTTTGTTTTCTTTTATATTTAGTTACTAGAAAGATAGCTCACCAACAAGCCAGTGCATTCTGTAGGGTACCTCGCACAGTCCCATCAGAAGCCTTCTAGTTAATTATACAGTTGACTGATGGTTCTTTATTCGGTTCCTCATGAGAGCTAAAGTGTCTTCAGCTGTTGCTCATCCACCCTGCAGGTAGTAATATTATGTTTGCATTATAGACCGAAAATGGGAGGCTTGTGGTTTTAAGAGCATGTGTTCCATTCTATTGCCTCATTTAGTGTTTATGCACGGCAGTCCTATTCATGATTTTACGTCTCCCTGATTTCTTTTTAATGCTGTGGATTCATTTGGATTTGCCTGTGTGCGGTGATATGATTTCTATCTCCACTTCCTGGTGTAGCAGTGACTGGGGTAGAGTATCCTTCTGACCTCCACACCTGCTTGTCTAGTACTCACACTTACTAGGGGGTAGGAAGGACAGTCCCCCGTTTCTCTCTATAAGGTTGGAGCATCTATCTTCAGTTCTAGAGTCCTACAACTTGTTCTATTGTCTTAGCTACTCTCCTTGTTGTGGTGATGAAATATCTGACAAGGAGCCACTTAAGTGTGGAGGAATTTGTTATAGATTACAGTCGAGGGGCCACAGTCTATCCACAGCTGTGAAGCCATGAGGAGAGGGGCAGGAGGAGGCTGGTCACATGGCATCCACAGTCAGGAAGCAGAGATTGAACAGAGAGTGATGCTGGGTTATAAAATCTCAGTGCGTCTCTAGTAGTCTGTGTCCCCCAGCACAACTCCATCTCCTAAAGTTTCCACACTTTCCCAAACAGCACCCTAAGCCTGAGAACAAATGCTCATAGGGTGCCTGTAAGTACATTTTATATTCAACCTTGTCTGTCTTCTCATAGGAAGCATAAACAGTAATAGTGCCTTTAAAACAGCAGGGTGCCTGGCTCATAGAAGCTGTGAGTACATATTAGCTAAGATATTAGTTATTGTTAAGATTGCATTACATTCAGCATTATTGGGCATCCAATTTTAGACCATTTGGCTGGATTTGAGCTCAGGAGGAAGAATACATTTCATCAGAATTCTCCAACAATTTCACTGTCTGCTCCACACTCAGCCTGCTTGGAGATGCTTTGAGTATGACAGTGGAAACACTTGCAGAAGCCAAATTTTCTTGGCTTGTGCAACGACCTTGAAATGCCCATTTTGATGCAGTGCTAAAGGATTTAACTCAGAAAAATGCTCAGATCTGAACATTTATCTCTGCCTCACCCCAATGTACTTTTTCTTCACCACCTACTCATTCATTTCCTCTCAACTGATTTTTCTATTCATCAATATAAGAATGGTTTGCTTTCATCTTTTCTGTCATCTTTTCCTTTCTTCCTTTGTTCTTTTTTGCTCAGCCTTTGATATTTGTTTAACTAATTAATTAATTAATTTTTTTGCCCAGGCCTCAAACTTTGTCTTGGTTGTTTAATCCCTGCACTTTTTTTTTTCTATTGTGCAGGCTTTAGCTGAGCTTCTTGTCTCCAGGTTGCCATTTTCTCGTTCTCCTTGTTACTGTTACTTCTCTCTGATCAAGTCACATCCCAGCCACATGTGAACACTCATGACTCTTACTTCTGTCTCTGGGTTTTGTACATGGCATACTTTGCCTGGGATGTCCTCTTTGACCGTTTGTTAATGATATGTTTGCTTCTCCTCTTTAACATTCTATTTCAAAATTCTTTTGAGGTGCTTTTTACTTTCCCAATAGAGTACTCTAAGCATCATTGAGATCCTGTAGGAAATCTCAAGTTATAGGTGAGAATTGATGTCATAAGTGTTCTGCCTGGACTGGCCAGAGATCCTAGTGATCCTCAGAGCAGACCTGTGGCAACTCCATGTCTCACATTCCCCACCCCACCCCTTATCCTGATATAGCTTAGCATGTAAGAGAAAGTTTCTTTTTTGGCATGTTCTAGGTTGTATAAAAGGCTGTTTGTGTATATGTTTTCCCTGCTTTCTTAGTTATTTTCAAACTCTTAGAAATAGGGACCTTGGGGTTGGGGATTTAGCTCAGTGGTAGAGCGCTTGCCTAGCAAGCGCAAGGCCCTGGGTTCGGTCCTCAGCTCTGGAAAAAAAAAAAAAAAAGACAAAATAACAAAAAGACCAAAAAAAAAAAAAAAGAAATAGGGACCCCACTACTACTTTGTATTAATTCTTGCTTCTTATATAATACCTAACATAGTTTGGATTTTCAACAAGAGTTCACTAAACTTCATTAAATCCCATTGTTCATGTCACTCTAGAATTTAAATTTTCTGTTTCCTGAAGATGTATATATGTACTTTTTGTGTCATTGCTCCCACTTCATTTTCTGTTTCTCTCCCATTTGCCTTATCTTCTTCACTCTCCATTATTTTAAAATTGTATTTCTTTGTATCATCTTAAGCTCCACCTTACACTCAAAAATTTTTAAATGCTTTTGGTCTTGTTGAGGCAAAAGAATTTCTCTCTTGCTTTCAAGTTTTGAATTTCCTGAAGTAAAGGAGCTGGTCAGATTTTGAGAAGAAAGATATACACATTTGTTAATTTGTTTAAATGCATGTGGACCATCTCCAAGATGGGTATCTCAAAGGGTAAGGCTTAGATACATTCTTCAGAAAGGAGAAGAAAATGGCACATAGAGGTGAATTATGGAATAGTAAATGAATGCTGATGTAAAGAAAGGTCCCAATGAATAGAAAATATCTTGAACAGAATTCTTAACACTGAAGAGGATGGTGAGATGTTAATAGAATATGGTGGGCAATTTGCAAAGGGACAGAGTTACAATACTAAAGTCTTCCAGGAGGTTTTTTACAAGGCTGGGTGGTACACATAGTCTAAGTAGTGGAAATCTGTTAGACCTCTTTTCTACAAACAACTTTCTTTGTTAAGATGTGTGGGTGGGAATCAAGATGCTCACATGCTTAAATTTATTTTAGGAGAATGCATTCTGTTCTTCTGTTCAGATAAGAGGACTTGAGAGAGAGCCATTCCTGTACTTGACCTTGGAAGGGAAACACAAGAACACCTGGAGAGACCTGGCCTCAAGCAATTTCTAGGATCCTTCAGTTTCCTTTCATTCAGAGTGCTTAGCTTGCCCAAGTGACATATTATGGGGTATCAATTTCTGGCCCTCAAGAGTATCATGACAAAATCTAAGTTAGGAAAATACAATTTTGATAGTTAGTACTATTTGTTTTGTTTATCCTTTAGACAGCCAAGTAAAACCAGCAACATAAATGTTTGTTATTGTTGAAGTCATTGAGAACAGTTTATATGGTGTTTGTATGAATTAACCTGGTTTGTCCTAAGTCAAGATTTTTATCCAGTTGAACTGCCAAGTGTCTGATACTTCACTGAGAAGTCCATTTATTAAGCTGTGAGTCCCATGATGGTCTGCCTCACAGGAAGAGCTCATTTAGTCACGTTGCTTCCGTGTTGTTGAACTGGAACAACACATGTTGCTTTTCAAGCATGCATAGCATATAAACTCAGAAGGATAGTATGCTGACCAGGGAGTGGTGCTAGTGTAGTCTTGAATGAAATTTGAAAGTTTCACAAAAGCAAGTGGGATAAGCAACCCATGAATGCTAAAAGGCACACTTTCTCATTCTGAGAGAGCTTTAGTTATTCTTCTTTCCTGCCTTGCACAGAGGTTATAGAGGATTGTTGAGGTGAGAGAGGTTTATCAATGGAAGTATTGCTTTAATTCCTAATACCCAAAGCTCTTTTGTTTGGATAAGAAGGAAACCCAAGGTGTAGCGACTGCACCAATGTTAAACTACTGAAGAAGTTCTCTGTGGATCTGGACAGTTTCTGACTTCTGAAAAGTCCCCTTAAAGCATCTTCTCCTGGGTGGTTATTCTCACCCAGAAATGCTCTCAGCACCTGCTCCCTGGGTGCTGATCTGTGTCAAGACTGTCTTCATATTTGTCAGCTCAGCAGTTACCACAGTTAGCCATGAGGAGAGCAACATCTGTCTCCATTTCACAGATAAAGGAACAGAGGCCACCTAGCAGTGAAATAGCATGCCCATTGTCAACAATGGTTGCTCAAACCTGCCCTTTGTCGGATTTCACTGTATTTAAAGCAGTACAGGGTGGGGGAGATGGGTGAGTATGAAGTTTTAAGTTGAGATGCCTAGTACTCATTTATATACAAGTGAGATGTAATTGTGTGTGCCTATAGCCTGTAACCCCAGCACTGTGGGTTCATCAACCAGTATACCCCAGGGGTGATTGGCCTGCCAACATATCAAAAACAGTGAAAAAAAACCTCTCCAGGTTCAGGGAGAGGCCTGTCTCAAAAAATAAGGTAGAGAAGAGATTGAGAAAGACATCTCATCTCAATCTCATCCTCGGGTCTCTCTACAAATGCTCATGTAGGTAAGTAAGCACACAGGTAACACACCATTTAAGCTTTACAAAATGAATTCACTTTAAGATATCAATAAAAGTGTCTGTATTTAGAAAGCACACTATAACAACATTGGGATCTTCTGGAATTCTGTTGAAATTATTAGTCCACTATGTGGACACTTTATTAGATACAAATATTTGACTACATTAGTTTTTGTTTCCATGTGAATGTTGATGGTCAGCAATGTGCAGTTTTCATTTTTGCTAGGCTTCCATCATGGTTGGCTTTATGATTTTGCCAGTTTTAAAAAGCTAACATATTTTAAATTCCCTTGGAGCATGTCTGTATGAAACATGTGTAAGTGGTTATCACTGCTGTATGCTTCTGAAGTTGGATATTACATTAATGTATCATTGTGGTTGATGGTTTCAATTGCCAACTGGACAAGTCTAGCATCTTGTGAGCAGAGAGTATCAGTGAGAGATTATCAGATCAGGCTGCACTGTGGAGGACTGTCTTCATTGCACTAAAAAGAAGCAGGAAAACCTAGCCACCAAGGGTGAAAACATTCCCTAAGCAGGGAACCCTGAATTGCATGAGAGTGGAGAAGGTGAGCCAAACACATGGTTGCATGCATTGATCCATTGTTACCTGCTCCTGAGCAGGCATATAATGTGACCAGTTCTCTCAAGCTTAACTTCTGTACAATGATAGACTGTAGCATGGAACTGTGAGCTGAATGAACAGGTTTTCCTGGAAGTTGCTTTTGTTGGGGTGTTTCATCAGAGCAACAGGGGAGGAAACTAAGACAAGAATATACTCACTTAATGAGTGAACTTTTACTATTTTTATAAACCTCTGTAAAATAGTTGTATAAAAAAATACAATCTTAATACATAAATGCCAATAATCAGAAGGCTCTAATGATATGTACATATGTGGTATGTAGCAGAAGAGGCCAGCTTATGCCAACCTTTACCATACAGCATTATTTATATGAACCAAGAGAGCTAGAATACTGTCTGGCTTTTTAGACAAAAACATGATATCAGTGCTTAGCAAACTTATTTTACCAGTAATTTTCCTCTTGAGCCAACAACTGTTTATGAACAAGTCATATGGAAGAGTGGAAAGGTTCTGAAACCTGCCACAGCATGTCAGTTGTTCTACAATTGAAATCCCCAAAGAAAAGACATTTAGGAGATGATACAGAAAATATCATCTGCTATCTTCTGTCCCCAGGACATTACTGTGCTCCGCCATTGGTGAAACTGTCCACCCTTTGCTTTATTTGACTGGCACCTTCGACTTTTCACATCAGTGGAGATATGAGGTGTTCTAATGCTTGTAGTTCAGACTGGGTGTATTGGAATTACTGTATGAAGAAATTGAGATAGCTCAGCAGAAGTCGTTGTGTACCTCAATTGCTGGCTATTCTATGTCATAATTACTTCAGCACTTGCCAAGTTTCATGAATATAAAGTTAGCCAATTAATTTGGCATCATTATAGAGAAAAAAAATTGAGCTAAAATCTAAGCTTTTCAATTATACAAAGAAGAGGAAGAAAAGCTCCCCTACCCTTTGATTCCTTTGTGTGCATTTCAAGTAACAGAGTTGTGTTGCATTGTTAGTTGGTTTCACATTCTAGAGATTTCATTTCTCTGTGTGCCTTAGAATTATGTTAAAAATAATAAGTCACTGACTAAATTACATGCCTCTGGGTGCTACAGGAGTGGGACAGGAACTCATTTAACATTATATATGCATTTATGTATGTGTATATATGTATGTATATGTGAATACACAAATAGATATACATCATACATACACATATATAGTCTTTATAGTTAATCATAAATAAAAAGATTTCTTTTTTTTAATAATTTCTTTTTTATTTCTTCAAGTTACATCTCAATCACAATCCTCTCCCTACTCCTCCCTCCAGTCTTATACTCCAACTTCTTATAGAAGTTGATTCTAGAACCACTAAAGGTACTAAAATGCACAGATACTTAAGTTGTCAGTATATAATGGCCTAGTATTTGCCTATAGATTACACATACTCCTCTGTGATCTTTAAAATATCTCAGACTACCTAAAATTCCTGACACATAGTAGTGCTATGTTGTTTGAGAATATTGACATAAGGGTCTATGTCTTCCTGACATGATAAAATAGACATTGCACTCATGAACTCACAGGTACAGTTACAGGAAATGCACATTAGATAGTTACTGGTGGCAGAGGAGCCATTATTTTCAGTGGTGTATCCACTGGGAAATTGCTCATATTCCAGTAAATAAGCTCCACCCATGCTAATGAATATATCCCTAATTAAACACCATGGCTTACTGAAAACCAACCAAACAACATAAAATTCCCCAAGATGCAAAAACAGTAAAAGGACTTGTTGGGAAGAGGAAAGGGTTCCCTGGGAGTAAGAGGGGGAGTACAGAGGGCAAGGGGTGCTGGTGAAGGACTGAAATACCTTACATGTAAGAAACAATAAAAAAATACATTAAGAAAAGTAGTAACCTGTCTGTACATGTTCAGCACAGACACAATGATATTTTGACTGCCTTCACAGTGTGGGTTGAATCTCCCAACAATAAGGAGTCCATTGATATGGGGGTCTAATTATTTTATACCTTTTCAAATTATTAAAAGGAAAGACCTAGACTGTTGACAAAGCTGAATGGAAATTTACTTGTACATCTTTAAATATGAGAACAATAAGGGTTGTGGTAGCATACCATGTTTATGATCCCTGTGGACTGTGGAAGGCACTGGAATTTGCATAAAGAGGGTGACAGAACTCGTCTATGCTTTATTCTTCCAGTTTGCTTAATAAGTCCTTCTTGTACTGTCCAGCCCCCTTCCACAGCCAATGTTGCAAGCGGAAACCTAGGTGACTTTCCTGGACCCTTTTAAAAAATAAGCAAAATATATCTAAGTGATTAGCTATCTCAACATAAGTTAATGCTAACAAATTTGAATTAAGGGCCGATTGTATATCTTGTTTCATGTGTTGAGCATTTTGTATTTGGCAAAGGGATTTCATATGAAAAATATTCTCACATGGTAAGAGGCAAATTTTATGTTTTTTTATTCCCTAATATTTTCTGCAGCCATAGAGTTCAAAAATAAGGCATGGCAAGGATAGCCAGTGCTGGGGCCCTGTCTCAAAAACAACAAACACACAAGTATTTAACTATAACTAAAACTAAGCTATAACTCTCTCTCTCTCTCTCTGTGTCTGTGTGTGTGTGTGTGTGTGTGTGTGTAAGAGAGAGAGAGAGAGAGAGAGAGAGAGAGAGATTGATCTTGTTTGTAATATTTGACTTTAGGAATCAGATCCAAATACTTGGATAATATATATTTTTCCATGATGAAAATAGAAAATTTACCTAAATTTGTATTGCTTATTGTTTAAAACATTTTCTTCCTTGGTGCTTAAGTAACAACCAACTTGGTCCTTACAGCCTCTTAGTTTTCAACATTTATAGATCAAATTTAAATCAATGAAGGTAACTTTTGTT
The DNA here is from genome assembly GCA_907164525.1 of Lophiomys imhausi. Classification (NCBI taxonomy): domain Eukaryota; kingdom Metazoa; phylum Chordata; class Mammalia; order Rodentia; family Muridae; genus Lophiomys; species Lophiomys imhausi. The sequence goes on along the minus strand of CAJQZJ010033263.1, from coordinate 2,544,318 downwards.
TTTCCATCTCACATAATTACAGGTAACTAATTGAAATTTGCATGCACACAAATATTCCTGAGTGGAAATATAAGGCCTGTCTCCGTTCCAGGTAGTAAATGTTCATGTTCTGAAAGGGGCAGCGGTGAATGTGGCTACAGATAAATCAGACATTTATCATTTTTAAAGAGACAATCTGTGAACAGCTTAAATTATGTCTGAAGACATTTAGATCGCTAAAGTATACAATGATTGTTGCAGAAGTATTTAAAGTACACTTAGAACAGACTATCAATTAATGGTTTCTCCTGTGGGTTTGAATCATATTAACAGGCAATCCAGATGGGCAGCTGTTTAATGGAGAGTTGAAGGCAGGAGATCTAAGGAAAATACTAGAGGTGCCTGGTGTCATATATATCTGTGTCATAGAATAAACAAGTCATGAAAAAAGTGCATGGTGGTAGAAGGCAGCTTGTAAATTTTATATCAGTGAGAGATAAATGAAGTTTCTGATCTGTTCAGAACTTGGGGATTACATGTGGGTCATTAACTGTTAACAAAGGCACAGTACACAACCCAAGAGCTGTACAAAGATAGTTGTATCATTTTGGCACTAACATAAAAAGGAAGAGATTATGGCATGTGTCAGCAGTGACAAGTCTATAGAGATCATATTTATAACCAACAAAAAATTTGAGCAACAAACTCTGTGTGACGAATTAAGCTGTGAGTTTTATTCAACTATGAATCATCTGAATAACACTTTAATCCTGGGCCAATTGGCATAACACTAATTCTTTTAAATATCCATGAGACAAATATGCATCATAAACTGTGACCACTTTTCAGAGCAAGAACAATACTGAAACTGGTTGGGATGACTTCAGTGGCAATTAATTGAAGGATTAAGCTGTCCAGATAATTTGTGTGTGTGTGTGTGTGTGTGTGTGTGTGTGTGTGTGTGTGTGATAATTATTCAGATAATTTGTGAGTGTGTGAAGAGGTGCATTTGTGGAGGCCAGAGGTGAAAGTCCAGTGTCTTCCTTAATCGCCTTCAACCTTATTTTTTTTTTAAGCCAAGGTCTCTCACTGAACCGGAAATCTACTGATTAATCTAGACTGATAAGTCAGTGATGCCCAGGGGTCACCTATCTTGAGTCCACCAGAGCTGATACTGAAAGCATGCCCCCAACATACACAGATTTTACCATAGGTGCTGGTCAAATCAGATTCTTATTCCTGCAAGACCAACACTTTACTTACAGATCCATCTCCCAGCTTCTCTGGAGAAACTTAAAAGCTAAATGGTTTCATATTTGCCCTATCCTGTACTGGAAAAGGGAATAAGCAGTTGTACATCAGGAAAGAGGTTGTATGCAAGTTGGCCAAAGTAAGGACATCACACGATGACCAAATTTTCCATTTTCAACAGAGGCCCAAAAACCTTTCCTGGAGTCTGTAGGTTTTGAAAAACATCATCAAATGGTGTGATGATAGAGGAGTTCCCGGTACCCACATGGTCAAAGGAGAGAACACTAATTCTGCAAGTTGTCCTCTGACCTTGCGCATGCCTTAGCACACATAGGCCTGCATATGTGCAAAATAAAAATAAATGCATTAAAATATGAAAATAACTTAAACAAAAATAGTAGGAAATGTGGAAAGTATAATAAAATATACCAGTTCATAAAAGGACAGCCTCTATTCATGTAGTGTTCCTGCTATTAACCACTGGAGACATAAGTGATTTCAAATGCTTTCTTTTCAGTCTTTCATTTTTGAGCAGAATGCTTTGTTCTACACACATGTACAAACTACCGTGTAATTTCTTGAAATTACAGCTTGGTCTGTTTTGTAAAGGTTGATGTAAAAATACTCTTGACAGTTTCTAACCTAATATGCTACATGAACTCTTTTGTTCTTTCACAGACAGTGAGGAAAGGATAATTTAAAAACCACTGGAAGAAAATTCACTAACTTTGGAGGGAATATGTGATGCCAATGTTTATAAGCAAGATAGCAAGATAAGCTGTTGTACTGGAGTTAGGGTCAGAACCTAGACCCTTATCACCTCCTAACAAGCCAGGCTTGGCCACTCATCCTCAAAAGTCTAATTAAGGTCACAATTAATAGTATTCGGAGAGAGAAGAGGGGGCAGGAGAGGGAGGAAGGAAGAGAGAGGGAGAGACTTATTAAATATGGCCATATTGACAAGAAGAACAAAGAGCTTTGGAAACCACGAAGCCTGTCTTCAGGGTCAACCCAGTATAAGGTTTACATTTAAAAATAGGTCTAGACACATGCAGTCCTACTCAAGGTGCAATGTTCACCCTCACCACTGTCTCAGCTCCTCTCTACTACAAGGTGAACCGGAAAGTTACCAGAACCATGTGAAATTTCTTTCAGGATGACAAGATCCCCATGTAGCTAGCTCCAGGCTTCAGTTTGTTCCTTCTCCCACCATGAGGTTCCTTGGAAAATTCCAATTTCTTAGAGTGCGTTGCTTCTGAGAGTGTCTGTATAGAATCCCTTTGCTCCTGGCCAGGATGCTTTCATTATGGTGTAGATTTGGAATTGAGTGAGAATGTGAAGCTGGAGCACTACAGTCCTCCTCTGGTGGTCCCAGGATTGTGGTTACAGGGCTCACCTCTTGAGCTCTATAATGGCAGTTTACATATAGCCCACGGTGAGACTCTTTATGTGGAAGTGTCCCATTGTCTCACCTTGAATCCCCAAGTAAAGGAACATTTCCTTCTGATATTTATTTAGGTCAACAGTATTGTTTCTCAAACTTGATTCTAGTGATAAGGTAGACCAGGTAATTCTCTTTAATCAGTGTTGGATGTTCAGCTATCAACACGCCTACTAGATGCTGGGAAGTCTTTTCTCTATGCTAGCAACATTCACCTTCATATACACCAGTCCCACGTATGGCACATTGTTGACATCTGGTAAGATTTTTGTTTCTAAGAGAAGTACACCTGCTGCTGCTGTTGCTTAATACACTGAAAACTTGAACAGAGAACTGGAAGTTTGTGATGGATTTGGATGGGTTTGAGAAGGGCTGTTTAGTCATTTTGGAGAGCAAGGGAGGCATGGATTTCTGCAGCCTCCTTTACTACTGATTCTGACAAACACAGATGTCTTCTCTACTTAGCCCTTCCTTCCATCCACCCTACTTGCTTGTTGTTGCAGGGTCTGTTGCAGTGCAGTGTGGATAGCCACTGGCAAACGTCACTCCAGTGAATAAACACAGTCAGCTCATTTTTACTCAAAGAGCATAGTAATTCACTAAAACCAAACTTGATCCCATGCACAAAACCCACAAAACTAGTATGAATGGAAATAAAAGTATACAGACACACAATGTAGATGTGCTTCCACTTCATTGTTTCCTTCAAAATAGTAATGGTGTAGTAATATCTCACCTATAAGGTCAGTGTATACTCATAAGAATCTTGGGTCAACGAGATGGCTCAGCTGGTTAAAGGTCATGCTAAGGAAGGCTAATGACCCGCATTCCAAGTGGAAGGAACGAATTAACTCCTACAGGAGTTATCCTTAAGCTTCCATGTGCATGCCCAAACACAAACACACACACACACACACACACACACACACACACACACACACACACA
>CAJQZJ010033263.1:2468307-2540691 GCA_907164525.1 Lophiomys imhausi | reverse complement strand
CACACACACACACACACACACACACACACACACACACACACACACACCCCATGTACACACTGCAGTGATTAACTCTAAAAGTCATCTGGGAGTCACCTGGGAAGAGAGTCAGTCACAATGAAGGATTAACTACAATACCTGTGGGCATGCTTGTGGAATATGGTTTCAGTTAAATGCTATGGGAAGAGCTACCCACTGTGGGTGCCACTGTTTTCTAGGCAGGAGGTCCTGAACTGTGTTAAGAGTGGAGAAGTTGCCGGGCATGGTAGTGCATGCCTTTAATCCCAGCACTTGGGAGGCAGAGGCAGGCGGATCTCTGTGAGTTCGAGGCCAGCCTGGTCTATAAAGTGAGTCCAGGACAGCCAGAGCTGTTATACAGAGAAACTCTGTCTTGAAAAACCAAAAAAAGAAAAAAGAGTGGAGAAGTTGAATAGAGTACTTTCTCTTTGTTCTTGGGTCAACCAGATGGCTCAGCTGGTTAAAGGTCATGCTAGGCGAGGATAATGGCCAGCATTCCACAGCGGAAGGAAAGAATTAACTGTCAGCTGTCCCTTCCTTGACTTGTTCACAGAGCTGGCTGGCAGACTGTAACCTGGAATTACAAACTGACATAGAGCTCTTTCTCCCATAAGCAACTTTTGCAAGGGTATTTTATCAAAGCAATAGAAATGAAACTAGAACATACATGAATAGGCTAAGAGTGGTCTGTGAGAAAAATCTCTTTTGCTCTCAAGCAGGTGTCATGGAACCGTTCTGCCACCTTCCTGTTTTCTCACTGAGAAGCAACAATGACATCTCCCTCCTCGATACTGTCCTTGGTCCCAGCTTTCTTCCATCCTGCTCTCAGCATTCCATCTGTAGTATTCTGTCACCTTTGTTGTCACTGCTTCCCCACTGCCTGCCTCTGTTTCTGCCTGTCATTTGGATAAAGTATAGGCTTATATTTCTGTCTTTCCATATTCTCTTCCATAGTACCAGCCCATGTTGTTTCCGAGAATAAAGTAATCAAACGTTTTTTTTTAACTAGCATATAATAACACATATGCTGTTGTTTGTTAGTTTAATAAGCATCTGAGGAATACCTGCTTTTCAAATCCCACATAGGAGACTCTCTAGACCATGTTTATAGCAGGTGAAAAAATAGGCAAAATCCCTGTTTGTGGCGTGGGATGGTCGGTCACCACAAAATGAAATCTCCATCTATCCAATTTCAGGTAATGTTAGGTGGGTAAGTGCTATGAGAAACTGAAATCACAGCAAGGTGGAGTGAGAGTGGAAGTGGTAAGAGACAGCTTTTTATGAAGTGATTAATGTTAATTTTATCATTATTATGATTTACATTACCATGAAAGTATCAAATTTTCATTAGGGAAAGCTGTAGTTTGGCTCACCCTCGTAATACTGATGATGAAGTACTGGTGTTCCCTCTGACCTGCTCTGTCTCAGACTAACAGTAGGAAGTGTGAGGCCTTCCTGATGGAGAATAGCTTAGTTTTTGAAAAGTGAGAGATTTTATTACATTTCTTTAGGAGTTATCCTTATCCCTGGGTTTGTGTTGATAAGCTCTCTTCACTCTTTTTTTTTTTTTTAACCCATAGCTTGCTGATTAAGCTAGGATGGCTGGCCAGTGACCCTCAGAGGTCCTCCTGTCTCCGCCTCCCCAGGGCTGGTATTACTAATATATACCACCAATCCTGGCCTTTTACATGGACACTGGAGAATCAACTAAGGCTGTTATGCTTGTGCAGTAAGAACTTGACAAATTGGCCCATCTTCACAACCAAGAACATCTTTCTCCTGTCTAACAGCTGAAGCAAGCATCAGTCAACCTTTTTCCTCCCTTTCTTCTCTACTTTCCAGTGTTTTGTGCTCACTGAGCCCTTCCTTTACTATCAGGTTAATCTGTGTGAGCACCTGTGATGTTTGTGGTAAGCAGGTCTTTGTCATGAGGAATAATTTCCATACCGAAGGATATTTAGTATCTCTGACCTGTGTCCATTACATTCCAGTACTTCCTCTCTTGTTATAATAACAATGATAATAATTTTAAAATGTTTCCCGACATTGGGATATTGCCAACTGTCTCTAGGGGACAATATCAGCCCCGGCTGCAGACTGCTGCCTGGTAGCAACCTTCTGTCTTTGCAGCTGTTGCTTAGTCTCTACTTGAAGTGTTCTGGTGCCCTCTCTTGTATTTTCTCACAAACACAACAAGCCCACTTCTTTCCTCTAGTTTTGAATCCCACATGTCATTCAGACTTAACTGGGAGTTCCCCTATTGTACCTAGGCTTCACTAAGCACCAGAGCCCCATGTCATATCTTCTAAGTCTGGACTCCAGCTAAGATTCTTACTCACTGGGTAACTGCCATTTACTGAGACCACTGGCAATTATTATAAGGCTTGTACCTTTTGATCTGTACTAGTTTATAAATTATTTGTAAAGAGAGATCATGCCTTAGTTACATTTCAATCTTCATGGAGCACCTAAAAAAAATCATTAAGTAGTGGCATTTCATTATGTTGCTGTGGCAAATACCATGACCAAAAGCAATTTCAGAGAGTAAAGGTTTTGTTTCAGCTTGCAAGTTACAGTCTTTCATCGAAGGAAACTGGGGCAAGAATTCAAGCAGCAAGTTGAAGCAGCAATCATGGCGGGGTGCTGTTTTCTCTGACAGCTTGCTGCCTGCTTGCTCTCTGGCTATTTCTGGCTCGCTTGGGCTCATGTTCCAACAAGTTCCTTCTACAGTCCAAAACTACTCACTTAGGGAATGGTACTACCCAGAATGCAGTTGGCCTTTCTATGTCAGTTAACAATCAAGATAATTCCTCACTGAAATGCCCGCAGACTAGCCTATTGACAATTACTCAATTGAACCTCCATCCTTTCAGGACCTTCTAGGCTGTGTCAAGTTGATACAAGGACAATGTGGCATAAATGATCTTATTGACAAACATTTCACCAACCCTATGTAGAGTCGGAAATATTAGATAAAACAAATGGCATGGCCTTCATCACAGCCAATGTTTTGGAAAAGTATATTTTTACCCTCTCAATCTGTACTGAAGACCATGACAATTCTATCACTGGAACATTTCAATTCAGCATGATCTAGAGTTTGGAGTCAAAATACTTCAAATGTCTGGTCTTTTCATTTCAGCAAGGATTTTCCGACTTAATCATCAAGAGTTTGTGCAAAAGACAGTCGCATTACCACTGAAGATCCTGCACTTGACTGTCTTTCAGTAACAAAGACCTTTGAAGGAAATTTGTGGGGAAAAATATCCATGAAAGTTATGAAACATGCCTCTTTTTCTGGAGGCTGATGGCAGGGTTTCGTCTTGAAGGGAAGGTTAGCAGATTAATAGGAAAGCTTGAAAAATCGATTCTTTCTCTGTCCAAATGCAACTTGTTATTCAGAATGTATCATATTGCTCAGTGAGTTCAGTACCTGTGTGGCATTCGGGTAATTATGAAATGTTGGAGAACCAAATCCAAAGTCCTTTTAATGACATCGGAGATGTGTATGTCAGCCACAGCTCTCTGACACCACTGGGTGCTGGTAGCTCCTGCTCCCTGCTGTGTCCACAGGGTTCATAATGGATGGCTGTCCTGCTCTCATTAGCACATTTAGCGGCTCTTTTGGGATTTCTCAAACAGTGTGGCTCACTTCTCTCCAAAGTTACCTCCTTTAAGTAACAAAGCTAATTATGTGCATTCCCAACATATCAGTGCTGTATATACCACCTTTGGTATGGGAGCTTACCCAAGCCTCAAGGAATTCAACATCAAATTCCACAGCACTCAGATAGATTTACCTAGGCCTCTCATGATAATTCTGCCAGAACACATCTTTATGACATTCCTTGCAATTTCATAGGCTTTTCTGTAGCAGATTTCCTCTGGTGGCTTTATGTCAACCCACTCCCATTTTTAAGACATGTCTTCTAAACTCTGTCCTCTGCCCTGACTCAAGGAGAGTTCCGGGACACAGATAGATGCATGTGACCTGCCTCTTCAGGACAGGAACTGGGGCAATCACTTAGGACTGGGGGTTACAGATAGATAGAGAGGAGTCAGCCTCTTCTAATAACAATACAACATAAACTCTGGGGTGATAGAGAGTCATAGTCCATTAGATTCTTGCTGGGAAGGTAGAAGGCATGGAAGCAAAGATAAAGCTGACATAGAAAGAGTGATTGCTTCTCTGAACTTTCTGGCTTTCTGTTCTAATTCTTTTGGGAGACCTGGCTATGTTCCTTGCCATGAAGTTCCATGATGTCAAGCACATAATTAACATGATCTTTTTTTAGCTTATACTGGTTAACTGTGCTTCAGCCACTGAAAGAATTTTGTAGAGGAGGTGGGCCCATTTCTTCTGTTTTCCTAATGAGAAAAACTGAAGTTCCAAGGTGCTTGCACTTCCTTCAGAGTGCTGTGTCTGGCACTCCATTGAGTTAGGATTCCAGCTCCTGCTTGTGGAACCCGTGTTTATAATTAGTCATGTGATTGTGATCTCCAAAGCCCAGTTTGGCTCAGATGACTCAGAGTAAATGTGTTTGACATTGTTCTGGGCCCTTGAGCTCCTGCTGCTCCTGCTCCTCCTCCTCCAGCAGGTTGGGTGGCCTAGGTGGCTGCCACTGCTGAGTTCAGGGTTGGCTCTTTGCTGAGGTCCCATTTCCTCACCTGTTGCTGCTCAGGAGTGAATGTTCCCTGCAGCTTTCTTAACAGTTCAGAGCTATGGCTGTTTACTTATAGCCATCCCCACAGCTTAACATTTTCAATTATTTTCAGCCCTGGAGTACTTTTACTCAGACCATTAAAGTTTAAACACCTGTCTTCCTTAGGTGCCACACAGCATGCACACGCTGCTCAGAACTGGCCCTTCCCTTACCGGTTTCTGTGGAGTAAGGGTGGGTGGTGCCTGTTGTTTACTGTCTTGACAACCCACCGTGAACTGTCCCAGGATCAGACCTCCCTCTGCCTTCCTCAAATCCATCTCATGGCATTCTCATTCCCAGTCCACATGGCTATTTCCTCAGTCTTTGACACCATCAGAAGATTCTCCCTTCTGATTCCTGGAGCTCTGAGAATGTAGTTTGCCCAGTCTGGAATAAAAACTTAAGTCTGGGTTTTCTACTCTTTGCTTGACCCATGGGCTTGGTTCCATTTCCCACACTCCGCTTTGCTTTCCCATTCCTGGCGTCATAGTAGAATGTCCGTCTCTCCTGTTAAACTATATGCCCTCACTATGCTGCAATCCTGGTCTTGTCACTCCTGTATAGTCTGAGCCTAGTACAGATGGTGATGTGGAATAAGGAAAACGGCTGAAAGGCATGGGAAGAATGCTTAGTCAGTAAAATGCCTGCTGCACAAACATGAGGGGCTGAGATTCCATCCCCAGAACTCACATTAAAAAAAAAAAAAAAAAAAGGAAGCAAGAAAATGGGCTAGGAGCTTGCCTGTAATCTTACAATTTGTGAAAGGGGAGGAGACAAGAGGATCCCTGGGGCCCACTGGGCAGCTAGTCTAGCCAATCAGAGACTTCTAGTTTTACCGAGGTGAGCAATGAAAGAAGATACCCAATGTGCCCCCCCCAACACACACATCCACGTTGACCCACAGACACATATAGATATGCATAAACACATGAACATACGCACAGAGGGAGAGCTTAGATAACTAAAGTGCACATACGTTTTATACTTAGCACCAGCTGTTCAAGATACCATCTTGCTACAGCTCAACATTGTTTTTGAGTCTGAATTACTCGGTGACCTATTAGGATATTCAACTGGAGTCTCCCACTCACTGGGGTTTGCATCCTGACATTGTGGCCTTCCAGTTACCAAGCATGGGTCCCCAGAGATTACTGCTGAGATATCCATTGTCTCTGAAGTTTTCTGCTTCCCCAGAGTTATGAACGAAACCAAAGTATCAGTGAAGGAGGGGACATTTGAGGCCTCTATGCCCATCATCTCTCTTGACAGATATGAAACAGTCACAGTTTGTATTGAATTCCCTTGGTTCTTCATTCTGCCTTGATGTCAACCTACATGGGTGCACTCAGTCTTTGGAGAATTTTTTTTTTTTGCAAAATGAAATTTCTCTCCTACTAAATTATCCCTACATTGAAAAGTCCCTTCCAAACTGTGGGAACTGGAACCCCTCATGCTACCTGCTTTCTGATTCCTTACTCTGTTCCCCAAACATCTGCTACTCTCATTGTTCTAGTCAAAAGTATACCTTGATTTCTTTTAAATACCAGAATCGGGACACAAGATAACCAGGTTGGATTAGAATAGTACAGCAGTGAGTGGTAAAGTCAGCCCAGAGAACCTTACATATGAGTCTGACTGTTTCTACTCAGAGCTCTCAGGGAGAGCTGTGTGTTAGATGTGGAGCTGTGAGCTACAAGGGGCAGTTATATTCCACCTTCACAAGAACTCTTGCAGATAGGTAGTCATTTCAGAGATGTGAAAATAGGCAGGTTCTCATATGGGAAGGTCACATGTGAGAATACCCACCCAGCTGGTGTGAACTCATACCCTATGTGTCTGGCTTCTTCTGGCTTTGACTACTCTACCCTTCTAATACAGTTGAAGGCTTGATGGGTGAATAATTTGCCAGATGAACCTCCTAAAGCTTTCCTAATCTCGCGATATGTAATTCCTATTCCCAGGACTTTTTCAGAATGGTAGTCCAATTTTTATTGTTTTTTTAATTCTTTTTTATATTTATTTATTTTTGTTTATTTATTACTTCAAGTTACATCTCCACCACAGTGCCCTCATTCCACCCCTCCTGGTTGACCCTCCCACCCTCTCCTTCCTCTCCCACCCTTCCTACTCCTCGATGTGGAGTATCCCTACATATCAGCCCCTCTCAGCTCAACAGTCATATGCAGGCTAAGCACTTCCTCTTGCACTGGGGGCCAACATGGTAGCACTCCTAGGGCAAAGTGTCCCCTTAACAGGTAATAAAGTCTATGTTCCTGATCCTTTTGGTGTATTGGTCGTAGGATAGTTATTCTATACTATATGGCTAAAATCCAATTATAAGTGAGTCTGGGCTAGCTCACTCAGGATGAGCTTTTCTATAATGGCAGACCCATCAGAATTATACCTGACTTCTCCTCATAAACTTTAAAAGCCAGAAGGGCCTGGGCATATGTCTTACAAACCCTAAGAGAACATAGGTGCCCAGCCAGACTATTATATCCAGCAAAACTCTCTATCAACATAGATGGAGAAAACAAGATAGTCCATGACAAAACCAAATTTAAATAGCATCTACCCACAAATCCAGCCCTATAGAAGATCCTACAAGGAAAATTCCAGCCCAGATAACTACACCCAAGAAAACAGAGGAAGCAAAAAACTCCACTGCAGTTAAACCAAAAGAAACACACAACCACCACCTACATCAAAATAATAGGAAAAAACAACCTTTGGTCATTAATATCCATCAACATCAATGGACTCAACTCCCCAGTAAAAAGACACAGGCTTTTTATTGTTTAAACTAACAATACATGAGAGAGTTTGGTGATATGTCAGAAAGGCCTTTTGGCAAGTAGCTGCAAATTTGACCTCAATTAGGGATAAAGAAGCATTTGTCCTTACCTCCTGAGTAAATGGGAGGCGCATTTTGTTATGATTAAACCATTTGCACACCCAGTGCCTCAATATGTAAAGCTGCCCTAAGAAGCTTGGAGGTGGGGTGGAAGAGGCAGGCTATAGGTACTTCCTTGTTTTGTCTGTTATTGGAGTCTCACAGGTTTTTCTGAGGTTTATTTCATTAAGAAAATCATATGTTTGGGCAGGAGACATTCTCTGGGAATATCAGATGGTACATGAAGTGTGTCTAGACATGGTAATGCACCTTAATGTATTACTGCAGCTTGACTTTGGCCACAGTTCTGTAGGTGAACTTACTAAATAGGAAACCACTGGTATTTCAGTATAGCCTCTGGATTAATCAGGTGCACAATGTAAATACTTTCCAAAATGCTCCTAAATATTGAGATTAATATGAAAGACAGTGAAAGCTTATAATTTTTCACCCCAAGTACTGGAGGTCAGACACTTTTAAAAATGCAACTACTTTTCATTTTTACAAATGTAATACAGTGAGTGTATTTATGTTACATAGCACCTAGGCATTCTATAATCAGTCACACTGATACTCTCAATCCATAATATAAGAATATTTATTCCAAGTGTGAATTTCCATGGCATGTGGCTGCTGAACTAGATTCAGCAAATGAGTTTGTGTGTGTATATAGTATAATATATAATATATATATCATACACACATATCTACATATCTATACTATATAGTATTATATATATATTTATTTATTTATGTTATATAACAAACATACACATACATCTTCGGGTTACTGAGGGTGAAGGATCATTGACCCACAATATATGGCTACTATTCTTAACTAGAAAACAAGCAATAACAGCAAAAATGGGATTGTAATTTGAGATAAGATTGAATGGAAAGAAGGACTTCTCAGAAGAGATTGGAAGCAAGGCAAATAGCCTTTGAGTCAGATAAAAAGGCTGTTCACACTACCCAGGTGGGGAGTAAGGGTTTGTGGCTCATGGGAGGCAGCTGAGAACTTGTAGTTAGGGTCTGATGACTTTGTTTTTATGCCATCATAATGGGGACATGTCTTCCTCCCAGTGGCATAAGAGCAATACTGGGGGCAAATATGAATGTGTGAAACAGCTTGTGAAGGTGTTAATTCTTAGGCTTTGCTATCAACTGTCATTTGAAGAGGCATAGTTAGTCTCTTGGGTCTTATCCACCTTTCTCTGGGCTTTAAAAAATGGGGCCTCACTCCATACAATACTTATATGGCTTCTTAAATTTGACTTTAAACAGTTGTGTGAGGGTACTTTTTAACTTTTAAAGATCACATAAATAATCTCCAAATCCTTTCTTCTCTCAATTCTGAGCAGTTGGGTTCAGAGTTAATGCTGTCTTAGATTGCATTATTAAGTTCCCAAATGTCCCGATAGGGCAAGAGCTGTTACCAGCATCTGTCAGGCGTAGGGAATGATGCTCTGTTTCTTATTTCTAGTTTCAGTTCCAAAACCTTCTTTCCATTGGTCAGAACTCTGATCTTTCTCTCCATCTTTAGATGTACATGGCTGTTGCCGAAAGTGAGTCTTCGATTCTCTTTTTAAAGCTACAGTATATGTCTTTAGATATAAGGAAAATTCATCTTATCTAAGTCTTATTTTAGAATATCATTAAATTCAAAAATAACAGACAAAAATTTAAGCTTGTTAAGAATTTTCATGATACTGAAACCATTGCCTCTGTAACACCATCCTAGGAGTGATTGTATTTTTCTGTAATTGTTGATTCATAAGATTAGAATGTGTGTTTACTTCTCATTGTGCTTCAACATAAGAATAAAACAATTTAAGGCATCAAAATGATGGATCAGCTGTTGATAATGAGATTACAAAGACCACAGCTGATTAAAGTCAATGAAATCTCTAAAAACACTGATATCCTGCAACCAAACAGACCATCTGTGAAAACACACACACATCTATCTATATATACATCAGACCATGAAAAAAACCCCGTGAAAGCATAAGGATTCACAACACATATTTCGTTCAGTCACTGAGGAATGCTATTATCACACAAAATACAGCTTCTGGATGAAGCCATTGGACACTTGTCAGCTCAGGTTACAGAATTGCAGGGGATTCGATTTGCACCATTCAGGACACCTGTGGAACAAGACGGCGACCACAAAGGAATCACTTCAGGAATCTGTACTTTAAAAAAAGTATATGCTGTTTTTAAGGGAGAAATTAATTTCTTGAACACTGGTCATTATTAGGTAAATAATCATTAGCAGTAAAACAAATAATAAGAAGCATAACATTATCCTTGTGTGCTGGAATCTATTTCCAGCATTTTCTATATATACCACTTTCCTTGGTGGATTTCTGGCAGTTTTCTCTCAGTGTTTATAAAATTGAATTCAAATTCTTACCTCTAAAAATTCACTGTTCTCCTCTCTTTCCAATTGCTGAGAATTATTGTAAATTTACCTACCTAAGGGTTCACAGAGTCTGAGTTATGATTTTCTTTGTTCTTGCCATAATTCTGGTAAGCCAGGGAATATTTTAATCACTTGCTTTGAAAAATATCCTCAAATACCTTCTTTTCACAGTTGCAATCACTGGATCTTTTTGTGTACCTTTCAGGGACACCAGATCCCTCTCTCCTAAAACCTACAGCTCCCTCTTCCTCCCATTTCAAAGAGTGCTCCCAGCTCTCTGACCTGCCACACATTCTCTATAATACTTTCCTAAGAGGTACTGTTCTTTTCCGTAAAAATAGTTGATTTCTCTTGTTCTCCCCATCATTCATCTGAAAACTGTTATCTGTATCTCCAGTTTCCTCACAATGCTTGGTACTCAATGTGTGCTTGAATAAATTAAGAGAGACCCACATGGTCTGATCATCTTCCACTGAAAGGTTCTTCTGCAGCTTCAAGTTACTTTTAGAGTAGCTTCTAGGCCCTGCTTGATGAAGGAAACCACTGAGCCTGTCCTTGGCAATGCTTCTAGAATGCTGCTGAAGAATTGTGAACACTCAATGACTTCCATAATGCTCTACCTTTGATCAGGACATTTTCTCTGTCTAAACTATAGCATCTCATATCACCATGTCTATCTATCATCTATCTATCTGTATATATCTATATCTAATCTATACCAATATCATCTATATCTACATATAACGTAGCTCATTGACTGGCAGCCATATAGATTCTCCTTAAATATGATTTTATCAAATGATTATGCCCCAAATTAAGACTATTGTAGGGTCTAGAAACACAAGTTTGATGACAGAAAATTAACATTTGGATATTGACCCTGATAGCTCCAGCTGGGTGACCTTAGTCTAGCTGTACAACAGCTCTGATTCAGAGCCCACCTGTCTGAAAACAGATGTGAAAACTGCAAATGAATTAATTGATGTAGTTATTAGTAAGTATAAACTGTAATATTAGGCTGGCAGAGTAGCCAGCGGCTTGGCAGGGGAGCAGGCGGCCTGGCCTGAGTGCCTTAACCGGTTGCCTAACTTATCCTGGAGAAAGAGCCCCGGGACCAAAGGTGGCCTACACCACCTATAACCTAAACTCTGTTAATTAATATAAGTTGTTATATTATGCTGGTAGAATTACTGGCGGCTTGGTGGGAGATTCGCCTGGGCTCAAGGGGAGTCTGGGAATCCAACAGCCCGGGACTGCTTGGACTGAGGGCCTATAAGCCACCGCAGTCTTTTCCCCAATAATTAAACACACCAAGACCTTTTAATATTTTAACACTTAGCCCTTAGCTGGGCAGACTCTCAATTAGCTACTCTAAGTTAACCCCAAACCAACATGTGCCTGTGAGTACCTTCCAGACTTCTCCAGATGTCTGTCTCCTTTTGTGTCTCCCAGCGGAAAGGGCTAAGCGTTAAAATATTAAAAGGTCTTGGTGTGTTTAATTATTGGGGAAAAGACTGCGGTGGCTTATAGGCCCTCAGTCCAAGCAGTCCCGGGCTGTTGGATTCCCAGACTCCCCTTGAGCCCAGGCGAATCTCCCACCAAGCCGCCAGTAATTCTACCAGCATAATATAACAACTTATATTAATTAACAGAGTTTAGGTTATAGGTGGTGTAGGCCACCTTTGGTCCCGGGGCTCTTTCTCCAGGATAAGTTAGGCAACCGGTTAAGGCACTCAGGCCAGGCCACCTGTTCCTCTGCCAAGCCGCCGGCTACTCTGCCAGCCTAATATTACAGTTTATACTTACTAATAACTACATTAATTAATTAATTTGCAGTTTTCAGGTGGCACCCAACGTGGGGCGCCTTTTGTAAAAAGAAAAATATTGCTAATTAAACTATTTAACCAGTATTTATATTATATTTAATTAGTTCAGCGGCTAATCCTTAATCATCCATTATAAATGAGCACACAGAGACCACGTGGATTTTAACAAGCCTTGGCCTGAATTGAGCAATCCTAGCCCATCTATGCTAGCTCTTAATTCTATTACCCAAATATGACTCCATATATACATACGTCCCCTTGGACTGCCATACTCCACGATATGCAGATGTTCCTGGCCATGTGGAATGAGGTTCCTTTTTCTAGCCCATGGTGTGTGCCTCCTTCATGCTGCTCCTGGCTGGAATGAATTAATCCTCTGTCTAACGTGCAGGCTTCCTGCTCTAATCCCAGGAAGTCCCACCTTTCTCTGTCTTTGCCCAATCTCAGGCCTCGGCATTTTATTTAACCAATCAGATTCAATGTAAGTAACAGCAAGCAGGACCAATTAATTAACATTTAGAATGCTTAACACTACCCCAACACAGATGTGATAGTTCGTGACAGTGGTTTGTGAGGATTAAAGCAGGGATCACAAAGATGTCAGGAATAGCCCGGGGAGCACACAGCTGTACAATGAATGGCAACTGTTTTTCTCATGAGTGTGGAAATCCAGGTCAAGGTATGAAACACTTAGAGTTGAGTTCAATTTTCAAGATTCTGATTAGAGGAGATGGTGTGTGCGCACTGGGCAGGATGGGATACCAGAAACAAAGGTTCATGAGTAACAGAAATGGTGTTCCAGCTTGAGTGAAGCAATCTCATATAGCCCAGAGACAAAACCGCCAGGTGGTAGAGGGCCTTTGATGGACTGAGGGGTGGAAATTTCATTCCAGACCAGATACTCTGCTCTAACTGCTTTCAAAAGTTATTCCTTCTAATTTTCTCACAATCTGATCCCGTTTCTGTTCATTGAAGGAACACCCAGTCCCTCCAGTGGCAGCACCATGCAGCAACCGGGACAAGTTACACTGTGCAGGGGATGTCCTGTTGCTTATTCAGATGCTAATGGTAACCATCATCAAGACCAGCAGGGACCAAAGGAACCCTGCTGTTCCTTCCCCAGAGCTCCCAAGCCTGCCTCCAGTAACCCCTCCACATGATAGGCAGCCAGGCATGTGGAGGAGCCCTGAGCATGCCTTTCCTTTGTTTTCTGGGCGTCTGCCTCAACTTCTGATTTCATTTGTCAAGTTGTCAAAGAGAGAGCCTTCAGCCCTGGCCTTCATGCGAACGATTGCCATCAGCACTCATTGTCATGTTACATGCCACCACTCACAGAGAAGAAAGAAACATGGCAACCTGAAATAATTCGCTTTCATTTTAGACATTTTTTTTCTCTTTTTTTAAGGAGAGAATTTTAGAAGGAAATGTGCATCTTTACCAGGAGACAGCCTTGCGTTAGCTGGCTGAGGAGCAGTCTAGAGAGAACAATGCATTTCTATAAACAGTTTGTCACAACTGGTTAGTCCTTGTTACCCCAGAGGCTTCATTACCTTTTTTTTTTTTTTTTTTTTTTTTTTTGGAATTACAGCCTTATTAGAATAGAAATGCGTGTTTCTGAAGGAAGTGTGCTTTCTGGGAATAGTTTTGTGGAGACATCTTAATGGTTCAAATTTAGCTGTATTTTTAGCCATGTGGGCAAAGACTTATAGCTGTCTGTCCAGTGATTTGCCCACCAGCCTCAGACAGGTACTGATACTTGGAGTGTGGTTGGTATCACTAAGGAGTAAAGGGTTTTATTTTTTATTTGAATTTAATTAGCTTAGGTTTAAAAACTTGCATTTTAGTCATCTATTAGATAATGTTCAGATAAAGTTGGCTATGTGAGTCTGTTTTCCTCAAAACTGAACCGTATTTTCTGGATTCAGGTGCAGTCATAGGAAATGTCCCAAAGTGGGCCAGTCAGATGGCAAAATGGATAAAGGCATTTTTCCTGAGCATGAGAGCTAAGTTCAATCCATGGGATCCACATGCTAAGAGGAAAGAGCTGGCCTCTGCAGTTGTCCTTTGACCTTCATATATGTACTCTGTGTTACATGAATACCCACAAGCACGTTCGTTCACACATCTCTCTCTCTCTCTCTCTCTCTCTCTCTCTTTCTCTCTCTCTCTCTCTCTGAATCTGGAGCTTGCTGATTGGCTACAGCAAGCCAGACAGGTGGCTCAGCAAGCTACAGAGATTCACCTGCCTCTGCTCTCTGAACTGCACCACTCCCAGCACTGGGTTTTCATATGCACGTTCCTGTACCCGGATTTTTATGTGGGTGCTCCAGAGCAGAACTCTTTAGAGCTTCTTTTCCCACTGAATGGATTTGAGATGTGCCAGTGACTGCGTGCCTCAGTATTCTTCTCCTTTTTATCGCTGACTGAAATCCCAAGCTGTGTTGTATCACAATTTGCTGACTATTCATATGCTTAAAACCTTGTCTCCCTTTTTTTCCAGTTTGTGATTATTACAGATTAAACTATAGCGACCTTACATGGGCGTTTTCCTGTAAACTAAGGTTCTGTTTAATTGGCATAAATATCCAAGAACAAAATTACTGAATCATACAGTGGCTGGAATTATAGTTCTGTCAGACACTGTTTTGGGGGGTTTGTTTGTTTGTTTGTTTGTTTGAGTGGTTACATACCATGGTGTCCTCACTTGTAAGGCACAACTAAGCTAGTTTTTATGCTTCTTCAATATGTAGTTTTATCTGTTTTCTTTCATTCTGATAAGTGAATAGTGTGAATATATCTTTCTGAGAGTAAATTTTACAAATCCCACATACAAATAAAATATTTGCAATAAATCTTATCATCTAAAATAAGGTTTTCTGTCAGGGTGAAGTACACACTGAGATTTGAAAACAATTCAAAAATAACTCCATTGTTTTAAACATGGATAACCCAGTGACATTCTATTTCAATTAGTTTATTAAAATTAATTTTTCTGGTTTTCTTTTACTCTGATGACTAGAAAGTGTTAAGTTTCACAGTCTGTATTTCCCTTGGGCAATGGTGGTCAAAGGGACAGGCTGGCCTGGATAGAGGGCTTTATTTGATTCAGTGTGGAAGTCAGCAAAGCTGTCCTGCAAAAAGCCAACTAGAAATATTGTCAACTTTGTGAACCATGAAGTTTCTGTTGCCATTACTCAATACTATCTCTATAGCACAAACCAACTGTGGGGAATGTGGTGCCTAAATGACTGAGAACATCTGAAGTCTGATAAAAGTATTTACAAAAGCAGGACTTGGACCCAATGCCCACAGTTTTCCAGTGGAAGAAATTTCTTCTTGGTAGGAGAAATATAAGAGACTTAAAGGGCTCTGTCAGGTTGGCATTATCAGATGTGCTCTAATTAATTGATAAGAACATGCCAGGCATTCCAGCAGAAGGGATCTGGTAGGGAAAATGTGTGCAGTAATAGAATGGCTGTGTTGTTGATATGACAAAACACCTGACAAAAGAAACTGGAAAGGAGGGGTTTATTTTAGCTCACAGTTTGGGAGTACAGTCCATCTTGGTGGGAAGCCATGGCAACATGTGTGAAGGGCCTGGGCAAAAAGCATCTACAGTCAGGAAGTAGATGGAGATGGATGATGGTGCTCAGCTGGGTTTCCTCTTTTTCATTTAGTCTGGCTTGCCAACCCATATGATAGTGCTCTAAGCCATTTATGATAGGTCTTCCCATTTCAAATAACCCAATCTAGACACTACATCAATGACATACCCAGTGATATATCTCCAAGGTGATTCTAGATCCAGTCAAGCTGACAATCAATATGTGCTGTTCAGGCTCCTTTTCTTGTGAATCCTGAGAGGGAAAGGAAGTCTGGAAGAGCAGGGAACAGGAAAGACCTCAGGTGGCTGTAAGCTCTAGGAGAGCAGACTCTAGGGAGGCAGCTTCAGTAAGACAGCTAGTTTATTGGTGGGGGGTGGAGGAGGGGGGGACAAATGCTACTTAAACTTTTGGGGAGGTTAGGAGTTTTTGGGGTAAGTATACATCATTAGCCCAGGCCAGGGTGCTAGGGATGCTTCATTTGCATAAGGAGGAATTCCAGGTGCTGCTGGACATGACCTTATAAGGGGAGAGGAAGTTTTACCTGGGTACCAGGCTACAGGACCTCCTGAAGGAGACAAAGGTAGGGAACATAAGGCTACCTCTTCTGAAACACACAGGCCTGGTGCGAAGGTGGGGGGTCGGAAGCAATCCTACTCCTGACAATCTAACTATGATATTTCTAGGGCTTAACTATGCCTTGACCCCACTCTTACTCTGGGACAGCTTCCTGCAGTCCTATAGCTCCCCAGCCCCACAAATATGTACCTTCCCAATCTGAGAAAATCAATTGGAGATGGGAAATTTCCAGAAATTAGCAACTACTAGAAGCAGCTACCATTGCTAGCCTTGAACAACAGAATAGGGAAGAATCCTTTCAGAGGTCATTGGCAGGAACCCATGCAGTGGTGGGAAGTCAGTGAACTGGGTTGCAGAAGACATGGTGGCCTTATAAGACCTGACATTGGAATATATCCTTTAGTTGCCAATGCCTTTTATTAGGTGAGCCCTTATTGAGGATGGAATCTGGGAAACATCATCCCTTGTGGTTCAGAGCAGGGCTGAGAAACAGAAGTCAGGATGTGAGAGCAATGCCTCATTAGTCAGCATATTAAATCAGAACATAAAGAGCTCTAAGGAGCTCTGAGCTAACTCGGTGGCCACGAACATAAGCATTTTTGTGTACTGCATCTTCCTTTGCATGCGGTCTTTTTCTATAGCTGTACTATTTTCCCTTTCAGAAAAAATGGTGAACCAAGAATGAGTCTGATAAAAGCTCCATAGACCAGTGTCTTCTGATGTAGTTGTCAGTCCTGTCAATAACTCATCATGAGAGGCTGTGGCACTGATGGCACTGGAGAAAGTGTGGCAGTGCCATCTTCTGGGTACAAGCCACCCAGGGAGTATGAAGTTGGGAAATAAGAAGACAGGGTTTCACTTCAAACCTAGCTATTGGGCAAGGCATTTCTGTTTCCTGCTAAGTGTCCTTGCCTTCTTCTGTAAGAACCAAGGCAAACACAAATATGAAGCAAGTCAATAACAACAAAAAATCCTTAGTGTGGAGTCTCTTGTACACCTGGCTATCCTTGAACTCATTATGTAGCCAACAATGATCATGAACTTCTGATCCTTCTGCCTCCACCTTTCAGCTGCTAGAAATTACAGGCTCGTGCCACCACACTCTTATTCAGTGCTGGGTACTGAACCCAGGGCTTTGGTATTTCTAGATAAGCCCTCTCCCTGCTAAGCTATACTTTCAGTCCTTTAATCTGTCTATAAATTCCCAGAACTGAGCGGGATAGTGTCGAGGAAAGGTGGTATTTATCTTATAGTCTTGCCCTTTGAAGTGACAGTCATCCATGAAAACTCTCCCACTTTATACTCATTGAATCCTGCCCAGAATCTTTAGACTGCTTCAACGTTCTCATCTGCATTAAGAGAAAAAAATCCCTTGCTTTTGCTCACTATAAAGTTTTGAAGCTTCAGTCTCCCTTGTTATTTCAGTCCAATGGTGACACAGTTCAGCATGGCTGGAAGCAAAAGGGAAAGGATAGATGAAGTGGAAATCCCACTCTGTTCTGGCCCTTTGTGGTACTTGTACCCAGATCTGGATCAGAGGCATAGTTGGTACTTAGACATTTTCTTTGAGTCTAGGAGAGGGCTAGGCAGAATGCAAGAGAAAAGAGTATGAAGACTCACAGCATGGGTCAGGAAACCATAGTGGACTTACCATTGTGTGTAGGTATCTATATGTCAGCCAGGAGGCTCTGGTGATCATATCTGGATCCAGCTCATCTGAGATACTCTTTGTACCTTACCTCCAATCACCTGGAACATGTTGTAGAAGCTGACAGACTAAAGATAGCTCCAACCTTTTAGACCACATATGTTGTATGTATTTTCTAGGCCTCCAGCTGGACAAACTAGGCCAGTTGCTGTGGTACAGATCACATCATTGCCACATGATTGCTTAACCTGTATCGTTCGTTCTGTACCTTCTTTGGATCTTTTCTTTGAGGGAAAAGACAACCCTCAGGACAGAGGTGACTTCTCTCAGGAGTTTCTAACTACCTTCTAATGTGTTGGTCTCCTTAATAAAATTGGCTTTCCATATGACTTGGTTCAAAAGTCCCCTCAGCAGGGTTCTGGATGGCCTGAGGAACTGATGATATCTCCAAGATTCTTATCCCAACACATAAATGATGGTTCTGAAAAAGTGCTTAAAAGGTAGATCTCAATAATTGGGTTATACCTTAATGCATAATAAGACTAATAGAGAAACCACAATAGATATTATCTATAATGCAATATGTTGAGTACCCCCTAGTTTGTCATTTTTAAATTCTGATTTCTTTCTTGAGCAGTGATATATATGCCAACTTTGAGGGTGAACCGTATCAGACAACTCTTTTCAAAGGTTTAAAATTTTTTGTTATGTATTTTTAGTGGTTACATCAGACTTAAATTGAAAAAATTATTCATGTTTTCTTAAACAGAAAATACAAGGCAGAATTAACTTTTAAAATTGATTCACTCTCCTTGTTTTGTGGATTAGCTAATATTTGCTAAAGTTAAATTATGTAAGTTAGGTATTTCTTTAGACTAAACACTTCAAAAGTTAATAGCTTAAAACAAAATATTTTTTATATTGCATAGGGGTCTATATGTCAGTTGGATGGCTTTGTTTCTATCTTATCTAGATGGTATGTGAAAAAGTCAATATCTCCCTCTAATCAAATGAGTATCTTCTGGAAGCTGGTTGATCCCTAGGTGGCTGGAAATATTCAGTCATCTCTGTTCCCTGTGGCCTTCCATACTCCAGCAGGCTAGCCTCGGCCAATTCCCAGGTAACTAGAATGTCCTAGTATAGTGTCCAAAACTTTCTAGTTCTCCTGAAACTTCTTCCCAGACCCAGTAGTCACTCTCTGCATTATTGGCTAAAATAAGTAAAGAAGCTAATCTAAATTCAAAGCTACAGATGTGGGCTCCATGAGGAAATGGGAGATTCAGACACTGGAGCTTTTTTTTTTTTTGCAAATGACCAATGACAGATGATCAGGGGAAAGAGGGTCAAGTACTTTCTGGTGCTAGTTGGTTTTAAATGCTGTGGACTTTGGGCACTTCTAATATGTTTACCTTTTAAATGACACTGATCTACTTTTCCTATTATAAATCTATCTGTATTTCTATAAATATGTCTACTTCTAGCAGTGAGCTACTTACTAATAACCCTTTCTTTTCCTATTTTACATTGACCAGTTTTCTTAGGAGCCAATTTACTAACACCTCTTACAGATGTTCCTAAAGTAATGATGACTCCTGACATTAAGAACTCTTGTATTTTTAGATAAATTTTTGTTGCTTGGATGCTTGTGTCTGCTACTAGGGGATACTCTAGGGAGGTGTGTTTCCAAACTAAGGTGAAGTTCCATATAAAGAAAACATGTCAACATGTTAAAATATTGTTTTCTTCTCCACAGATGAAAGTCTCCTACATGCATTACAGTGGGAGACAGTACAGACTGTGTTCTCTTCCTCCCTCTCTCCCTTCGACCCCCCTTTCTCCCTCTTTCTCTCTTTGCATGTGTGTGTGCGTGTGCATGTGTGTGTGTGTGTGTGTGTGTGTGTGTGTGTGTGTGTAAGCACATGCCATTTTCCCCCAAGTCCCAGCACTCTGTGTATAGGGCTCGTAATAAGTAGAATAAATGAATACCATCTTTTATGATTTCCTCTTCGTGTTCACTGTGGTCTGTAAAAGGAAGCTGAGGCTCTTCGCTTCTGAGATGTGTTGTGGGGTTGGTTTATGTCACAAAAGGACTTTGATAACTCCCAGATGAAGGGCAACTCGTAACTATAATATTTTACTGTTATAATACTATAAAAAGCTTTGGGGGACATATAGCTTACATATTTTCCTTTAAATTAATTCATAAATCACCTCTAAAAATATATCAAACCCAGAAGCAATAGCTCTGACCTTAGAATTGCTGTAGCAGGAGGCTGGTGATGCACTGCCTTAGCAGTACTCTCAAGTACCTTAAAGGCGCAAACACTTAAAACAGTTGGCTAGGTATTTAAGAGGAGTAGATTAACTGATCTGAGCTTCTCGTGTGCAGTACAAATATTTTAAAGACATCATGAATCAGGCAAGTTTTACTTGTCTTTACTAATTCACATGAAATATTCACTCTTCCTACCTAGATATTCAATAGAAGCTATTTTAAAATTTCTTTTAACTATAGTTGGCTTTCTTCATGCTTTTTACTTTGACATACAAACGTCCCCAGAGCTGATGTTGGCATGTCACCACATATCATCATCCTGTTGCATATTCGTTGTACATCACTAACATGGCAGGTATAATCTTTATAGCTTTTCCTCATAACCACTTACTTTTCTTCTTCGGTTACACTATCACACTTATGAGGATCTGTCTGGAAAAGTAGTCAGTCGATGCATTATCACCGCCGTGGTTGCCAAAGAACAGTGATTCATTTGTGTATACTTGAGGAAATATTATGACTTCTAAATGTGACTTCCAGAAACATAAAAAGACATACCTGTCATAAATAGGTTTCTGCTTAAAATAGGTTCTCAAATACCTCCTTTCTGTAGGTGCCAGGAGAAATACATTATTCGAAAGGTATTAAACTGGAATGCTATGTGTATTCCTTTCTCAGAGGATTTAGGCAAGTTGAAGATCATTATTATAGAAACATAGATGGCGCATCTACGTCCTAAATGCAAGGGCACTTTTTAATATTTGCTCAGTATAGCACTGGGTGGCAGGTGGACAGGAGCTGTAACTCTTGGCTCCAGGGTCAATCCTCCTGGTAGCTGAGATGATCTACCTCTGTCTTCTTGTATCACATCTTATTGGGAGGTTACATCTCCGTCATAGTGTTCTCTTTCCCCCCTTCCCAGCCCCACCCTCCTACCCTTTACCCCCTAACCCTACCATCCCACTCCTCCATAGTGGAGTGTCCCTACATAACAGTTCCCTGCCCCAGTTCAGAAGTCATATGAGGGCCAAGAGCCTCCTCATACACTGGGGACCTACAAGGCAGTACCACCAGTGAGAAGTGTCTCATTGCCAGGGAGAGAAAACTAAAACAAACAAACAAACAAAAAGTCTATGTCCATGTTCCCTTTGGTGCGTTGGTTGTAGTATAGATATCCTGTACTATATGGCTAAAATCTGACTATAAGTGAATAGATGTCATGTGCATCCTTCTAAGTCTGGGTTAGCTCACTCAAGATGAGCTTCTCTAGTTCCTTCCATTTGGCTGCACATTGCATGATTTCGTTGTTTCTGATAGCTGAGTAATATTCCATTGTGTAGATGTACCACAGTTTTTTATATATTTGGTTGTGAGCCTAGCCTTTAATGGCTGAGCCATCTCTCCAGCCCGTACCACAGTTTTTTAATCCATTCTTTGGTTGAGGGACATGTGGGTTGTTTCCAGTTTCTAGCTATTACAAATAAGGCTGGTATGAACACAGATGAAGAAACTTCCTTGTGATTCAGTGAGGAGTCATTTGGATGTATACCCAGAAGTGGTATTTTTTTTTTCATGAAGTATTATTCTAAGCAATTTGAAGGCAAAGATTGCACCTTAAGATCTGTTTGCATTTGTGATATAAATCTGATATCTTTATTTTCATCATAGCAGTTACATAATATTGAAATAAATATATATATATGTGGATGCTATAAGTGATACCATATAAACTATTTAATGTTGACCTGACTATTTCTATAGGTGAATAGATTTCAATTCTGAGACTGTTATGCATGTACACACACAAATATGTAATGAAATAAGTATAAATGGACATCCTACATTTTTATATCTAAACTAAACCTATAATGAAGTGCTATATGGAAATAGAATTCATGATTATAATGTATATGGATGTGTGCATGCACACACACAAACACAGGCATATGTTGCATTTTGTGAAAAGCATACTTTTGTTTAAAAAGAACAGATCATTATGAATCCAAGTACTTTTCCATGCAAATGCGTTCTGCTGTTTTGTTTCTTTCCACCTTTCAAAACTCTAAGTCTAAGAGGAAATTTTAACTTATTTCCCAGTGGATCTTGTTTCAGGCTCCTTTCCTTTTTCTCTCTTTATCTTTGAAAATGGTGACTGTGGGTTTTTCTGGCTAAAGTACTTTCTGGACGAAAAAGTTGTATCACAAGAGTGTTTTTTTCCTCCAGTGTTTGGTAAGATGGTACCAAACACTTCAATTTGTGTTAGCTTCATGGTTTATAAAAAGTAGAAAAGGAAGTCATCCAGAGGACATTAAAATAATTTTATGGAGGATGCTGGATAAGTGGATATAGTAGAGATGATACCAGTCTGTGAGAAGGTAATCCCAACTTGCTTATTCACGAGTTATGATTTTCATCTTACTGAATGTATAAGTCAATTGAGCTAATACTATTACTAAAACATTTTTATATGTAATAGACTCTATCTAGCTCATAATCATTCACTTCACTTTGTATTATGTAGCCAAGATGGGTATATGGTTGTCATTTAGCAATTTAAAGGGCTGACTATCCTTTAATATGCCCTCTCACATGAACATTTCATGGGTTTTGAAGTTCTAAGAGTAGATATAAAATGAAATACTTGATATTCGGTTCATAAAAATTTTTTAGTTTCTTTTTTAAACCTCCTTATTCAGTATCACAGGGGAGAAGGAGCTGAAACCTAAAGTGTCATGTCCAGGCCTCCGGGATGGAAAAGGATCATTGTGTCTCTATCGTACTAAAGGTCTTTACCTCCCACTGAGGATAACTCCAATGCTGATGACCTCAGTGCCTTCAGAAAAGAGCTGCTAATGCCCAGTCATGTGCAACCATGCTCGACCTGGCCTGCTCCCAAAGGCCTGTGCTCTTCCAGACAAGATGGAACTAGAGGGCTATATTTAATTTGTATTAAATTTGTTGAGAAGTTGGATTAGCTTTAACATGTGCTTCTGGGGGGAAAGGTTAGCTTAACCTTTTTAAGCATGTGGGTAGTCGGGACACATTTAATGGAAGAGAAAGAATCTCAGTGCCTGTAGTGAAGGCCCTGCTGGGCAAGGGATAGAGGCAGGGCTGCACTGCATAGATGCAGCCCTTGCCTGTACCTTCACCCCTGCTCCCTTGAGCAACTGCAACAAGGAGCAGCCTGTTATCACTACTGTGAAGTTCACAAAAGCTAGTTTGCTTTTCGGTAGGACATAAAGCTTGGCATTCAGCTGTGTGCACCGGGGTCACCCAGATGGGAAGTGGAGGAGCTGCAGTTCAAATCCGGGCTGTCTGTTTCTGAGAGATAGAGTCTATTTCTGGAGGAGGGAGTAAGGAAAGTAAGAGAGCCTTGTTTAAATTTAAATAGTGTTAAAATATATGTACAAAAATGCTTCTGAAAAAGTGTTTATTTGAAGGTTAATAAAAGTGAAAGATCCCTAAGGAAGTAGTTTGGCACTGAGCCTGCTAGCCTGAGTGATTCCCAGCACCCACATGGTGGAAGGGAGCTTACTCCTGAAAGTTGTCCTTTGCCCCAACACATGCACCCATATATACATGTGTCCACACAGGACATCAACATTAAATTTTTTAAGTATAAGAAAAAATACAGAACACACATGATGATCATAATTGCACAAATCTCATTTTGGGCAGGTAAGAGTTACTATTATTGTTTTATTCTTCTCTCATACATTTCAACTGTTGTTTTCCCTCCCTCCACGTCTCTCAGTTCCTGCTTCCCTTACCCACCTTTCCTCTTCCCCAGATTCACCCCTTTTTCCTTCCTTTCTGAAAAAGAATGCCTTCCAGGGATTTAAACCAAACAAGGCATAAAGAGATGCAATAAAACTAGGCACAAACCCTCATATCAAAGATGGGCAAGGCCATTTAGGAGGAGGAAAACAATCCCAAGAGAAGACAAGGGAGTCAGTCAGAGCCCTGCTTAGTTGATACTGTGGGCCATGTTCTCTTGTTATCCTTGACCCCTCTGATTCCCACAATCCTTTCTCTCCTTCTTCCCAGAGACCCAAGAGGAGGAGCCCAATGAAGACCTCTAATTCTTCTCTCTCTCTCTCTCTCTCTCTCTCTCTCTCTCTCTCCCTCCCTCTCTCTCTCTCTCTCTCTCTCTCTCTCTCTCTCTCTCTCCACCTAATATTTTGCTGTGGGGCCCTGCTTCTGTTCCCATCAGCTTCCTAAGAAAACCACTCTGATGATGATTGGGCTAGGCACTGATCTATGAGTATAGCAGAATATCATGAGAAATTATTTCATTGACTTTTTCTTTTTTTCATTTTTTTACGTACTGTAGTGCTGAATTAAGGTCAGTGGTTTAATTCTTCTACAAAGTACACATTCGAAGAATAAGAAAGATCAACCTGGGGTTCAAATTCTTGCCTCAGTGTCCTAAGTCTCCTCCTATGGCTTCTTGATGGAAAGGGGAAGTCTCCAACCTCCCAGGCACTTTTGTCAGGAATAAATGATTGAAGGTCCATCAGCAGTCCTAAGCTGGGGTGATTTTGCTCTTCCATGGATATTTGAAAGTGCATGGCAACAATTTTGCATGTTATTTTATAAAGTTGATTAAAAGAAAAAGCATTCATTATTCAAAGTGATGAAGTGTCACCACACTGTGGAATAAGTATGTCTATATACCCAGAGATCTTGGATTGTTGCAAATGTCAACAAAGACTGGTGCTTCTGCCAGTGTGTGCCTTGAAATCCAGGATGCTTGAAAAACATGGCACAGGACACAGTTCAACTGCTGAATCTGAGAAATGCTTATTCAGATCAAGAATCTGGTAACGGGGCTGGGGAGATGGATTAGTGTCTATGAGTGTGTACTGCTTTGCAAGGGACTTGGATTTGGTTCCCAGCACCTATACAGGGTGCTCAAAACTGCTTGTTAAGTCCAGCTCCAGAGAATCTAGCACCCTCTTCTGGCCTCTGCATGCAACTGCATGCATGTGGTGAACATAGAACTATGCAACCACACACATATATTCATAAATTTAAAATATCTATCCTAAAAGAAAATGAATCTGGTAACACAAAACTCTTCTCATATGGACATGGCACTCATTTTGAGCTAGTGTGTGCCAGGCTCTATGGAGAGCACCATTATCTCTGTCATAGTCTTAGCCCAAAGGATGAGAAGGTGAAAAGTTTCTTTTCAAGGCCACAAATACTGAATGACAAGATCTAGGTTGAAAAAGCTCAGTCTACAGAGTTATAAAAAGCAGTCTGTGGATTCCCTTATCCCCTCTGTATTTTGCTCTCTGCAACCCTTTGCTTTAAATATTTGAAAGAATGGGGGCCTAAACATTGAAGACTAATTCATGAGGCACGGGGACTCTTACAGCCTGCCTTCTGTATTGTGCTTCTGTCTTCTTGACACCCAGTTGGGCAAGGCAGCCATTGATTTTCTGGTGTGGACACAATCTGATGTTCGTCCTCAGTCCTTCCCTGTTGCCTACTTGGACCAGGCTCCCTGACTTCAGGCAGAATGCTTACATCTGTCTCCATCTACCTCACAGTGCAGCATGGGGTCTGGCTGCCCCTTGAGTGATGGTCCTTCCCAGTTCCTTATCTTAACTGTGAGGACATAGAAGCAGTTTGAAGAGGAGACATGGTCTGTGGCACCCCAGAGCTTTGTCTCAGTGAGAACTGTGAGGGTTGGGCAGTGTTTACAGATGTGTCCCAGCAGAACAGCTGTCGGACACCAGGCGTTAGCCACTCACCCAGACTATCTAGCTCTCACACCATACTTCTCTTCCCATCAGCCAACTTTCCAGAAGGCACAGTTTGTTTCTAGGATCCAGTAGACTGAGCACCTGCCATTTATGTGGTCAGCTGGAAAAAGAAAAAAAAAAAAGAGCAAACCATTGCAGTCACCATTTGTCTTGAGCAGAGCAAACTAAAACTGCAAGTAATCCTTACTGTAGATTAGGAAGTGTGAGAGTCAATTACTCCAGAGTGTACAGGCCTGATTATGTATTTCCTCAGGATACGGATTATGAGGTGCTCAGACTAATTCTCTGAAATCTCAATGGGAATTAGAAGTTCTCATCATGTATTACAGTAAGTTGGCACCCAGGGAGTAGTATGTTACAGTCAAAGTTAGATTTCCATATTGAAACCATGAAGCAAGAATTGATTTTTGGAGTACTATTGCAGAGTGCTGTTCATTAGTAAAATGACAACGGATATAAATGAATCTTTGACAGATGGTTCCAAGACATCTCTCCATGGTTCATTATTTTTCATGTGGTCTCTATGTGAATAAAGAAGCCAAATTTCTTTAATGTTGGGTATCAGTAGTCTCCTGTTTATATTCAGAAGCACATCATTTTAACTAAGGGGGTTAACCATCCATTTTATAGAGAGAAATAGAAACAGAACAGGGTTCCTTCATATTGCTGGTGATGAAATGGGGGGCAAGGAGGTGAATAAGACAATTTTTCATCACTGAGGTATTGTATATAAGGAATGACAACTGAGAGGTCTTAAAGAAATATACTGAAAGGTTAATATTTTTAAATATAGTATATTTTTAAATAAATAAGTATATAAACCCACAAATGTATACTTATATACATTGTGTAATATGATCATTAAATATTATATGTCATATTTATATATAACAGAAGAAATACTTGAAATTAATGTGTTTAAGTCATATATTATTCAAGAAACAACTGGTTTAAATGTATGCAACTTTTGATATAATATTGATATTTTGTTAATATAATGAGAGCTAGGTATATGCCTCAGTTGGTGGAATGCTTGTCTATCTTCCACAGAGCCTTAGCCTTCATCCTTGGTCCTGCATCAGCCAGGTGTGGTGCTGTATACTTGTAATCCCAGCATTTGAGAGATGGAACAGAAGGGATGGGAGAAAAAGAGGTTCAAAATCATCTTCAGCTACATAATGAGTTGAATATATGTAGGAAACAGACCTCCCCCCCAACAGTGTGAATATGTGGGTATATGTGTATGCTTATGATGATAGACTGTATATGTAAGCCAATTATACTTGTCATATGTTCTTTCAGAAGGTCATATTCCTGTAGTGCTCCTGGCAGGGTACACAGAGTCAATAACACTGTGTTCTAATATTGAAATCAGTTATTACTTTGCTATAATTCACTGAAGTGGTGTCAATAAAGTACATCTTGTCTGGTCCTAAAGTGAAATCCTAACTTAGCACATGCTGTGTCTGCAGCAGGACAGGGAATCTAAAACAGAAGATGAATGAACATGCAGAACCATTTTATTGGTCACCAAATGACCAGAGGATCCAGTGATTACTCTCAATCACTTTGTGTTGTTACAACATTAAGCCTAGCCCCCCTGGGCTAGAACCTGTGTAGCCTGCTCGTGTCTACCTTGTGTATGGTGACACCCTTCCTCAGTAGACACTGCTGGCCTCCCATCTTTTTTATGAGGGCTCATTGTCTGTGAGTTTGTATCTTACAAAACATCTGAAGTTGGAATTTTACTATTTATGAGACATGGCCCCTTACAGGAAAATTATTTAAAAATGCTCTTATGTTATAAAATTGATGTTAAACATTTTTAGAATGACAAACTATTTCCTTGAATAACAGGAGAACAAATGTGCAAGATATGTTTTTATTTGTTTGCTCATGAGCATTAGCACACAAAACTCAAATTTGGAAGGGTTCAAATGTGTATTTAGAGTTTTAAAAATGGCCCGGGAAGATAGCTGACAGTAAAGAGCTCTCATGCAAGTGTGGCAATTTGAGTTCTGAGCCTTAAGACCCACAAAACTGCGGGCACTGTAACATATGCCTGCAGCCCCAGCACTGGGGTCATAGACAGCAGATCCCTGAAGATTGTTAGGCAACCAACAGAACTGAATTGATGAGCTGCAGGTTCAGAGGCAGACTCTGTCTCAAAAGCAAAGGGTACAAAGCGATCTGGAAGCCACAGTGGACATGGATCTCTGGGTTCTGTATAGATAACACACACACACACACACACATGCACATATGCATGCATGCATGCACTCACATACTGCACACACACATACACACACACACACACACACACACACACACACACACACACACACACAGACACATATAATGAAAGATAAAAATAAATCTTTAAAAATAATGCATTTTAAATCTTATTTCACCAGATTTTGTTCTGAAGTATCTCTTGTAACAGGCCTCCCTTCATACTGATCCTTGGGGCTATTTGTTTTTTACACTGAACACACCTTTCTGTGGCCTGAACTGGATTAGGTAATTAACCTCGGGAAAGGAAAGGGACAGCAGTGTCCTCCCTGTCGCTGCAGAGGATTCAGTCCTGTACTTTCCTTCTAACTGTAAGTCTATCAGGTGACACATGCTACCCTCCAGTAAGTATGATTTTCATTATGTAAATATAAAACACCCCTATCACACATACGACATTTCTTCAATTCACTTTCTTTAGCCCTTGAATTCCCACAATGCACTCTGGGAAATTCCAATCAGGCAGAGACTAAAACGAATTGATACAGGCTGCAAGTCACTGCCATGTGCCCACCCATCTGGGAAAGGGTAATTAGGATAGATTTCCCCAGTGCTCTATTGAGCAGAACTCACATGTCCTCTGGGGCTGTTAGCCCTTGCTTGGGCAGGAAGAGGATACATTTATTATTATTTCTTAAATTCCCCTTCATTATTATATGGCATTGTAATTACTGCAACAGATATTCACCATAGCTTGAAAAGCCAGGTACATAAAGCAAATCATTTCCTTCATTTTTCCTTAACTTAGCTTAATTATGGATCTTGAACCTCTTCTATAACCAAGAGTCCTAGTGTTTTATGTCGTGTATACCTGTCTTATCTGTCATTCTCTGGGTCAGCCCATCATCCTGATAGGCTGCAGGTAACTCTACAATTAGATACTTCATGTTGCTTTCCATGTTCTTAAACGTTTTGACCCAGGAAATGCCCAGAGACCTTGGATTGCTCTGCTTAGTGTCTTGGACGTGTTTCAGGTGATCCAGGAGGCAGAATGCACAATGGTTTTTTTGGTCCCCCACCTCATCCAGATGTAGATCTCTGACTCAGATTCCCATTTTAAGAATAAATAACAAGACTGAAAAATCCCCGAGAGACTGTGGCTATGATAACATATCTGCTGAACTTTCTGGACACCAGTATGGGACCCAGCACCATGACAGCCCCTAATGGTAGATTTAGGTTTCTAGGGCTTCCCCTTCAAATGGTCAGTAGCAGTCCACCTTAATCACTTCAGAGCTCACCTTCCACACTTATCTCTCCTTAGATATTTTCCTAGAAATCTGAGAATAGCATCCTGAAAAGGCAGTTTTCAAGATGCTGTTCTCACATTTCTAGGAAATGATTGCAGCCATCCTTATTTTGTCCTTCTGTCAATTTTCTTGACAATATTCAAAGACGGTTGAGCGTCTTGGAATCTCACTTGCCAAGAGTCTGCTTTACAGGATTGCTTTAAGGCTTTGCAGTGACATACATGTTAAGCACCTTTGATTGTAATTTCTAGCGAGTTACTGCGGTGCTCATGATACTGAACCCATGAACAGCACAGTTCCATCTCTCTACATTGTTAAGTTTTGAAACAATGAACATTAATAACAGGCATGTGGGAATGGATATGATCTGTGTCTTTGGAACAAAAAGACACTGGATTTTTCTTATTGGATGAGTTTCCTTAGACATTTTATGTGTATTCAAGCAAGCAAGAAAAAATGGACATTACCTATACAATTGTAGATGACAGAAATATTATTCAGCATTCTATAGAGGAAAATAACTAATAGAGTATCACAAATGACTTGCAACTGAGAAGGCTTGGGCAATCCAACCACAGCCATGCACATGCTGGAGAGGTGGAGAATCTGGTAGCTAGTTCCTCAGTCCATAAGTCTGGATGACTCTACAGGCCCAGTCTAGTGCTGATGGCATGGATGAGTCCCTGGGCACGGTAAGTCTTAATTTCACATTGGAAGGCTGAAGATGGCAGAGTCCGATGTCAGTGAAGAATAGCAGAAGCAGAACAGTCTCCTGAGAGACTCACAGCAAGAAGCAGAGCCAGCAAGGCAAATAGCACTGCATTAGCTCGCCATGTCTGCCTGTCTGGGAAGTTCTTTAGTCCCTCAGTTACACCTTCCTGAAGTCACTCCCTTCCCAACTAAAGGCATGGATCTTAGTTGACTCCAGAGCCAATCAAGTTGATAATAATGGCCAACAATCACAAGTATTTGGAACTTGAACTGGACACCACTCTAAGTTTCTTCCCATGAATAGAAGCCAGAGGGATACAGGGAAGAGAATTGTCTACAGGCTTTCTCTTTGATAAACTCTACAATCCACTGATATGGAAAGATTCCAGGGGTGACAATTCTCCTAACCACATTGGACATTTTCTGCTTCTTACCTTGCTGTCTTCAATAATCTACAATTCTGACTGCTCATCAAGTGATGGGTTAGTACTGGAGATTTTGCATGAATGGAACCATTGCACTTCTGCCGAGTACCTAAGTCAAATGAATGGTGTGATAAACAAAATTAAATAATTATGAATAGACTCTAAATTCTAAAAGTGTTGGATGTTTTTAAATGGGAAAATAAAGTATGGTCAGGTGATAGTGAAGAGTTTTCCCAAGAAAACGACTTAAAAGGGTAAGTAGGGACGAGTCTACAGTGAAGGGAGCAGAATGTGGTTTAACACAGAGGTAATTTACAAGGTGGGGGGGTGGGAGGCTGACAAGATTGTGGACTGACACTAAGTGGCCCAAATCATTAACAATAAGAGAACAGATGAGTGCCAATGAGAGAGCCACCTGGATGTCAAGTTAAGAATGTTGTTGTTTATATAACTTATAACCCACTGAGCATAGAGCAGAACTAGTGCCTACCTAAAACCTTTGATCTGCAAGATACAGTGGCACGATGGCATCACCAAAGCTGTGGGGGAACCAACCACTGTTTGATTAGATTTAAGGTCCACTCCACAAGATGAAACCAATGCCCAACCCTGCTTGGGTGGCCAAGAACCTGAGACTAGATAGGCCATGGACCTAGGGGAAAATCAAATGTTGATATTGTACTAAAGGAATGTGGCAATAAAACGACTCCTAATAACATCTGCTATACTCATGGATCAGTGTCTTGGCCAGCCATAATCAAAAAGGATTCCTTCTGCACTAAATGGGAACAAATACAGGGACTCACACCTGGAGAGTGTGGAGAGAACAAGAGACAATACTCAGTCCTAAATGGATGTCTCCATCAAATCCCTCCTTTCAGGGCCCAGAGAACTTTACAAAGAAAAAGTGGAAAGATTGTAGAGTCAGTGGGAATGGAAGACACTGTGGAAACAAGGTCTTTTAGACACAGCAAGACTAATGCACACAAGAACTCGCAGAGACTGTGGCAGTATATACAGAGACTGAACTGGTCTAATCCACATAGGGTCCCAGTGCTGAGAGGGGAAGTGGACACAAGCCCCCATTTCTAACCCAGAAACTATCTCCAACTGACAACACCTTGCAGAGAAAAAAAATAATATTCTCTAATATTGTCTCACTTCATATACAATATGTACTACTCCATACCCAGCAGTAGGTGAACAACATGAAACATACTCAGTGATATTTTTGGAGGATTTTTGTGTCACAATGGTTTGTCTGGGCTTATTGTTTTCATTACAGGCCTTTTGCGACTATATTATGGTTTCTGATTCTGTGTTTTTGTGGAATTTCTATGTGTGAATGTATGTCTCTACATGTGTTTGTATTTCAACATGTGTAGTACTGTGGATGGGGAATATCATCCAAATGTCATTTCCATGCTAAAAGCTATTAACAGCTTTTAGGAGAACATTTAGAAGAACAAGAGCTTTTTCTTTGACTCATTTTTCTGTGTGAATTTTTATTTTGTCATAGTCTTTTTTATTTTATATTAGATTTCTGTTAGTTTTCTAATGATAGAGAAAGAAAGGTGCATTTGAATGGGTAGGAAGGTGGGAGTATTCAGGAGTCAAGAGAGGAAAAACCATGATCAGAATATACCTTATAAAAAATCTATTTTCAATTTTAAAAGAAAAAGAAATTTGTCATCCTTTATTGAACAAACAGGAAGCTGTTAATAACTTTTAGCATGGAAATGACATTTGGATGATATTCCCCATCCAGAGTACTACACATTTGCATTATTCAGAAATGCGTGGCTGCAGTAGGGAAAGGGAATCCATGCAGTGGTGAAGTGGAAAGCAACAGTAGATAGAGCCTGTGAGCCCGAATAAGACACCAGTCCATTCTTCTGTGAAATGGAGAGTGGTGACTATTACTAAACTACAGACGGAAGGTCAAAGAAGTGTGGCCAGGTTCCAGAGGCATGGAGGTAAATCTTTATGATTCTTCAGCACGTTCATTAGACTTCATGTGGCAAATGGGGATTTTAGTCATTTACATAGAAAAATACAATATGGTAATGCTGTCATGATACTGATGTTTCTCAGATAATGCTTTCAAATACATTAACCGGGAAATTACTTTTCTAAACAAAATAAGGAAAACTTCACATAGTCATTAATTGCCATTTGAACTGAAAAATAATTATCCTTTTTTTAAAATGACATGGACCAAAAATTATGTTCAACAAATTTATCTAGTTTTTTCGTTTTCCTCTTGTACCAGTACATAGCAGAAATACCAGTTACTAGAAAGAGTCACACATGCAGAAACAAATATGCTCCATGTAAGTATGACTATGGTGGTTTTCAGGAGACACTAAGAAAATCATTACCTTCAATGTGCTCTTGTACAGAAAGCAGAATCATTTCTTGGGTTTTTTAATGGAAAATAAGATATTCATATGGTATCTTACTGTTCTTTGCCTTTGTAAAACATAGCTGCTTTTTCTTGAGCATCTAGGAGACAACATGGAATGAAGCCTCCTCTTCATAGCCTAACATTCATTGATTCTCCCCTGCATAAGTAGAACTTTACTCTCATTGTTTTAAGTGGCAACATGTCTTTGAAAAATCAGTTTCCTATGTACGTATTCCAGCTTGCTTTGTGAGTGTAAAGCAAACAGATTTCTGTCCTTCCAGATGTCTAGTTAATGCTTAGGATAACCAGGAAACCAGGGAAGAAAATTCTACAGAAGCATTGTGTAAAGTCCAGATCTTCTCTCTTTGTGGTTCATAAGCTGTTGTCTTTCTCCCTTACTTGATACAAACAGCTGAGTGAGTAATTTTCTTCTGCTTCACCAGGAATCCCGCAGGGCTTAGCTGAAGCATTTCCTGTAAGTAAAGTCGGACTAGAATGGAGCCATATTTATGGCATGAGAATACCCCATAAATATGTCTTGACAGGTATCAGAGCCCAGTGAGTTCTAAAGCTGTCTCCTATGCCAAGCCACTGAGCAGGAACAGAGCGGGCAGGGAGCTTTAGGATGGAGAGGAGAAGTAGAGCTCTTGGCCCCTCATGGTAGCTGCATTCATAGTCTACCAACCTCTTCTAAATATATTCAATGCTTCAAAATACATCACTTCTAGAAATAGTTAAACTATAGTTTTGTGTGAAAGTTTTAGAACAAGATAGATTTGTTTACTTAGAGGATTCTTTCATTCCAAGTATGTTCTTATCTAGGAAAGCAGAACTCTATCAATCACGCGTGTGTGTGGTACCGAAGAGACAGGAGGCATGAAAAACTGCCATTGCTTAAATTCTTCTAGGAACACATACTTTCTGTCTGCTGCCTGAGGGTTCCTTCTCAAGCTAAACCCCTGGACTCTAACACATGTGCTCAAGTGGTACCTCAGCCTGCTTTTCACTGTAGACAAAAGCAGGATGGATTGACATCCCTGTAATAAAGTGTGAAGGTCCTCGGAGATTCTCTCTGCTCCATGCGAGAGACTAAGGAGATGAAAAATCTCAGCAGCTTATCACCTGGACCATGTGAGTTCAATGTGATTTCTAGCTTGTTTCTTCTACTCCTCTGCTGACTCCTCCCTGGTACAATGACTCATGAGATAATTCTTCCTTCTCTGCAGTTGTAGACTTGTAGTAGTAGAAGCCAGGGTACACTATTAAAGACCGCTGACCAGATGGTTGAAAATGGAATCACCAGTCTTCTTTCTGCTACAAATACTTATAGGGTCTTGAGTATGTCATCGGATGGCCCTATACTTTATTTTCTCCCAAGAAACACGGGAGCTGCAAGATCCCCCTTTCTATCCTTGGGCTCTAGGGACTCACCTAGTGACAGGTGTGACACAAAATACATGCAATCCAAGAGCTGCTTTTAGACTTTAGAATTTTTGGAAAGCAGGACTCAAACTAGAAATACCAGTAAACAATTTTTTTTTTTAAAGACGGTTTTCTGTCAGTGTGGCATTTGCCTCTGATCATAGCAATGAATAGATACATTTCTATCTGTTTTTGCTCCCTAGCTACTTTTAATGGATGCAGTATCCACTGGCAACTGATAATTTGTAATAGAAAGTGATAAATAACAGAGGTGCTTTGCTTTTAAGTCAGTGGCATCTGTCCATAGAGATGAAGTGGGTTTACAATCCGCTGTTAGTGTCCAACAAAACACAGCCACAGAGGAAGAGCTGGAGATGGCAGCAACATTTGTGTTCAGTTCAGTGAGGTATAAACACCCTGTCCAGACATCTCTCACAGATTCACAGACTGCCATGAAGAACACCCAGAAGACCTCAAAACACCCATTAAAATGAAACTGTGTTTGCTAGCTCCTAATTTTTGCTGCTGAGTTATTCCAGGGGTAGGGATTACTGAAATATCAGAGTATGCGTATCATGCAGGGCATGATTATGCTTTTTGAAAGATGATTTTAATGCGAATACAGGATTTTATTGGTTGAAAAATGAGCAAATGTGTGTGTGTGTGTGTGTGTGTGTGTGTGTGTGTGTTGGGGAGTTGTGTGTGTCAGAGGTCAACCTGCAGGAATCCTTTCTCTCTTTACACCATGTGAGTCCTGGAGATAGAAGACAGAACTCATTTTGCCACTCTGGGTTAGAGGCAGGCTGCTTCACCCACTTAGCCATTTTACCTCCCTCTTTGAGAGCTTTTGAAGTACTGGGTGGTTGTGCCCATTCTTTGATGTGGATTTATTGACTTTCCCCAACAGATTTAGACATTCAGCACCTAGTGTTTCCATCTGTGCCTGCCTTCAGGGCACCTTCCTAGCTTTAAGTCTGATGCTTCCACTCTAATGAGATTGATAAGCGATATCAGATTAACACTGTGTATAAATAACTGCTTGTGGGTCTAACGGCCTTTCCGTGAACAAATCATCATAACATTTCATGCCAGATTTTCTAAAAGGCAGTTAATGCCTCGTTAATTTTTATATTTCCAGACTGCGCTATGCTACCTTCCAAGTAGTAGGTGCTAACTGCTTGTCATAAGAGGATGAACATACTCTTCTTCAACGTTAGATCTTAAGGAGCATTGGTGGTTCCTTAGATAGTGTCCACCAGGTAGGAGATGTCTTACTTTAGCTCCCCTATCACTTACGTCAAAGCTCTTTGAGAAGGGAAAGGTCTTACACGCATTTTCAGCTCCTTCTTGGCAATGAAGCACCTTACAAGTAAGTCAGTGTTGTTTTATGTCATATTTTATGATGTTGAGGTTTATGAGTGCTCTGGTCGAGTAATTATCCACAAATAATCTGCTTAAGATGCTGAACTCTACATTATCATTCATGTCACTCCTCCACCCTGTTGCCCAAGTTAAAAATAAAACAATGTCAGGATAATAAAAGCTGTGGCTAGGAAAAATGAATAATAAAACAAACATCTCTTCCGATTGCATATATGGTATTAAATCAGGGCTGTTGTTTTATTCAGTGCCAAGTGTCCTGCAAAGCTGTGGAGACTGTGTTTATTTTTCTCTGACCCCAAGAGTCCCAATTTTTCCCAAGCATAGCAGGGATTATAGCAGATGTCACAGCTACATTTACACCTTCAGCAATCTCTCTCAAACAGGGTGATTTTTAGATTGGCTTATTCATTCATCTTAAGCAATCCAGTTAAGAGTAACTTAATTAAGGGAATAAAACCTGTCAGCCCTTTTCCATCTGCAGAGGAACGTTGTACTACAGTACTGACATATCTGCGCAAGGAGCCAAAACATGGGCAGATCACCCTGGAAATCACAGAACCAAAGATCTGAAAATGACCCGAGTCCCTGCTACTATTCCATCTCCAAAGAATTTTTTTGGAACCAGGATTTCAATTTGTTTATTAAAACTTTTGCAACATAAAATAGCCAAGGGTTGGTCCAAGTGCAGAGAATAAACATAGTGGAGTACTCAGCTAAAAAAAAAAACAAAAACAAAAACTTGGACACCTCTGTCACACTGCCTCCCATTAAGGCTCAGGGGACATTGCAGAAGAGGACTCAGAAAGATTGTAGGAGCCAGAGCTCATGGAGGATGAGAGAGGAACCGTGTCTCCTGGACATGACAGGCTTGCAGCACTCATGAACTCAGAGTAGCTGTGGTTGCCTCCACAAGGCCTGTGCAAGTTCACGCCTGTCAACATCCCAGTACTCAGGGATGTGCTCAGGGGCTCCCACCCCTAGATGAGGAGCCACTGGAACCCAATGGTGGCAAAAAGTGGGAGAATTATTTCCTTGTTTCCTTTGGGGGATGCCACATACCCTGAACATACCATAGGGAGCACTAATTGGACTCAGTGAGTAGGGAGAGGAACACTGTGGGGCAAGACTTTGAGTAGCTGGAGAATGAGAATTGGGGGTTGATAAGATCAAAATAAATTGCTTGAGATTCTCAAAGATTTATTATAAATAGAAAAATAAATAAAGTTGAATGCCTATCAAGTAGTTCAGGAGTACCTCATAGAAAAGACAAAGACAGGTACAACTCCACTTCACTTAAACTGGCCTAGGTAAACATGTGTGAAACAACAATACCTCTGTATCTTGTATCAGTGAAATATTTTTCACTAGAGTGATGGGTGGCAAAGTAATTGTTTAGAGAAATACTGTCTCAGTGACTAAGCTCTGCCTGGCTTCCTGCCTGTTTTCCATTTAGTATTTTAAATGGAAATATGCAGTTAGTGAACTGATGTTAAAAATATAACATTAGTTTCTTTATATTATTTATTTAGACATATAGTCTGAATATAATTGTGATTTTTGCATATGTTGCTTTTTATCTGCTCACTTTTTAAGCTTATGTTTTGTATATGAACTTGGACAAGTGTTATATTATATTTCAAACTTCAGGCACCTTTGATATAAATGCACAAGTTTTGTTTTGTTTTTCCCCCAGTGGCAAAACCCCTCAAGTCTGGGATTTTCCTTTATGTTTACTAAAAGTTCATTGCTGACTAAAACTGAATAAATCATGAAACCCATTTTTTATTCATATTTGAGAAGTGCAAATCACTGCAGGCCACGTGCCCAGAGCTCCCTTCTTGTGTGTTTTGTCTACAATTTGTTTTTCATTTGTCCTAAGCATCCGGCATTCACTTCACACTGGCTTTTTATTTATATGTTTAGTCTTTCTTCAACCTTTGCTTCAGCCTTTCTACACAAACTGTCCAGTGTTTACAAGCACACACACTTCACAGCCTAAGAGATGGAGTCTGTACACCCACTACTGTCATCACTGCCACTAGTAGTCCTATCCAAAGAATATTGATGAACAAGCTTGTAGCCTTCACTGTGGTGTGAATCAGATTTGTGACTGTAGCAATTTCAATTTTTTTTACAGCTACATTTTGTCTTGGATTGATCTTGGGAAATGGTGCTATTTGATAACATTTTGTGTAAATGAGATACATAAAAGCTCCTACATGAATGGCCACATATAAGGTTTAGATGTTAATAGTTCCAACTAAAAAGAAAAAGATCTACTTTATTTTTGAAAGTAACTAAATGACTTTTAATGAGAAAACTATTGTAATGATAAGAAAATGCCTTAAATTCTTTAAGAAAGTAAAATACCTATTTGATAGTTTGTTTTAACTGAATGAAATTTAATATTAGCCTTTTCAAGATTGGGTAGCAACAAATTGACTTGTCTTTTCTTTCTTTAATTCACAACAAAAATCTTGAGTGGAAAATTGTGTATTTAATACCTAATCAAATAGAGATACCCCAACAGTCACTATTTTAAAGCCCAAGGAACTTTAAAATTTTTCCTTTTATTATCTCTAATTATTTTAATATCTCCTGTGATTGGTTTTATATGGAAATTTCACCATTTGAAATATCCCCTTATAGTGTGGTTATTTTTAGAGAAACTAACATACTATCCAATACAGAGGGCATTGGGTAGGATACTTAAAATGAAACAGCTCTGCACCATGTAGGTTCTAGAGACTGAGGACAATGCTCAACTAGCAAGTACCTCCATTTGCAAGCTACACCTTTGCATCCTGCTTATAAATACAGGGTTAAGACAGTTAATCAAGTCAGCCAGCATTGAGGACACCTCTTCCAAGTGTGCAAGTGTGGACACTTTATCATGGCCAGTTAATGTTGAGATGAAATGCTGGAAGTGGGAAGGCAAGCTCAAAGTTATGCTGCAGAGTAAAATCTGGCTTACTGAAAAAAATTTGCCCTTTCTTCTCAACAAAATGAACCCCCATTGTGTTGTTCTCTTTTATAAATGAAGGAAGTATTATCACCATTTTCACCAAAGCTTGACAATGCAATGTTATCATGGATGATGCTAGGTTTATGTAGCCAGAGTATAGATATGAGACAGAACTGAACTACCAAGAATATAAGAATGAGATACTGTTTTTCTGCTAAAGTGCCAAACCTTGCCATGGTACATAACCCAAATACAAGAACCTGACTTCTCTGGGCATACATGGGTGATGTCATTCCTACAATGATTGTGTCTGTTCCTAAACATAAAATTGATTGACATGTATAATACACCCCATGAAGTGATTAAGCTGCATTTGGGGTGGCCTGTGAGGCTTAGAAACAGGAAGACTGTGTCTTCTTTCCAAACTGGTGTTAATTACTCTGCTTCCCGGGATGCAGGGTACCTTAATGACCCCCAGAGTCTTTCTAGTGGGCCTAGGTGTATAGTTAGCTTTACTAAACATCCTCAGGTTCAGGTTACTTATGTAAGGAGAGTGAAAGGGGGGATATTACTTTTTTCCATCAACATAACATAGGACTATTTTCTGCCTTTGTGAAACATGCATGATCAGAGGTAGGAGATGGCTCCTTGAGTAAAGTATTTGTCCTGCATGCATGTGGACCTGTGTTCAATCCCCACAGGCCATGTGAAAAGGCCGGACATGGTGGCATATGCTTATAGTTCCAGTTCTGGGGGGGGGGGGCAGAGACTGACAGACCCCTTCAAGTCTCACACACCAGAATGCTTGGTGAACTCTAGGCCAGGAAGAAGAGAACTTGTCTCAAGAAAAGAAAAAAAGAAAGAAAACCAGAGACAGAGAGAGAGAGAGAGAGAGAGAGAGAGAGAGAGGTGGGGGAAGGAAAAATGAAAATTATATAGCTGGTACTCTGAGAATGTCCTTTGGCTCTCATATAAGGTCCCACCTCACTGAGAGAGGCTTTGCTGACTAACACTAGGGGAGAGGGCCAGCAGAAAAGATGAAAAGAAAATTGACCTCAATGGGCATCTCTTTTTATACAGAAACTCATTAAAGGACCTGCTGTTATAAGCTAATGTTGCAAGTTTGGTCTGGAGTTTGTACATATCAGAAATCAAAATGAGTTAGGTATAGTGGTTTGTACAGCCATTCTAACTACTTGGGAGGCAGAGGCGGGGGCAGAGGGGTTGATAGACAGAGGGGCAGAAAAAGAGAGGTAGAGAGGCAGAGGGGCAAAGAGGCAGATAGGGCAAAGGGGCAGAGGCAGAAGAATGGCTTGATCCGGGGAGCTCAAGGCTAACGTGTGCCACACAGAAAGACCAAGTG
Organism: Lophiomys imhausi; assembly: GCA_907164525.1. Lineage (NCBI taxonomy): Eukaryota > Metazoa > Chordata > Mammalia > Rodentia > Muridae > Lophiomys > Lophiomys imhausi. The sequence goes on along the minus strand of CAJQZJ010033263.1, from coordinate 2,500,727 downwards.
TCTTTGGAACTAAATGCTATTTTATTTTAAATACTAAAGGTAAGGAAAGACAAAATGCATGGAATGGACACTTGAATCATGAATGAGATCACAAAGATAATTCTTGTTTTAACTCTGTCAGAGATGCGTGTGTGTGTGTGTGTGTGTTTGTGGTGAATAAGTGAATAAAGAATATCAACAATAAATATGTGAAATCCAATGTGAGGCTCCATAGCTTCAGAATGGGTTATTTTAACTGTATGTATAGAACTTCACTGGGATTTGTAGACATTGTGTCTGGTTAATTTTACTGTGTGTTTTCATTATATGAAGTTTTAATTTAAAAGACTAAGTGTTAGACAGACAGACAGCCGTCTCATTTCCGAGGACAGAATTTCTGTAGTCAGAGCATACAGCATACACTGACTCACTGTTGTTCTTGAGTTAGATTTGGTTTCCATCCTACAATTCACCACTGAAAAAAACTAACCCAAACTGAGGATAATTATTTAGAAAATAAAAATATATTAGGATGTTTCAAGTATTTTTTAAAATGTATTTCTCTTTTTAGCTGTGTAATGTGTGAGTCGAAAAACTGGAAACAAGAAAACTCCTCCCTTATTAAAATCCTGGCTCTAGGGCTTTTCTTTTAAGAATATTTTTATTCTTATTATTTTCATGAATACAGGTGTTTTGTCTGCATGTAATTCTATGCACCATGTGCTTACCTGGTGCCTGGGGCCAAAAGAAGGATTCGTGAAACTGGAATTACAAACACTTGTGATCCACCATGTGGGTGTTAGGAATTGAATCTGAGGTCTCTGGAAGAGCAGCCAGTGCTCTTAAGGGCTGAGCCATCTCTCCAGCCCCTAAGCCTTTTGGATGAAAAATTACCTAGCTAGAATGTATTAATGCTAAGTTAGTAGAAGGAATTAATATTGAGTTAGATATACTGGCTTTGGAACACAATGATCATACTAGTCAGATCGTTTAAATGGTGTTTCCTTGGCACTGCATTGTACCATCTTAGATGTACAATAGATGGTGTACTTAGAACACCCCCACAGGTCAGCACTTTCCTTATTTTCTACCTCACATGACTAAAGAAATAAACTTCACAGTATTCAAGTAATTTTTGCTAGTTTGTATCGCTGATCATAGATGGAAGGTGATTTCCACACTCTTAAACTGAGCAGAGCCCTCGAACTTCAACACTAAACAATGCCTCCACTTCAAACCAAATTTGTTTTTTTGTTTGTTTGTTTTGTTTTTTGTAGTGGGTGTGCTGTGAAATACGTAGACAGACTTCCCTTTCTGCCAGAGTTGAAGAATGATGGAGAGCCTTGTTTTCCTATCTCAGGTCCCTGGGGAAGGTGTGCAGGAGACTGCGGACCAGGAGGAGCCCAGACTCGAGCTGTGTGGTGCCTTCACATAGAAGGGTGGACCAGTCCCATGTCGAACTGTGAGGAGAGCAGCCGACCTCCGAAGGAAAGGAGCTGTTTCCGCGTGTGTGACTGGCATGGGGACCTGTTCCAGTGGGAGGTTTCTGACTGGCACCACTGCCTGCTGGCTCCTGGGGGCCAAGGAGAGCCCCGGCCTCGGGCTGTTGAGTGTGTGACCGCGCAGCACGGTCTGCAGCACAGGGCCGTGCGCTGTCTTCAGAAGCTCAACAGAACCATGGCAGCCAGTGAGATCTGCGGACACTTTGCCCCTCAGCCCCCGACAGAGCAAGCCTGCCTCATCCCTTGCCCCAGGGACTGTGTGGTATCCGAGTTCTCCCCTTGGTCCACTTGCAGAGAAGGGTGTGGGAAGGAGCTGCAGCATAGAACCCGCGTGGTCATCGCGCCCCCTCTGTATGGAGGCCTACAGTGCCCGAACCTTACTGAGTCTAGAGCCTGCGAGGCTCCTAATTCCTGTCCCCTTGGGAAAGAGGAGTATTCCTACAGCCTTAAGGTGGGACCATGGAGCAAATGTAGACTCCCTCACCTTAAGGAAGTCGACCTCAGCGGAAGAAATGTCCCGGATTTTAGCTCCGATTCAAACGAACAAGTCACCCTAACACATCAGAGTTACAAAGCACACCACCATTCCCAGCTTGGGGATGTAGAGATAGGTTTCCAAACCAGGCAGGTGTGGTGTACCAGAAATGATGGAAGAAACGCCTTGTTAAGGTAGGATGTCCTCCCTGCTTGTGTTTCGTTGATCTAGACTGTCTTAATGAGCACACTTTAAGGGTTCTTTGTGATCTCTACAAAGGGAAAATGATAATTAAGTTTGTAATTTGGGATTTCAGAGACTTTTGTTCCACTCAAGAAAAATTTCCATTTCTATTAGGAATGTCAGATATTTCATAGTGTAACCAGCCAATGTTTTAAATTTTTATTGCATTTCTCTTTGTGTGTCTATCTCTCCCTCTGTATGTGTGTGTATGTATGTCTCTATCTCCCCCTCCTACTCTACTCCGTGTGTGTGTGTGTGTGTGTGTGTGTGTGTGTGTGTGTGTGTGTGTGTTGCACATATGAAGAGGGCAGAGTACAATCCCTAGTAGAACAGTCAGTTTTCTCCTTCCACCATGAAGGTCCTGGGGTTCTACCTCAGGTTTTGAAGCTTGGTAGCAAGTATCTTTATCCACTTAACCATCTTGCCTGCCCCAAAATGTTTTAAATTTGTGTGTGATTACTAATACCATCACACAGATGTTAAGTCTTTTATTTCTACCTTTCTTCCCAATATGGATAAATCTAAATGGAGGACTCAGGTGACTATCATAATAGAACTAAATGATTCTTTATGCTAAAAACTCAGCTTTGCTCCCAGGTCTGGGATATAAATATGTCAGTGTCCCCTGCCTTTAACCATGCACCTGTGGTGTTTTGAGTTTATTTCTGTTTTTGTTTCTTTACTACATTTTCTAGCACTAGAGACATTCTTGAGTGTCTGAGTTGAATAAATTTTTATATTAGTAACAGCATCAAAACTTAACCTAAAATTGCTTTTGTTTTTAGTATTGCTTATTTGAAAATGAAAACTTTCATGAGGTATAATTAAAATTACTTTCTGTATTGGGAATAAGTTCTTAAAAGCATCAATTTAGATATCAAAATTGTATAAATGTATTCTTTTAAATATGAAGTTTAAGACGTTATACCATAAGCTCATAGAGGCATGTTGAAAATGTTTAGTTTTCCTCCCTGCTGCTTAAATGGAAATGTTAGTAAATTCTGACATCTCTCAAACACACACAATTAAAGCACTTTTCAATAATATTAAAATCACCAAATAACACAATGCTATTCTCAGGCTCTTATCATCAGTCGCTCTTTCTTGAGATCACAAAAGAGGACCTCCCCTGTTTCGTAATGCAATGATGGTGTTTTCTCCATGGCACTTCATAGGCAATGTATTTCATCTTTACTTCTTCTTTCTAATTCATGTGATAAACAACCCATGAGGACACTGAAGACTAATTTCAGACACTTTACTACTTATCTCTGAAAAGCCCAAAAGATGATTAGGATAAATAGATGATTAGGATAATTTATTTGCGCACATATGTGGGATTCTATAAAAGCATTGTGTTTTTAATATTCCATACTCATTTATTCCATGGACAATGCAGACAGAATTCTGATTTTATTAATAATCTGTTTATCTTTACCAGCTTCCTTTTTGTTAAAAAGTAGACTTTGTTTTATTTTTTATCTTTTATTGGAAAAAAGATTTTTTAAAAATATAATATATTCTGAGTATGGCTTTCTTCCCCTAACACCTCCCACTTCCTTCCTACTTCCCCTTCCAACCAGATCCATATTATCACTGTTTCTCCTTAGAAAACAAACAAACAAACATCTAAGGATACTAATAAACTAAAATAAAAAAAAGAGTCAGAATAGGACAAAGCAAACAGCAGAAAAACAGAAAGAAAAAGGATTAGAAACACATAGAGATGTAGAGACACACATGTTTTCATGCACAGGAACCCCATAAAAATACAAAATCAGAAGCCATTATACACAAACAGGAACAGTAAGATCTTGGCAGACTGAAAGGCGGGTGGTCAAGTTAATAGGCTGCATGGGACTCCACTGAGTCCAAGTCCTGGGGATGCGTTGTGGTGTTCATATCGAACCCCCAGCCAGTGCACCTGGCTCCTCCTTGGCAGGAACTTCAGTATCTACAGTTCCACCCCTGGAGCAGCAAGTTCTTGGCTTGTGTGCACTGCCTGAGTGACTTACCCTACAAGGGCTTAGTGCTTAGGGCCGAGAGACACAGAGGTGACCTGGGAACCACCTAGGAGGATCTGCCTGGGCAGAAAATGACCACAGACTTAACTCTCAGACCAGACACACAAGCAGCCAGAGATCTGCAGCTCTAATTTATAATCCATGGTCCTCTGAGCCCCACTGACATCACTAGGAAGACCTGCTAAAATTCAAGACTCTGCAGGTGGGAATAACACATCTTGCCCAAACACCGGCCTGAGTTCCCAGTTGGGACACAACTGGAAAGGGGTGAACTTTGCGGGAAAGGGGTGAACTTTGCGGGGAGTCCACTGAAATCTAGCTCCCAACCCAAGACCACCAAGAATATAATGCCTCTACATCAAAGCTCTATCGTTGGTGCCAGATCCAGAAGACACTAGAGACAATCAGCTTAGGACAACCAGATGTATAAAGGTCAGCAAAAGAACAAATCTGACAAAAATCAGGGAAATATGAGTCCAACAAAATACAGTGATGCTAATACAGCACACCTTGACCATCCCACCACAGCTGAAACACATGAAAATGATGATAAATCTATACTTAGGAAAATGATAGAGTCCTTACAAGAAGAAATTAAATCCCTGAAAGAATTTAAAGACTCCTCAATTTTACAAATGAAAACAATAGAGAATACCATTAGAGACCTCCAAGCCAACTCAGCCAAATATGAATGGGAAAGAGACAAAGCTATGAAAGATTTGAAAGACTGGCAAACAAAGACATCTAAATTGGAGCAGGAAATGTATAAAATGTATAAAAGTGTTCAATACTTGAAATTGGAAATGGAAGCAATAAAGAAAACACAAACGGAGACAATCCTGGAGGTGGAAAACCAAGGGAAGAGAACAGGAAATAAAGACATGAGTATCAAAAATAGGATAAAAGAAATAAAGATAGTATCTCAGGTGTGGAAAATTTGATTGAAGAAATCAGTACAACAACCAAAGAAAATGAGAAATCTAAAAAAGTTCTCACCCACAACATCCAACAAATCAAGGACTCAATGAAAAGACGAAACCTAAGAATTATAGACATAGATGAAAGAGAAGACTCCAGACTCCAAAGTCTAGGAAACATTTTCAAAAAAAAAAAAAAAAACTATAGAAGAAAACTTCCCAAGCTTAAAGAAAGAGATACTGATAAAATTCCAAGAGGCATACAGAACTCCACACAGATTAGACCAGAAAAGAAATTCTTCTCACCACATAATAATTGAAACTCCAAATATACAGAACAAAAAAAAAGAATATTAAAAGCTGTAAGATAAAAAAGTTAAGAAATGTATAACAGCAGACCCATCAGAATTACACCTGACTTCTCATCAGAAACTTTAAAAGCCAGAAGGGCTTGAATAGACATCCTACAGGCCCTAAGAGAACATAGGTGCCAGCCCAGACTATTATACCCAGCAAAACTTTATATCAACATAGATGGAGAAAACAAGATATTCCATGACAAAACCAAGTCTAATCAGTATCTATTCACAAACCCAGCTCTACAGAAGATCCTAGAAGGAAAATTCCAACCCAGAAAAGATATCTGCACTCATGAAAATAGAGCAAGCAAAAAACTCCACTGCAGCTAAGCCAAAAGAAACACACAACCACCACCTACATCAAAATAACATGAAAAAACAACCTTTGGTCATTAATATCCCTCAACATCAATGGATTCAACTCCCCAATTAAAAAAAAAAAAAAAACACAGGACTACAGAATGGTTACATATAAAAGACCCATCATTTTGCTGCATACAAGAAATGTTTCTCACTAACAAAAATAGACTCTACCTCAGAGTAAAGGGCTGGGAGAAGGTTTTCCAAGCAAATGGTCCCAGGAAGCAAACTGGAGCAGCCATCCTAATATTAAATGTCATAGACTTTCAACTGAAGTTAATCAAAAAAGATAGGAAAGGGCACTACATATACGTTAAAGGAAAAATTTATCAAGATGACATCACAATACTGAATATCTATGCCCCAAATACAAGGGTACCCACATTTGTAAAAGAAACACTTTTAAAGCTTAAACCACACATTGATTCCTACACATTAGTAGTGGGAGACTTCAACACCTCACTCACAACAATGGACAGATCATCAAGACAGAAACCAAAAGAAGAAATAATGAGAAATAACAGAAGTCATGAACCAAATGGATCTAACATATATCTACAGAACATTTCACCCAAACATGAAAGAATACACCTTCTTTTCAGCACCTCATGGAACCTTCTCCAAAATTGACCATATTGTCAGACACAAAGCAAGCCTCAATAGATACAAGAAAATTGAAATAACCCCATATTTCTTATCAGACCACCATTGATTAAAGCTGGACTTCAACAACAACAGAAATAAGAAAAAGTCTACATGTTCATGGAAACTGAACAACTCTCTACTCAATGACCTCTGGGTCAGAGAATAAATAAAGAAGGAAATCAAACACTTCTACAAATCCAACAAAAACAAAGGCACAACATACACAAACCTGTGGGATACAATGAAAGCTGTGTTACAGTTCACAGCACTAACTGCTTTCAAGAAGAAAATTGTGACAGCTCATATTAGCAACTTAGTAGAAGAACTGGAAATGCTAGAGAAAAAAGAAGTGAACACTCACAAGAGGAGCAGCAGGCAGGAAATCATCAAACTCAGGGCTGAAATCAACAACTTAGAAACAAAAAGAACAATACAAAAAAATCAACAAAACCAAGAGTTGGTTCTTTGGGAAAATCATCAAAATACACAAACCCTTAGCCAAACTGACAAAAAGGCAGAGGAAAAATACCCAAATTAGTAAACTCAGGAATGAAAAAGGAGAAATAACGACATAAAAGAAATCCAGAGAATCTTTAGGTCTTATTTCAAAGATCTGTATCCAACAAAATTTGAAAACCTAAGCGAAATGGACAATTTTCTTGATAGATTCCACCTACCTAAGCTAAATCAAGATCAGGTTAACAAGTTAAACAGTCCTATTACCTATAAGGAAATAAAAACAGTCACTAAAATCTGCCATCCAAAAAAAGCCCAGGGCCAGATGGTTTGGGCACAGAATTCTACTACACCTTCAAAGAAGAGCTAATACCAATACTCTTCAAACTCTTCCACAAAATAGAGACAGAAGGAACACTGCCAAACTCATTCTATGAGGCCACAGTCACCCTCAGACATAAACCACACAAAGACCCAACAAAGAGAGAGAACTTCACACCAATTTCCCTCATGAACATAGACACAAAAAATAATTAATAAAATACTGGCAAACCAATTCCAAGAACATATCAAACGTATCATACACCATGTTCAAGTAGGCTTCATCCCAGGAACACAGGGGTGATTCAACACACGAAAATCCATCAACATAATTCACCATATAAATAAGCTGAAAGAAAAACAAAACAAACAAACAAAAAAACCACATGATCATCTCTCTATGCTGAGATGCTGAAAAAGCATTTGACAAAATCTAACACCCCTTCATGATAAAAGTCCTGGAGTGTGCTGGCACACAAGGATCATACCTAGAAATAATAAAGGCAATATAGAGCAAGCCAGTAGCCAACATCAAATTAAATGGAGAGAAACTTAAAGCATTTCCTCTATATTCAGGGACAAGGCAAGGATGCCAAATCTCCCTATATCTCTTCAACATAGTACTTGAAGTCCTAGCCAGAGCAATAAGACAACTAAAGGAGATCAAGGTGATACAAATTGGAAAGGAAGAAGTCAAACTATCCCCATTTTCAGATGATATGATAGTATATATAAGTGGCCCCCAAAATTCCACCAGAGACTAATACAACTGATAAACACCTTCATCATCCAGGTGGCTGCATACAAAATTAACTCAAAAAAATCAGAAAATCAGAAGCCCTTCTTTATACAAAAGATAAATGGGTTGAGAAGAAATTAGGGAAACAACACCCTTCCCAATAGCCACAAACAACATAAAATACCTGGGGGTAACGTTAACCAAGCAAGTGAAAGACCTGTATGACAAAAACTTCAAGTCCCTAAAGAAGGAAATTGAAGAGGCCATCAGAAGATGGAAAGATCTACCATGCTCATGGAGAGGTAGGATCAACATAATAAAGATGGCCATCCTACTAAAAGCAATATACAGATTCAATGCAATTCCTATCAAAATACCAACACAAGTCTTTACAGACCTGTAAAAAAACATTTCTCAACTTCATATAGAATAACAAAAAACCCAGAATAGCTAAATCCATACTGTACAATAAAAATACATCTGGAGGTATCACCATCCCAGATTTCAAGCTATACTACAGAGCAATGGTAATAAAAACATCACGGTACTGGTATAGAAACAGACCAGTGAATCAAGAGAATTGAATTGAAGACCGAGAAATGATCCCACACACCTATAAAGACTTAATTTTTGACAAAGAAGTCAAAACCATACAATGGAAAATGGACAGCATCTTCAACAAATGGTGCTGGTCCAACTGGATGTCAACAAGTAAAAGAATGAAATTAGACGATACTTATCACCTTGCACAAAACTTAATTCCAAGTGGATCAAAGACCTTAACATAAACCCTGACACACTAAATATGATAGAAGAGAAAGTGGGGAAAAAGCTTTGAACTCATTGGCACAGGTGACAACTTCCTGAACAGAATACCAATAGCTCAGTCTCTAAGACCAACAATCAATAAATGGGACCTGAAGAAACTGAAAAGCTTCTGTAAGGCAAAGGACACTGTCATTCAAACAAAACAGCAACCTACAAATTGGGAAAAGACCTTTACCAACCCCACATCTGACAGAGGGCTAATATCCATAATTTACAAAGAACTCAAGAAATTAAATGCCAAGAAACCAAATAATCTAACCAAAAAATGGGAAACAGCTAAACCGAGAATTCACAAAGGAAGAATCTGTAATGGCCGAGAGGCACTTGAAGATATGCTGAACATTCTTACTTATCAGAGAAATGCAACTCAAGAGGACTCCGAGATTTCATCTCACAACTGTCAGAATGGCTAAGATCAAAAGCTCAAATGACAGCACTTGCAGGCAAGGTCGTTGAGAAAGAGGAACACTTCTCAATTGCTGGTGGGAGGGCAAACTTGTACAACCACTATGGAAATCAGTCTTGTGATATCTTAGTAAATTTGGAATAGCTCTATCTCAAGACCCAGCCATACCACTTCCGGGTATACATCCAAATGATTCCTCACTCAACAGTATGATATCTCCTCATCTGTGTTCATAGCAGCCTTATTTGTAATAGCTAGAAACTGTAAACAAACAAGATGTCCCTCAAGTGACCGATGGATAAAAAAACTCTGGTACATTTGCACAATGGAATACTACTCAGCTATCAGAAACAAGAAAATAATGCAATTTGCAGCCAAATGGATGGAACTAGAAAAGCTCATCATGAGTGAACTATCCCAGACTCTGAAAGAGGCACATGAATTCCACTCACTTATAATTGGATTTTAGCCTTATAGTACAAGATAACTATCCTACAACCAATACACCAAATGGAACAGGAACATAGACTTTGTTACCTGTCAATGAAACACTTTGCCCTAGTGGTGCTGCCTTGTAGGCCCCCAGTACATGAGGAAGCTCTTAGCCCTCATATGACTGCTGAATTGGGGAGGGGGAACTGATATGTAGGGACACCCCACTCTGGAGGAGTAGGATAGAAGGGAGAGGGGAGAGAGGGTGGAAAGGTGGGACTGGGAGAGGTGGAAAGAGGGCGCTTTGATGGAGATGTAACTTGAAGTAATAAAATAAATAAACACACACACACACACACACACACACACACACACACACACAAAAGGAAAAAAAAGAGTAGTTTGTCTCCTCAGTGAGATTCCCTTGGAGAAAACTCATTTTCATTTGCAAGTGTTTATTAATTGGAGCTAGGTTCTGGGTTAGAGATGTGAGGCATGTGTCCACTTCTCCTCTCAGTTCTAGGGCCCCACCAGGTGTGGATTTATTCAAGCCTTGTGCAGGTTGCCACAGTCTCTTTGAGTTCATGTGTGTTGGCTCTGCTGTTTAGAAGGCTTTGTTTACTTGGTATCCTCCATATTATCTGGTGCTGGATTGGCTTTAGTTTGCAGTAGTAGGCTTCAGTTTAGAGTAGAGTGGCAGCAGGAGTTCCCGGCTGCCTCTTCTCATTCTAATATAGTTCTGCTCCTATTTCATATTTTGCACTAGGGTGATACTCTTGTCCCAGCTAAGTTATATGCTGAATATTTTGTCTCCCTGGTCAATTCATATGTTGAAAATCTAATCTGGAATGAAGTGAGGCTTAGAGATAGGGTCATTAAGGCAGCAAGGTACATAAATGGAACTATTGTTTTATTAGATGATTTTCTTGATGTTTCATGACAGTTTCAGTGTTTAATCTCATAGAGATTATTACCAGAACTTGACTGGTACCCTATTCTGTGACTTCCAACCTGAGCTGTTATTAACAGCATTCTGTTTCTTTTCTTTTTGTAATTTATTTTTTTAATTTATTTTATGTGCATTGATGTTTTGTGTGCATTCACATCTGTGTGGGTGTGTTGGATCCCCTGGAACTATATTCACAGACAGCTATGAGCTGCCATGTAGATGCTATGAATTAAATATGGGTCCTCTGGAAGAGGAGGCAGTGTCTTTAACCACTAATCCATCTCTCCAGCCCCAACATTCTGTTTCTTTTTTTTAAATAATTTATTTTTTATTTCTTCAAGTTACATCTCAATCACAATCCCCTCCCTACAATATTCTGTTTCTTAAAAGCTGTGTAATCCATGGTACTTCTGGTGTAGCACTGTGAACCTTACTAAGGGTGTGTGTGTTATAATGAGATAATATAGTTTAGGATCTTCTACACATGTTGATTTATTTCTATGGTTAGAGTTTGGAAAACCTTAAATAAAGATGTGGGTCAGTTTGTTTTCTCATGAGGCCTCTCTTCCCAGCCTTTTGCATATGCCATCATGTGGAAAGAGAAAGAAGTAGGGAAAGTCTGATGATCAGGTTCTTTTGTATGAGTGTTGAGTCAGTCTAACCCCTCCTTCATGCTTGAGTTAACTCTCAAAGCCCCAACTCCAAAACAGGAGTTTAAGTCTCAATTTAGACAGTACAGTTTAGTCCACAACATTCCCTTGGTGATAACTGTTCACCTAAGGCCAATATTAATACATGTAGAGTCAGGAATTTGCATCTGTCTCCACTGTTCCGATAGACTATGGACTGGACGAGTAGACAGTAACATGCCTCACCATCGCATTATCTTCCAGAATTGACTCTCACTGACTCCCCAGTGGTCCTGAGAGCCACTGCTCATTTTACTGTCTTTAAACTTGAGTTTTCAGAATGTCACAGAGCTGAAATCACATACTGTGTAGCCCTTTCTGATTAACTTCTTTTCAGTTACCAGTGTGCATTTACATGGCTATCCATGACTTAGCCCAGTGGTTTTGGTGGTGATATGGTGGTGTATGAGTGGTATGTGTACATGTCTCAGCCCACCGAGAGGCCCAAGGAGGATGTCAACTGACATTCCCTTGTGACAGTACCTCTCAGTTAATCTGGAACAAGGCTGACAGCCACCAAGCCCCAGAAAGCCGAATGTCTACACCTCCAACACTGGGATCACATGTGTATGCACAAGCACACCAGGCTTTTAATGTGGGTGCTGGAGATGTCACTGAAGTCCTAACACTGAGACACCCTCCCAGTTCCATGTCATCTTCCTTTTCATCACTGACTAATGTACTATTGTATCCTATCTCAGTTTTTGGGTTTCTTTTCTTTTTTTTTTTCTCCATTCCCAGATCATTTTGGTTGTTTCTGGGTTTGGGCTATCATGAATAAAGTTACATTAAGAAGAATTATACAGACATTTTAAAAGAAATTATAAACATATGTGCAATGTTTCAAGTCTTCTGTACAGGCTCCAGAGTGCAGTGGCTGTGGGAAGAGTGTGTTTGGCTTTTTAAGGAACTCCCAGGAGTGTTGCTGGAGAAATGTCTCAGTGGTTAAGAGCACGCACCCTTGTCCAACATCGTTTGCCAGTGCTCACACTGGGCTTCTCACAACGGCCAGTCACAGCAACTGCGAACAAGAACACAGCACACAGCACAAAGGCACACAGTGCATTCAAGGCTCTCTTTTGACACCAGAGTGCATATACTCATATACATGGCATATAACCCACAGATAGACCGATGCAATTAAATTAAATTAGATTAAGCTATTAAAAGTAGAAATGCCAGCTGTCTCCCAAAGTGCCTGAACCGTTTTGCATTCCTACAGTCAGTGAAAAGGAATCCTTGTGTCTTTGCATCCCAGCATTCCAGTGGCGCCAGGGTGTGATGGCTGAGGTTGTGTTAGGTGATGGGCGCTATCTCATTGTGCTTATGTGTTTGTCCTTTTGTTTTCAGTATTAACCCTGTATGACGTTCCCCGAGTTTCCTGGAGCTATGATTTGCTATCTCTTGTTAATTCTGAGGTGACGTTCATGAAAGGGTGACCAGGGGCTTTTAGCTATCCATGCTGATCTTTCACCAATCACTGTTAGGCTTTCCTGGCCCGTGTGACTGCAGGGATGGTTTCTGTTCCTGACTTTCTTTCAATCAGCTGTGTTTGGTTTCCTCTGCTGCTTGTCTCTCCAATTTGGGGGTCAGTTAATTGTCTTGCATGCCGGGGTAGGCACCAGAAATCCCTGTGTTCTGTTAACACTTCAGGCAGCATATTGAACCAGAACAGCCCTCTCCACATTATGCCATGAAATCATATCTCATGAACATTCATTTCATTTAGTCATCAAGAATTACGAAATGCCTCATATACTGCCATGGAGTGATTGAGCTGTTACGAAATACAGTGTTAGTGAGGGCATTTCTGTGTCTTCACCTTCTCCTGCCAAGACCGAAGTGTCGCTCTTGCCAGCCATTCATGCTTGTGGTTGATGGAGCTGTCTCATTTCTATATGAGTCAGGAAACTATGTTGGCATTGTCTCACAGGAATTTGATAGAAAGGTTGAAATATATCTCCCCAAAGAAATACCTTTCTTTCCTTACCTCTTCTGTTCTTTTTAGTTTTATATAACCTGACATTAATTATGTCTAATTGGTTTTACAAAGACATTTCACACATGTGTATACTATATTTTGACCATGTGCACCCTCCATTACTGTTCCTGTATCCTGTCCACTCCTGCTGATTCCTGTCCTCCTTCTGCAATTCCCATTCAACTTGTACGTTCAGTTTTTGTTTGTTTGTTTTTGTTACTCAATGAGTTTAATTAGAGTTAATTACAAGGACATGGGCAGTGGGTATTTACAGGAGCCTGGATTACTTACCTGGGATGACAGCACTGAAGAAAAATTCTCTTCCTCCTGCAGCAACCATTAACTGCCTGTAGATCCTCAGGGCAGGGTGGGGTCTGTGAGTCCTTCCCACGACCATGATAAAGTATCAACAGGCCAATCTAACGTGAGTCTTCTGTAGGTAATCACAGCTGTGGAGGGGGGTCAGGGATGTCCTGGCTATGTCATGCTTCGGTCCTTTCGTTTTTCTAGGGAAAACATCATCACTATCTTTGTGCTCCTAGATGAACTTTTCAGTTTCTCCTCATCTGCAAGCTCTGTCTGAATGCCAAAGCTGCTTTTACTCTGCTTTGCATCTGATTTGAGGCAGCTGCTGTCTGCGAGTCTCTGTCATGTTTTGACTACTGGCACCTGCCAGCTCTTGTGCCTAAGGCATGGGAAATCCTGTCTCCACTTCCATAGCGAAGCTCCTGTAGGGCTTTGAGGAAAGTCACTTTCTCTGTCTAGGACACAGCTTTACTGATGCCCTTTTCTGGCCATCTCATCGACCACCATGTCCTTCAATAAACACCCCCAGTGATTTTCCCTTCCCATTAATATTTGCAGTGGAGAGGCAGGGCATGGCTCTCTGTGCTATCTTACTCACCATCATTGATTTGCCTCTTGGATTTAAATCTTTTTTTAATAGTCTATTTATTTTATTTCACATGTATGCATGTTTTACCTGCATGTGTGTAAGTATGCCATGTGTGTGCAGTCCTCCCAGAGGTCAAGAGAGGATATCAAAAACATTGTAACTGGAGTTCCAAATGGTTGGAGCTGCTATCTGGATACAAGGTGCTAAGCCTGAGTTCTCTGCAAGAGCAGCAAAGGCTCTCAACCACTGAGGCATCTCAGCTCCCAAGATCTTTTGTTTTTAATGGTCTCATTGTACCTCCTATTTTTTCTCTTTTATTTTGATGAGACTTTCTTTCCAGTTCCATTATTACCTTTAAAATACCTGTCACCTAGTCTGTCAGTCTTTTCTCTGTCAATGGCTACTGGCTTTTTGTGATACCTTAACTCATGAAATGGGAATGTCTGTTCCGTTTCCTGTTCCTTTTTTGTCTTTATTTTGCCTCTGCCAAATTAAAAATACATCTGTGTTAAGAAATAGGAGTTGGGCAGTGGTGGCACATGTCTCTAATCCCAGCACTTGAGAGGCAGACACAGGTCCACATCTGAGTTCGAGGTCAGCCTTTTCCACAGAATGAGTTCCAGGAAAGCCAGAGCTATACAGAGAAACTCTGTCTCAAAAAACCAAACAGCAACAAAACAAAACAGAACAGAACAGAACTCAAACATTGCCCCCTCCCCCCCCCCCAAAAAAAAAGGTTAGCTGGGCAGTGGTGACATATGCCTTTAATCATGGTACGTGGAGAGACAGGGCAGAGGCAGAGGCAGGGAGATTTCTGTGAGTTCAAGTCTGGTTTACAGAGTGAGGATAGCCAGGGCCACACAGAGAAACTCTGTTTTGAAAACTGAAGAAAAAAGAAAAAAGGAATCACAGGAAAAGCACCTGTTTCTGTTAATCAGCATCCATAGTTTTTGTTTGGTGAATAAAATTCAAGTGAATTTAACTTTTATTTTGATCCAGAAAACATTTAGTATGGGCATCCTTTTAAGACTCAAGTCAAATATTTGGACTATGTCATATATTCTTTAAAACTCTCAGCTCACTTTAGTAGAATAAATACAATATGATATCCCTCAGAGGAACACCTAAACGATGATACATTTTAAGACTATAAAAAAAAAGTCACTTCAAAATCTCAGACCCAATTGACATTTTGTCTATTTTATTTTATTATCTTTATGTGTGTTACTATAGTGTAGTTTGAAATACATTTTCCCTTCCTGTTCCTCACAAAACATAAACAAATGCCAACTACACTTACAAACTCTTTTAAAAGTGTGTTCTTAGAAACTATTAGAGGCCATATGGTTTCCTCTTGTATTACCAAGAATAGGAGTGGAAGATAACTATTTTTTGCACTACATCTTTACTTTCAGATTTGCTTTTCCTCTTCATCCATATTGATATAATTTCATTTTTAATGTATTGGGCATTAACATGGTTTTTGAGAGTATTTTTACAGCTACTGTGAATTTAGTGCTCCTTCTCTTGGGTAGGATATTCTGCATATATCAGTGGAACCCAACTCCCATAGAGAGCAGTACCTGTGTTGGCTTTTAGTTTGGAAGATGAATGAGGTGTTGAATTCATCCTCCGTTATTGTTCAGCAATGGTGAGTTCTCGTGCCTTTTAGCATTTATTTTATGCAGTGGGGAAGATATTCCATGCACTCACATTTACAGCTATTTTCTCTTCTTGTTCCCTTTACTCTCTTTTTGCCAGTGGTGTGCGTATGATGTGTTCTTTGAAACAACAGAATTGGACCTTAATGTTGAAGTTTTCTTCCCCCCCCAAACACAATGTGTTTGATCATTCTTTCCCCTCCCCAATCTCCTTCTAAATCCTCCCCAGCTCCCTATATACCCAATTTCGAGTTCCTTCCAGATCTTGATTTTTAAAATTTGTTTGTTCTACTCTGTGTCTTTTAAGTGGCAAGCAGAAGCCATATGCTTTTAAGGTTATCGATGAGAATTTACTAGTTCCTGTGGTTGGCT
The DNA here is from genome assembly GCA_907164525.1 of Lophiomys imhausi. NCBI lineage: Eukaryota > Metazoa > Chordata > Mammalia > Rodentia > Muridae > Lophiomys > Lophiomys imhausi. The sequence goes on along the minus strand of CAJQZJ010033263.1, from coordinate 2,484,494 downwards.
GCTTTTCTGATTGGTTTGCTCATTACGTCTTTTCTTCCGCCCCTGTTAGAATTAGGGATGTGCTGGTTTACCACACTGGGCAAGACGGAGTCTTTCTAGCTCTTCCTTTGTTCATTCCTCTGATGGAGTTTATTCTTCACTATCTAATGGAGAAACTTTGTCTTGAAAATTGAAGAAAAAAGAAAAAAGGAATCACAGGAAAAGCAACTGTTTCTGTCAAAGAGCTTCCATAGTTTTTGTTTGGTGAATAAAACTTTTCTTCTTCCTCTGTATATAACATTCGTTCATGTATGTTTGCAGTACTGGTTCGAATGTCCTGAGTTGCTTTCATCTTCAAATAGGCTTATTCATGAATTTTGAAAGATAACTTTAGTGGGCAGAAATATTGGTTGTCAGTTATTTACTTTCAGGGCTTTAATATGTCATTATTCCATCATTCTGATGACTGCTGATGAGAAATATGCCTTTGTTCTAATATTTCCATATTTTTATGTATGTTGGCATTTTCTCTTATATTTTTTTCTCAATATTCTTTTCATACAGCCATTTTTGCTTTGTAATTTTGACATCTTGGCTATGATATTACATGGAGAGGTTATCTTCTGGTCATGTCTATTTGAGGTTCTAGATGCCTCTTGTGTTTGGACAGCCATTTCTTTCTCTAGTTGGGTAATTTCTTGCAGCCCTTTCTTTAGAAACATTTGTGACCTTAACCACTGCCCTGGCTCCTTCTCCTCCCCTGATGAAGCTTAGTGCTGAACATACATTAGAGTGGTTTGAAGTTGTGCTAACGCTCATTTACTTATTTCATGCAACTATTTTTATTTTTATTTTTAATGTTTATTTATTATTTCAAGTTACATCTCCATCATAGTGCCCTCTTTCCACCCCTCCCACTTCCACCCTCCCATCCTCTCCTCCCTCTCCCACCCATCCCACTCCTCCAATGTGGAGTGTCCCTACAACTATTTTTTATATCACTATGTCATATATCATGAAATTCGTTCTCCTGCTTTGTGCTTTCTGGTCATAGCATTTTGCATTTTTTTTATTTTAATTTTATTGATTGAGATTTATTTCCAGCATTTCTGTTAAAATATATATTGTAGTGAGTAACCTCTTGGGCCTGTGTTTTTGTTACTATTGTGAGGAATAACTTTCTAGAAATACAGTGAAAAGAAAAATCTATACAAATCTTGTTAGATGTGTCAGTTTTTCCTTTACAGCAGTGTTACTGTTTCAAGATGCTAGATTTAATTCCTTGGGCCATGCACTTTGGACCATTTAAAATAAAGTTCAGAGTATAATGATTAGAGTCTCTCTAATGAGTGAGGAGGACATTGTCCTGTCACTGGGAGAGAGAGTTAGACAGACAGACAGACAGGGGAGAGAGAGAGAGACTCTATCCATATTCTGTCTACAGAAGTGGAATGCAAGGGTAATGTATAGATTAATTTCCTTTCCTTCTCCATGGCTTTTGAGAGGACTTGTTATGGAGGAGAGGATTTCAGTTAAGACACACCATTGTCACCCAAAGATAGAACTAAAAGTGGGTTTTCTTCTTTTTGATGTAACCTTGGAATCTAGTAAATCTGAGTCTATAACAACAAGAAGAGTCCTTACATGCTTGAACATTGAAAACATAAAGGTGAACTAAAAAAGAATTAATAATTTTAGCTTTAGCTGCTGTGTAATTTTCCTGTTTTCTGATTTTAAAAAGTCCACTTCCTTTCTGGGGGCCCAGTTTGCTTCTCTAGGAAGAAGTAGCACCTTTCTTACTTCAGCATCTACTCAGTTACACAGTTACTCCAGTCTGTATCTGCATACCATTCTTAGTGTTATGTCTGAAAAATTTTGAAGGAGATAAAATCTCTTATATCCTGAGACTTACACTACATTTTAAATCTCAGTGGGATAATGTTTTCTTGTGACAGGAAATGATCATAATACTAAAGACGTTCTTGTGTACTCTAATATTACACCAAGGATATTCCTTCTGGAGAATTTAATGCCTCAGTCTATCCGTGCACTTACATCTGTGTCTACAGAGTAATCTCTGTTTCATAGCAGCAACCGAACAGCACATAAAACAGAATTTCATATTGCTGTTTCAGCTTTACTGTGTGATTCTAGGTTTATTACCTATTAAAACATTTAAAATTGTATGTATCAAAATTAAGGGGAATTATAATACTATGGTTTGGCTTCACTGATTATTAGACAGTAAAATCTGTGTGTCCACAAAGTGTTCCACATTTCTAAACACTGACCTTATCTAGTTAACTAAGTTTTTTAAGTGAGAAATACATCAGGTTAATTTGGTAAGAAATGAGGTTGTAGATAATATTTATAACCTCTCAGAAGAAAAAGACTCTCAGTATTCATAAATGTTTTTATTGGTAAGTTAAACTCACTTTGTATTGTGAAAATCATCTTCCAAATAGTATTCAGACTGTGCTGCTTATACACATGTCTTTATTTTCAAATTCCTACAATGCAGAGGATAGTAATGGTCATTTAGAGCCATGTTCTCAACCTTCATAATGCTGTGACCCTTTAGTACAGTTCCTCATGTTGTGGTGACCCCAACCATAAAATTATTTTTGTTGCTACTTCGCAACTGTAATTTTGCTACTGTTATGGATCACAGTGTAAATATCTGTGTTTTTGGACAGTCTTTGGGGATCGTGACCGACAGGTTGAGAACCACTGATTTAAAGTGATGTTCTTAACTGTCAGAAATTTGTATAGACCTTGGTGCATGCAGGCTTTCTTCTCAGTTGTTACCCTTGCCTTATTTTTGTTGTGTGACCCTGTGTTCCTGGCAGGTGGCAGATATCAAAACCAGCCAAATTAACAGCACAAGTCACATACAGTCTCCCAGGTCTCTCTTCCTTTAATCTTACCTCAGTTCTGCTTCAGTTCCCCACTCTTATTTTATTTCTTGGTATTATTTTGATGATCTTTCAGATGTTCCCCAAGTTAAATCAGGTAGCTGCAGAAGTGCCCATTACCCTCTCTTTATGTCACAATTTGAGTAATCTGCTTCTGTGTGGATAACGATGTTTCTTGACCAGAAAGCCATATTTTGGAATGGCCCACAGCTTCATCAGGAGTCTCCAAAAATTCTCTTAGTTTTAATTTCATTTCTGCAAAGAAAAAGAAAATGCTTTTTAACTATAAAGTTACTTTGGTGGTATTAAATTCTGTAAACTGATCTTTTGTAATTTAGAACAAAATGAAAAGAAATGGAAATATGTTCTCAGTTAGAGACATTTCTCATACATTTTTAATTTCCCTAATCCATACTTTTTAGCATGTGTGAGGTAGGTAGATTTAAATTCTAGGAATATATTGATTTATAAAGTAGGTCATTTTGTGGCTTTTGCAAGGCCTTGAGTCATATAACTTTATAGACTTCCATTTAAATATAGCAAAACGACACACACACACAATACCTTTTTCTTCTATATTCTGGACCTCCACTTAAATAATAGTAAATGGATAAAAGAGTACACTCTCAAGGTAAATGAATATTTTCCTTTGCTTGGAGGATACACAGGGTGATTCAATTTATACATGCACTGCATTAAGCATACATCTGTGTGTTTGTTACATTTTCACATCTTTCATGACCCACGGGAGAATATTTCACTAAGATGTGAGAAAGAATCATATAAACATGTTAAAGCTAATGTCCTGACTCACACTGAGACGTGTTCCTGCTCACTCCTCTTCTGCCTTGAAGGTTAACTTGGAAGCTACCGATGTATTCCAGATGGTGAATCTTAAAGATGGGCAGTCTGAGGACTGAGGCTGGAAGAGTGGCCTCATCAGAATAGAACAAGCTGCAACAGACTTCCATAATGAAAAATAGCAGAATAAATAAATGAAACTAAGGTGAAGGGAGATGGTTATTTTGACCAAACATTGAGATGTGAGGTTTCTTGGTTGCTGCGGCATAACCTGTTCTGTCCTAACACAGCATCATTGGAAGCATTAGGAATTACAGGCACTGAGTAGCAGACAAAATGCTTCCACCTCTCCATTACAACCTTATGTGTATCTATGTGTATTTACACACATTTTAAAATCAGTTGGATTGGAAGACAAATGCACCAGAGACTAAAGACAGTTTAAAATCTTAAAATGAGGAAAGGAATTCTGTATTCTTTCTCAGGCAAATCATATGAATTTTATCTTCACCTAGAAGTTTCTGATTCCCTTGGTTTGTGACCTTTTATCATCACAACCACTGCTATCCTCAAACCCCATTTGATTATGCTCCTTTGTCTCTTCTAATAGGCTGGGATTACACTCTGTCCACTTGGGTTTTCTAAAGTAATCACTCTAATGGGACCTTTACATTAATTATATGTGCAATCCACCTTTGAGCACACAGATTCTAAGGGATAGGACAAAGAGATCAAGGGAGCTTTCTTCCTTCTGTCCCAGTATCCTAGCTGTATGGGCCAGCTCACAGATGTGTTATTAGTAACTCCTTGGTAATCTGGAAAACATCAAAAACTGGGGGCAGACAAGAAAGGGGAAATACAAGACCTCTAATTTGAATGTGGAAGTATTTGTTGAAGCAAAAAAACAAAACAAACAAACAAACAAAAACTAGTTCTCATCTCAAAGAAAAAAAGTGATGGCTTACTCTAGAACCAAATGTGAAAGACCACAGCTTGGAAATAAGGATTCCAGTTATCCTGAGTACCACGTTCTCACTTGGAAGTTAGTTGCAGAACAAAGAAAGGAGGTCTATGTTGTAGGTTTCAGACTCTATTTGATGGCATTCTTAACTTTTGGATTAGTGGGAGGGAGTGGTTTCCTAAGAACATATTGTACAGTAGTTATTTTGTAGTCATGGGATGGGTTGGATAAAGGGATGGGACGCAGTTCTAGTCTGCAGCATCCTAACTCTCTGTAAAGTTCAGTCATTTGGTCTTGTAGAATCTTTAACCCAGATAGGTGCAGCTGACTCCTCTCCTCCTTCTCACCTCCCCACCATCCCCTGGGAAGTTTAGTTCACATCTTTACATTCCAACTCTACACGCCACAGCCATGGCTGTTAAGTACAAACATATACACAGAGGATCCATGCCCCATCCTGTAGGAACAGGAAAGAAACGGGGGTGTGACCAAAAGGCCTGCAACAGGGAGTGAACACTAATCACGGATAGACATAGAAATCACAAAGGTTAATGAGGAAATATTTCCAGAGCAGCATATATGCATATATGCATATATACAGTATTTAAGCAAAAAAACCCACCTATGACACAGCTGTATACTATTTATGAACACATAGATTCTTAACCAAAGTATAAGATATGACCTCAAATGGTGGAATTCAGTTGGAAAGTGACATCTGTTTTATCTAAAGAACAAAAATGGAAGTAGGTTTGCAGTGGACATGTGAATTCAACACAAACTTGTGGGTTTGTGTTTATTTAATGGCATCTGGATGAACTGTTAGTCTTTACTAGGAAGGTAGAAGACCTTTTCATCTCCAATGTTTTAAATATTTAGTGCTGTTTCAAAGCAGTCCCAACTGTAGGGCTAATGACTCAAGGCACCTCAATAATGACTTTTATTTTTTTTTAAACAGTTTCTGTTCATTTATAAGCACAGACATGTTCTTACATTTCCAGGAGAGGTTAAAACTAGAGTCATTTTTAAGTTTCAAAGATTCCCTTTAGAGCTGAGTACTTGTGAGGTAATTTACAGATGATACCATGATCTATAAATGTCAAGCAAGCATAATTATCACAGCATCTTCAGTTTGAAAGACAAATCCGCAGCTTACGCCTGTTTCATTACAAAGGCACACTGCCTTCCACGAAGGGATCGATTCCCATTTTGGTGTGGGCAGTGGTGTTCATTGTGTGCTGTTGTTTATAGGGTGACTGCACTCACAGGAAAGGTCACCAAAAGTCTGGGGGTGGGGGAGTGAGTATATCATGCTGTATTGTTCTCTTTCTTCTGAGGATGATGAAACTCAGTAGCCAAGAGATGAACCTGATGCAGAACTCAGGATCTAGATGTTTATGATGTTCTATACAGGACACTCAGAATTCCTTAATTACAAGGAATTTCACAGGTCAAATTAAAAAGGGAGCAGATATAGTACTTTTAAATATAGTTATTATCATTAATTTAATCTTGGGATTTAAGCTTGTAAAAGCAACCTCTAAAATAGACCAACACACACTCAAGGAGATATATGCCCTTTATTAGAATATAGAGAAAGCAACAGATTAGAAATCCTTTTCAAAATGCTCCAGGTTTCATGCAACCCCTCAATTCCATGTTCCTTGACACAGTTAAGCCAGCTGTTCAGCAATCTGCCAGGGTCCACCTGTCTCTACTACCCTGTACTAGGATTATCAGCATGCACCACCATCCTTGAATCAAACTAATGGATGAAACTTGGGTCCTAGTACTTGTCCTACTGGTGTTTATTGACTGAGCCACTTCCCCAGGTCCCTAAACTTTCTTCATGAAGGGTGAGGGAAGGCCACCTTGGAAAAGGAAAACCATTTTCTAGAACCACAAACAACTTAAAGAAATTGAATAGATTTATGAATTGCTTTGTTTGATCTGCCATGGCAAATGCCACACACTTGGTTGAAAAACAAAATAATTTTTTTTTTCAAGTACTGGAAGCTGGGCATCCAAGACCACTACACTGTGGCAGGGTTTCTTTCTCTCCTCCCTCTATAACTTGCAGGCACATGGCTTTTGCCTTTGTCTTCCCAGGTGCTCACACTATCTCTCTCACCCCTCCCTCTCCCTCATGTGTGTGTGTGTGTGTGTGTGTGTGTGTGTGTGTGTGTGTGATCTTTTACTAGGATGCCAGCCATATTGGATTTAGGCCCACCCTAATGTCTTGTTTTAAATCGGTTAACTCTTTCAGAGGTTCACATAGGCTCCATTCTGAAACCCTGGGGGTTATCACTTAGAACATAACTTTTAGACTCAAATCCTAGAAATATGTTGTTAATCAACAGAGTGGGAAATTAGTTTTGCCATCAGTGCTTGTAAAACTTTAACAACCAGGCTTGTGGGATGAGAGAGAGATTGATTTATAGTATTCACCAATTTTCATAGTGCAAATATTCTCATTGTGGTCATTTTTAAAGGGATTTATACAAAGCCAAGTGATTTAAAAATTTAGCATTTAGGTCCAACTTAACCCAGGTTCACATCCCAACAGAGTAGTAGTATACCAAGGCTTCAAGTGTACAATTCTCCTGAATAAAGCAGTGCTCCTCCTGGCTCAGAGGATCTCCCATCTGCCTTTTGAAATGGATCACTAGCCTTCCCAGCAGGCTTCTCTCTCCCTCTCTTGTGCTTCTCCTCAGTAGTGTAAGTGTCATGGTGTTGACTCCATCATCATATGTATTTGCTCTAATGTATCTGCATTCCAATTTGAGTAAAATCAAATAGTCCAAGAGTCTAATTGGATGAAAAACATGATGCTAAGAGCCTAGAAACATAATCAATACCTCATTTTACGAAATATCTCAGTAGTTCTAAGAAGAGACACCTTACTCTAAAGTTTTCGTTTACCTTCATTTGACAGCAGACAAATTACATAGGCTCTATGAGTCCAAGTTCTTCTCTCAGAAAAGTGGCTATACTAAAATGTAACCTGAGAACACTGGTGTGAGTGGGCACACCCCTGACCCAGTCAGTGATTGCTAATGGTTTACATCATGAGGGGGACACTGTAGGCAAGGGTAGGATGTGTCTTGTAGAAAAATATATGGCTAATTAAATTATTTACCCAGTATTTATATTATATTTAATTGGTTTGGCGGCTAATCCTCAACCATCCATTATAAATAAATACACACAGACACCACGTGGATTTTATCAAGCCTTGGCCTGAGTTGTGCAATCTTGGCCCATCTAAGCTAGCTCTTAACTCTATTACCCAAATATGACCCCATGTATACATACATCCCCTTGGACTGCCATTTCCCATGCCATGCCAATGTTCCTGGCCATGTGGAATGAGGTACTTTTCTCTAACCCATTGTGTGTGCCTCCTTCTCCCTGATGCTCCTGGCTGGAATGACTGAATCCTCTGTCTAAAGCGCAGGCTTCCTGTTCTAATCTCAGGAAGTCCCACCTTTCTCTGTCTTTGCCCAATCTCAGGCCTCAGCATTTATTTAACCAATCAGAGTCAATGTAAGTAACAGACAGCAAACAGGACCAATTAACATTTAGAATGCTTAACACTACACCAACAGTGTCTTCTATAGGCAGCTCTCTAGAGTGAAGCAGCTTTGTTGCTACATGTAAAATAGAGTAAACATTTTTTTAAAGATGAGACTATATCTAGAACTCCTAGTCTCATGACATCTTCCTGCCTCAGCCTCTTGAATAGCTAGAGCCGTAGGCATGTACGTACCTCTGTTTGTAATAAGTTTACATTCTTAACATGGAATAAATATTATTGTTATGCCTGTACCTTTAAAAAATAATTCCTATTAAAATATCAAATTAGGGCAAATGCGATGTCTCAGTAGGTTAAAACTCTGTTGCCAATCCTGACCCACTGGTTGTAAGAAGGGAACCAGCTCCATAAAGTTGTCCTCTAACCTCCACATGTGTGCCTTGGTAGACACACATACATATATATGTACACACACACACACACACACACAAAGAGAGAGAGAGAGAGAGAGAGAGAGAGAGAGAGAGAACTCAAACTAAATTTTAAACTTTTATTCTCATTGTAAGAATTTCATAATGCTGGTTGCATCCATTTAATCTATGTTTTAATTTTCTTTTCCACCAACATTCTTTCAGCCTTTGCATGCAAGATTCCTTCCCATTGACTGTCCAGCCCTGCGTGATGCCCAAGGACTGTGAGACATCTGAGTGGTCCCCATGGAGCCCCTGCTCCAAGACCTGCCGTTCTGGGAATCTATCACCTGGAGTTAGAAGCCGGAGCAGGAACGTGAAGCATGTTGCTATTGGAGGTGGCCAGGACTGCCCTGAACTTCTTGAGAAAGAGACCTGTATTGCTGAAGGGGAACTTCTGCAGCCATGTCCCAGGTATTTCACTTTTGAATATTTTAATAGCTATGACCACCTGTGGTGATAAAAAAGTTAGGATCAATAAACCTGGCCAGGACTTGTTTCTACTGAACCTTTCTCAATATGAACTCCTTTACTTGGCAATGCAGTGCAATGAGAGCAGGGGCCGCCATTCAGGGTCTCACCTACATCACTGATGTTACAGGATTTCCAAAAGTGCCTTTGAGTTTTCATCTTCTCATGCTATTTACTTCCTCTGGTGTTTTGTACAGATTAAAATGATAAAAGTGTTAGTTACTTTTACCTGGAGTGACACTTTGTAACTAGTCCTTCATAGCATGCTTATTATGCAAATGAGGCCATCAGTAGGGAGATGATGTAGTCTCCTCCTGTTGTATTGCTAATGGGTTACAGCACCCAAGTTCTGATCCTCTTGTGCCCCTATATCATTGCCAGTCTGTGCCACAAATTCTCTTCCAGAGTCCCCAGAGAGCCAGAGGATATTGGAAAGTGGCTCATTATCTATTATAAGCTGGGTTCTAACATCTTGATATTCATTTGCAGGGGAGGGCTGGCTATATTGTAGTTGGTAAAGGGCTACAGGGTATTTTCTGTAGGTTGTGGGTTTGCTGTAAACTCCAAGTTCATAATGACAGAAGTCCTTTGAGGCTGGTTGTCTATTAGGGAAACTATTAGGGATGAAAAGATGTCCTGAACTCTCTGTTAGATATATATCTATTTACAGGAGACATTTTCTATGGCTTCTAGTGGCCATGAAGATGAGATTCCTATTTGCAGAAAATATATTAAATGAGGCAAAAATGGTTTCTTGTATAGATCCATCACTTTGTGACAAACCCAACTTGTGCTCTTGTTTTGCTGAGCTGGCTGGCTATAAAACCTAGAGAAAAGCATGGGGTCCCCTGGTGTTGGTGCTACAGGTGATTATGAGCTGCCAGAATCTTCCTTAACTCTGAATAATGTATATATTGTGGAATTCAAAGTTTCATCTCTGTTGTAAGATTTCTGGCCCACTCCTTACTTACCTTCTTGGTCAGTGTTGACTGAACACCCTTTGTATGTTATCTATCTATCTATCTATCTATCTATCTATCTATCTATCTATCATCTATTTATTTCACTATATTGATTCCTAGATTGTTTTAAACATTTATTATTTTTTAATAATAAAAATAATATTTGTGCATCTATGTGTGTCTGTGTCTGGATTTATGCACATGAGTGTCATTGCCCATGGAGGCCAGAAGAGTGTATTGGATCTCTGGAGCTAGTGTTTCTAAGGTGTCTGAAGTAAGTTCTGGGGACTGATCTCAAGTCCTCCAGAAGAGCAGTACACTCTCAACTACTGAGCCATCTCTACAGCTCCAGACTCCTTAATTGAGTAGCACAGCTCATGGTCCTTCACACATTAACTTCATCATATAGAACCCATCACATGCTGTTCATTTACAGCCATCTTTCAAAACAGTAATTTAGAGTGAATGACTGGCTTGCACATGATATATAACTAGGATCTCTTTGTATTTCCAGGCTGGATATACTTGTAATCATATTTTATGCCCATCATTTACTTGGCTGTAGCATCTCAAAAAGCTACATATCTTCTCTAGGGCACTTTCCTTGAGAGTGGGATTGTTAATTGCATCATTTATATTACGGGACTGAATCATTGGAAACTGGGTGTATAAAACCCAGTGCTTAGGACATAAAGACAACATGGACGGGATGCCATTACTCTTACTGTTTTCAGATATGATTTTGGTCCTTGCATAAAGAGAATCTGCTCTTTCCTTGCACAACCTACCCATAGCAGTCACATGATGAATGAAATTATTTCTTCTGCATATTTTGGAGTTTTTAAATTGTGTGCAGGTGGGAATAGAATCTTGATTTATCACCATGTACTATTGTGGGCCATTAATATAACATTGGCATACATGAACTAAATATGAAGGCTACACAGAAGAAGAGAGTTTCTTATCCAGAAAGACTGTCTAAGAGTGAAAGGGTTATTCCTTGCCACCATGAAGACTCACGCAGGCTCTTCCCATTACATCACTCTGACTTTTATAGTATTTTTCCTGGTGACAGACACCCAGTTGAGATATGTATACCAGGGCACATGTAACTGTTTGTGTCATTCTTTAACAGCAAAATAAGTTAGGACTGTGACAATTATGCACCCAAATCAAGGTCATATAATGATCTTCATTCAGTTGATATTTAATGTCTGGAAATAGAGACTAGTAGATTATTCTGATGACCAGCTGGCCCTCTAGTTATGCTGTTTGAACACACAGCTGAGTTTGGCATTTATCTAAAAATGAAAAACAACCCCTTTCAAATAATGAGTATGCTGGAAATGAGCTTCTTGGAGAAATCACTGAAGCACCTACCAGTGTTGCAGGCAGAGAATGATGTGCTAGCTAATGTTTCTCCTTAGTTATGGGAAGGACAATGAATGAATAACAACAGAGAAATCAGCATCAGTCACCCTTCTTATTTGTCTGGGTTCTGGGCTGTGGCTTCTACCACAGGAAATACAACACACAGCAGAAAGGCTGTGTGTTTGCTTTTTTTTTTTTTCCTCTCATTTGACATTGGTGATTAAAATTCATTGTAAGCAATGAAAATGAAAACAAAAACCTATTAAGGAACACAGATGCCCCATCTCCATCCCAGAATTCACGATTGTCCACATACATCAAACAATTTAATTCATGCCATTTTTCCATAGCAGGAAAATACATGGTTCTGTGAGTCTTCGTATTGTTTTGATTAAACCCTCACATTGTGATTTGGTTTTACCCTTTCTCTGTCTTTTCTGTGGAAAACATGTTCGATCATTAAATAAACATAGAGATATCGCTCTGTGGCAAGCACAGGGTCAAGTGAAGGAAGACTTCACAGAGCACAACAGACACATGCCCATCCCTTTATGGAAACAGACTTCATTTACATGAGAAAACAAACAATAAAAATATACAAAATTTATTTTTGCCACATGAGTTGTTAGGAAATATAATACTAATAGTAGGTAAGGAGAAAAACTTCTAGAATGCTGTGAGGAGCTGGGTCAGCACTGTTTACAAAATTAAATACTGTTAGTAGGGAAATTTTATTTAAACAAGGTCTTTTTGGGTTGGGGACATTATTTAAAGAATGTGAATAATTAACCACTTTGGAAATTAAGAGATAAATATCCCAAGGAAAGCAAGTTATGGAGAAGAGCTTCAGTCCCTGAAAACTGGTGTCTTTCCCCAGCCTAGTGTTGAGGAAGCCATGCCATACCAGCTGGGTTCCACTGACTCCCTGCAGCTGTGACCAGTGAGAGTCAGTCCTTAGGACACCAGTGCATAGAAGGAAGCATGACTAGAAGGAGCCAGTTTAAAGGTGCTGCCAAGAATGAGAACATGTTGGAAGTTGCATAACTTAATGTGAAAGGAGATAAGGTCTAGTTGTACTATGCTTATAAGGACATTTTAGAACTATGTGTTAGTATTGTACACACTTAACCTCATCTCAGGGCTGCGCTTTGGACACAGACTCAAGGACAGCCAAAGCAACTCAGCATCACACAGTCTGTAAGTAAATGCACACTCTTCTCCCCAGCTCCAGGATAACACAAAGCATGTTAATTGAGGGTAATACACATGAGAGATAGGGGAGTCTCCTTTTCACCCAGGACCACCTTAAGTTCTTTGGGATTTTTCTCTAGCGTTAGGTAGTCTTTTCTGTCCTCAAACACTAGAAATGTTGCAATGCATAAAAATGCCTAAGACCTTGTTTTTTTCCTGAGCCCCAGCTAACATCCAAATTACTAGTTTTGGATCATCAGAAAGCAAACATTGATGCTTTCAAGAACTGTGCGAGATGAGCCAACCTGTGTACTGCAAAGTTTTAATAAAGGCAAGGACAGGGGAGTGTCATACATTAAGTTCCTCATGTCAAAGAACTATGACAAACCCACATTCTGAAGTAGCTATGAAGAGACCCCCATGCTAGTAGAAGAACCTGTAATGATCACACAAGAATGTTGATAAAGAGTCACTTACACACATTCTTTGTGAGAAATGACACCTCCTGCCAGCCACTTTTATCACCCATGGGTAGGAGACAAGCCTTCATATGAATATGGCTGTTGATCCTCTTGCGTAATCATTTAAAGTTTGAAATTGAATAGCAGGCAGCACTATTAGATGGTGACAGTGACCAATGCCAAGTAAATCTCTTCAGAAAATTTCAAGGCAGAAGCTGCATGGCTAATGGTATCACATAGACTATGCATCATTACCACAGAGAAAAGACAATTTATTAAATGTAGGTTCAATACTCCGGCCTGGCACAGAATAGATGGGTTCTGTGAAAGCACCCTTCCTTCCTCATTGCTGGAATGTGTGAATTTATCCTTATTATGAATAGGCTAGAAACCCTTGGCAAAAAGTCTGTCTGTGCAAACTCATGCTGAGAGACATTTCCAGGCACCTACATTCCCTTTGATTTGCTAGTTCCATGGCCCTGAGATCAGCCTGGATGTCCCTAACATCTCAGTGTAACGCTGAGTTCAACTTCACATTTTCTAGATAAAGTTCTTTCTTCCTTGAGTAAACTCTGGAGACTAGAATATTGGGGGTGACTGTTGAAATCCTCTGTCAGAATGTTAGGGGAAGTGTGGGCAAAAACTTGGTCTGGTTGTTTTTTGTTTGTTTTGTTTTGTTTTTGTTTTTACTTTATTTCTTTCTTTGCCTTTTGTGAAACAAGAGTATACTTTGAGGACAATTTCCCTTCAAAATCTGCTTCGGTCTCTCACAAGGTTAAACAGTGGATAATTCAGGAAGGAGGAAATAAAAAATGTTGATTTATTCATCCTGTAAATCTTGCATATGGTCTTCCAAATAGAATAGTACATATACATTGTGTGTGAGTGCTTGGCAATGATGTTTTCACCAGATCACCCCACACATGGGTAGGGCCTGACTGTTTCCCTCCCTCCTTCCCTGCCTCCCTCCCTCCCTCTCTTAATCCCTTTCTCCCTCCCTTCCTGCCTTCCTTCCTTCCAAGAGAAAGGCACCTAGAAGAATGTTTGACTTAGTCAATACTCACTAAATACTGGGTGAATGAATGTCTGCTCAAGTGCCAGAAAGATCCAGAACAATATTTTGCATGTATACTTTATTGCATTCATACAGCTATTGTATAATATGTGTGAATCCATGAAAGGCATTTTTGTGAAAACCATGTGAAATTAGTCCAATAAAGATGATCAGATTAAAAAGCTGTTTTCATTGGCTGTAAGCGTTACCTCAGATAGGGCTAGGAGTGAGATCACAGTCTGGATTTGTTTACAACCTGGCTTCTAACATGCATCACCAGTCATACCTTTTAAATTCTCTCCCATTGATTTCTCTCAGAGCACCCAACACCCCACACATAATACAAGCTCAATAAAGAGTTGTCAGATAGATTAATGGATGCTTAAAGGAGGCATTGTTTCAGTTGTTTAAATTAAACTGATTTCTGCAGCAATTGAGAAGTAAAGGAGCCATACCCTGGAACCCTGGAACACTAAGGAAACTCTGTTTCAAAAACAAAACAAGTTGTCTAAGAATTTGAAATTATTTCCTCGGGACACTGGCACTTTCTTTTTGGATCTATCTATTACTGGCAAATGTGGTTTCATGAGTCCTTCTGGACAGAACATGTGTTTCCAAGTTAGTGTAGGGAAGTTAACGTACTGTTAAGTGCCCTGCATAGCGATAGAAGTCTATTAATAATACATATGTGGAATTTGGCTAGCAAAGCCATCTGCTGCGGAGCAGAGAGCTTTGCACTTCACAGCAGCTTTCCATAATCAATAGCCCACTCCATCCAATAAAAAATTACTACAGCATAAAATGTATAAAGGCTTGACCAGTTCCCTTATGCTGATGGTCTATTTGGCAAAAAAAAAAAAAAAAAAAGACAAGTTAATTCTTCTCCAAGTGCATTTACAACTTTCAAAGGACAACAGACATTATCATAAATTAGTCACACTGCAGAGCACTGATTTTTAATACATGCACACATTTAATTTTGAATACCTTTCACTGGGGTTTCAATTCCAGGAGTGTTTGCAAATCTATACGTGCTCAATCAAAACATGACCATTAACGAATGAAATTATTCTATCAATCTGTCATCATTAAATCACCTAAGATTCTATCCTTTGTTCTTGGGTTCACATCTCAACCATTTGATGAGGAAGAAAGAGAGTCCACACTCTGAGCAGCCCTGAGCTGCATGAAAGTGTGGAAGGACCCAGCTGTGGTGGAGCTGGTGTCTTGAGGCTGTTAGAATCATTTTATGACACATTGGTACAATGGAACTCTCTAAAGAATGGTTGCTGAATGTTTCATCTTTTCTAATTTTGGCTTTGGTGATTTAGGAGAGCTATACCCATTGCCCGAAAAATGAGAATTTTAAACTTTCTCTTCCTTTGTCTCTCAATATAGGAGATAGGTTTAGTTACATAATTTCTTGAGTTGGACATCACACAGGAAGCCGAGGTGCCTGGGTTATTTAATTCCAGGACTTCAAGTTGCCCTGTCCTGGCCTAGATTTTTTTTTTTTTTTGTCTCTTGCATTTTGTATGGGAAATGTATTTCCACACTTAGAAGATTGCTCTTTGAGTTAACATTAGTGCCTCTACAATAGTTAATATTTTTATTCTTTGAAATTTACACAATGCATATTGATCATAGACCTCTATTTTTCCCTCCACCCTACCTGTTTCCCCATCACTCCTCCTTCTCAGCTTCATATTCTCTTGTTATTGTTCTTTTTAGGATACATATTTTCTTTTTAATTATGTATGTGCATGTGTACGTGTGTGTGCATGTGCGTGTGTGTGTGTGTGTGTGTGTGTGTGTGTGTGTGTGTGTGTGTGTGTATGTGCCTATGAGTGCAGATGCTTGGGGAGGCCAAAAGAGCATGTTGAATCCCTTGGACCTATAACTACAGTGTTTAGGAGCTGCCTGACTTGGATGCTGGGAACTGAATAAGGGTCTTCTGCAAAACAGTAAGCTTTCTTTCTTTCTTTCTTTCTTTCTTTCTTTCTTTCTTTCTTTCTT
>CAJQZJ010033263.1:2450794-2468297 GCA_907164525.1 Lophiomys imhausi | reverse complement strand
CTTTCTTTCTTTCTTTCTTTCTTTCTTTCTTTCTTTCTTTCTTTCTTTCTTTCTTCCTTTCTTTCTTCCTTTCTTTCTTTCATTCTTTATTCCTTCCTTCCTTCCTTCCTTTCTTTCATTCTTCTTTATAATGTTTATTTTTTACTTAAAATTACATCTCGATCACAGCCCCCTCCCTCCTCCCTTCCCAGTCCCCCCCACCCTTCCACCCTCTACCCCTTCTCCCACCTATCCTACTCATCTGGTGTGGGGTGCCCCCACATATCAGCCCCCCTCAGTTCATCAGTTATATGAAAGCTGAGAGCTTCCTCTTGCACTGGGTACCTACATGGCAGCTCCACTAGGGCAAAGTGTCCCACTAACAGGTAACAAAGTCCATGTTCCTGTTCCTTTTGGTCTGTTGGGTGTAGAATAGTTATCCTGTACTAAATGGCTAAAATCCAGTTATAAGTGAATGCATGCCATGTGCATCTTTCTGGGTCTGGGTTAGCTCACTCAGGATGAGCTTTTCTAGTTCCATCCATTTGGTAGCAAATTGCATGATTTTCTTGTTTCTGATAGCTGAGTAGTACTCCATTGTATAAATAAATGTACCACAGTTTTGGTTTTTTTAATCCATTCTTCAGTTGAGAGACATCTGGGTTGTTTCCAGTTTCTAGCTATTACAAATAAGGCTGCTATGAACATAGTTGAGGAGATCTCCTTGTGGTTTGGTGAAGAAACTTTTGTATGTATGCCCAGGAGTGGTATGGCTGGGTCTTGAGGCAGAGATATTCCAAGTTATTTTAAGGTATTGCCAGACTTATTTTCACAGTGGTTGTACAAGTTTGCACTGCCAACATCAATGGAGGAGTGCTCCCTTTCTCCACAGCCTGGACAACATGTGCAGCAAGGGTTCTTAACCTCTGAACTGGACGGGCTCTCCAGTCACACACTGTTGTTGATTTTATTTCTTTGGATGTTGTGGTTGTTGTTGTTGCCATCACACTGTTATTTAGGCTGCATGTAGCACCTGAGAATGATAAAATCCCATACATTAGCATGGGTGTTTAATGCAGATGTACTGATTGACCCTCCAGCGGGTGACAGGCTTCAGCCAGGGGTTCACAGGTTCAGAAAATAGATTCTAGGATGTAAACAGAAAGGACAGGCCTGATCTGCTCAGTTATAATGCATGGTCATGTCTCCTTGGTATCTGGTATTTTAACATCTCTCTGGATCTCTATTCCCTGAGTGTTCAGTGCAAGGAATTTTACTATTTATATGTGGGCAAGGAAGAATGCAACAATCATTCATCACTCTTCCTTTTCTCTTCTATCCTGTGTTTTAATCTATGAGAAAGTTGTTTCTGCATTCAAAGGGCATCTGGAATGCAGTTCCTTCTGTCCACACTCAACAGGACTGCTGCCCTTCAGCTACATTAGGGTTACAAAGATGTCTTCCTCATCTCTCCTTTCCCTACTTATCTACATTCTTCATTCCCATCCTGGATGATCCTTTTAACACTTAAATCACTTCATCTTGTTGTCACCCCCCCCCCAATTTTCATAATTTCCTATTGCCTTTGGGAAATCATCACCCTTACTGCAAGGTTCTCTGTGTAGTTTGGTTTTGGGTCTCTGCCCTTAAAGCATCTCTCCCACCACAGTGGCCTCTACATTTTTTTAGGGAACAAGCGTTCTCCCAGCTTGACTTTTGAACATGCTCACTGACCTGCCAGAACATCGATGTCTTCTTGGTCCTCTGCTGTCTGCCTCTTTTCAGTCAGGACTCAGGTCTTCCTTGATGAGGCTCTCTCCTCTCTCCATCCCTTTTCTGCTTGTATGATGCCATGCTAGATACTGAACCCTGATGTTTGCCTATCCCACTTGAAGGCAAACATCTTCCCTGGATCTTGGAGTCTGTCACCCTGCCTGTTGTCTGAAATCACTCACAGCATAGAAGTCAGAATGTCATTACATGGGGACACACCATGAGTTAGAGATGAACGACCTATCTGAGCCAGCCTATCGCTGTTCCTGGTGGGGGCTGCTTTGCAGGCATCTTCTGGCTTCGGTCTCTATGCACGACCTTACATTCACCCAGCTCTGCTTCTAGAGTTATCTTCCATGAATGTAACCCATCTTTGGAGTCCTAACCTCCCCTCCTTGGAAGTATGTGGGGGTTTTAGAGTGAATGGAAGTGTGCTCACTCACCAATAGCAGGGACCCCAGAGTTGTTTCCAAATGAGTGGATGGTTGATTTACACAAAAAGAACTGAGAAAGAAACAATATGAGGAGTTTGGTTTTAAGGCTTTCCTGAAAAAGTCACTCACTCCCCTTTTAGAAACTTGCCTTTGGCAACTGGCAGTGTTGATTTGAGCTTTCACTTAGAAAGCCTTTTACTTGGTTTTCATTTTCTCCTTGTAACTATCTTTTCTCTATCCAAAGTGCTGAAATTTAACCCTGTGAAACTATAGTAGTGTAATTACAAAACAACTAACTGGTAGATATTCTAAAGCCATGTTTGTGTGTGACTAGAAGGTAGATTATCTTGATATTGAGAAATGTTATTGGACAGGTATCACTGACAGTATCTTAAGGACCAATGGAGGATATTTGTGTTTTAGCCCATGATTCAATTTCTCCAACAAGTACCTACCAGCACTTCACTTGCTCGTTCTTGAAATAATCAGATAAGCAAAGCACCTGTTGTCTACTAAGCTTGGGTTGAGTTTTAACAGGATGAGTCTGTGACTTTATCATTCACTGTGACAATAGAATCCAATAGACTTTACTTTGAATTCCACTCTACCATTTACCTATGTGACATTGGAGAAGTCAGTTTTCATGCATATTCTCTCATATATAATAGTAAATAATATGTTTATTATAGGATTATTGAGAATATAGGTTTAAATACTATATCTTTGTTCATTAATGCAAAGCCTGCCTTAGAATAAGTGGCAGGAAATGTTAGCTGCTATTTTTCACTATTTAAAGAATATATCCTAACACTATAACATCCCAAATAAATTAATGCCATGTTTATTCTCTTCAGCCAGATGGTCGGGAAAAAGCAAATTGATCCTATACATGTGCCAGAGTAGGGGGCATGGAAATTCACTCATTTCTTTCTTTTGGGGCTCTTCTACTGCACTGGAGGCTTTTCCACACTCATGTTAAGAGTGTTACGTCCAAAGAGGACACAAGACTCTGGCTTCTAAGACTCCATATGCCCCTCCTGAGCAGGAGGGCAAATGAGGATATATTGAAAGGCACTGGAGGTGGAGACAGGGGTTTGCAAGGCTCAGTTTTTGACACAGACTCTCAGCCATTAAGGAGAATGTCACAGACTGGAGAGCCAGCCTTTGCCAAGGCCTATGGCCCTGAGTACTTCTGAGGAAGCAACAGTACCATTTAGCTGAGTGTACTCCTTTGATTTCTTATTCTGTCAGATCCTAGAGACACTCTCTCTCAAGTTGGTGACGTTCAGGGCACTCAGGTTTCATGGCTGCTGGGTGATTTGTGACTAAACTTAGCTGAGGCTTTTCGAAAATATAAAGTGGAAAGAGATGCACACAGACTATGAAAGGACTCACATTTAAAAAGGAGTATAGGCCCTTTACTGGGCTGCTTTTTCTTTGCCTGTAGCCGAGGTAGTATTTTCTTGGGGCTGGGAAACAATAGTGATAGTGACAAAGAAAATTTCTTTACAGACTTTTTTGTCACTTGTCAGTAAATGGAAGTTGGGCCTTTCTAGATATCAAGCTACCAACAGAGACTTTGTTTCTTTATGTAAAACCATAGTCATTGAACTTTCCTTTTTGTTTTTCTTCATAATGACTTCCAAACTCTATCCATTGCTAATTATTACAGGGTTGCAAAAAATCAATTGAGAAGGCAGTTTTTACAAGATAACCTATTCCCTTTTTTGACTTGCAATGGCACTAAACTGTTTTCCATGGTCTTTCAACACTTTGTTTGCTGAAAGGGAGATGTGACATTAAAAAATATTTAATCTATGACTTTTTTTTTTTTTTTTTTGGTTTTTCGAGACAGGGTTTCTCTGAGTATCCTTGGCTGTCCTGGACTCACTTTGTAGACCAGGCTGGCCTCGAACTCACAAAGATCCGCCTGCCTCTGCCTCCCAAGTGCTGGGATTAAAGGCGTGCGCCACCACCGCCCGGCAATCTATGACTTTTTTATTTAAAAAAATTTACATTTTTTCCTTTGATAATTTTAAACATGTGTACAATGTACCTTGATCATACCCACCTCACCCTTTCCTTCAGGCTCCCTTTGGGACTCTCCAACACAGCTTCCTCCCTACTCCATGTTCTGAGTTTGGTTTTCTTAAATAAAACTCATTGAAGTCCAAAAAGTGCTGTGTGTATGCCAATGAATGAGCAACCAACCATAGGAGAGCAGCAGCCCTATCAGTGGCCACAATCCCACTGAAAGGTAACATCCCCTCTTCAGTACCCATCAACTATGAATGGCTCCTCATATTAGTGAAGCCTGGTGAGCCACTTCCTGATCTACCCTGGAATTTTAACTAGCTTGATGTTGCACAGATCTGGTGTCAGTAACCACAGCACCTTTGAGTTACATGTGCAACAGCCATGTCATGTCCAGAAGAAAGCACTCTTCACCAGCCTCTGGTTCTAACATTCTTTCTGCCATCTATTCTTCAATTTTTCTTTGAACTTCAAGGCTAAAGTGGTTGATATAGATGCCCCATCTGTGACTGATCATTCACAGTCTGCTCTTCTTATTACTTTCACTAGTCTTTTCATTAACCACTCTCCATGTTAAAATGAGCTTCTCTCACTAAGAGCACAAATCTGTGGGTATAAACACAAATATTGATAAGGCAGTTTGACAACATGAGCATTTAGTGAAACAACAGTAGGTTCCCCACTATAAACTTTGACCACCTGATTCATGGGTTATTGGCCAGATTTGTAGTTCCTGGCATGAATTCCCTCCTGTAAAGTAGACTTCAAATCAAATCAAATCATCAAAGAGTGGTTAGATACTCCTACAACAGTCATGTCACTATTGCCCTAGAGGGTGCATCTTGCCTGGCAGGATGATGTTGGCTCATACAGGCTAGAGTGATAGGTAAGACCTAATACATAACCACTGTTGAAACCTATGAAATCCTCATGAATGTGTGTGTGTGCGTGTGTGTGTGTGTGTATAATGAGGCAACAATGTACAAATACACAAAGAAGGATATAAAGAGACGGGGAAATAGAGATATAGCTCAGTTGGTAATGTGCTTGCCTATCATGTGTGAGGTCCTAGATTCAACCAGTAGCATGACATAAAACAAGCATGATGTTATATACCTATAATTGGAGTACTCTGGAGGTTGAGATTGGAGGATCAGAAGTTCTAGGTTATCTTTGCCTACAAAACAAGGATGAGTTCAAAGCAAGTCTGGAATACATTTGGCCCTGTCTCAAGTATAAAAAATGAACACACACACACACACAAAGTGGAGATCAAGTGGAGGAAAGAATAGAAAAAGGATTAACTTTCATTATATGCCAAGTTCAGTGCTTGGTGTGGTTATCTGTATCTTATAAATGGGGAAATAGAACCAGAGATCGAGTTGAAGGATTAATAAGTACCAAGGTTCCTATTCGGATCAGGTTGGTGAGATTCTTTAGTAGGCCATGGTGTATACCATGATGTATTCTACACTTCTCGTTTGCCTGTCTTGCTGTCTTTGGAGTCGGTTGCATAGCTCTCTTCTTATTAGGCAGAGAGACTTCTTTAAGAAAGTCAAGAAAGAAGAGGACCTGAAGGAGAAGTACTGAGTCACCATCCAGCACTACATGAAGTCATCAACCTCACTCTACTGAGCCACTGAACAGAGCTACCTGTGTGCCACAGCTCAGAGCCAAGTCCTTCACTGATGCCACCAGATAGGATGTGGTGAGAAGTTGGGAATGAGTTGCCCTGTGGCTATTTCCTTTGGAGAAGTGCTTCCTCTTTATCTGGGGAGACTTGACCTTCTCTCAATCTTTCTGCTGCCCATGAATTAGAAGAATGTTGTTTGTATTCACCCTTAAGGAGGAAGACTTGATTTTGGGACTCCAAATTCCTTCTTTGTCACAAATACCTACTCTGGTGTGTGTGCATAGTACAAATGTTTGTATATAGTGTTTTGTGTATATATGTGTACATGTAAGTTTGTATGTATGTTGGTGTATGTGTGTGTGTGCATGTGTGGAGACTAGAGGTTGATAGCAGGTACTTTCCTTAATTCGTCTCCACATTGTTTTTGAGACAAGGTCCTTACTCATTCTGAGGCTCACTTCTCCATCTAGACTAGCTGGCCAGAAAGCTTCAGGAATACTCATTTCATGATGCCACCTGGGCTTCTAACATGAGAGCCGGGCATCTAAACTCAGGCCCTCACACTTGTGCAGCTGAACCTTCTCCCCAATAGTCCCTTGTCCACATATCTTTAAACCTTGGGAAATCATGTGGAAGTGAAGTAATAAGGGCAAGCAAGAAAAATGAAATTACAACAAGCCTGGATGGATTGTCTGCATCTCCGTCTCTGCAATGAGCCCCTTACAGACTAGTGACTTACAGCTTCAAGCGTTTAGAATGATGACATTCACTTCGAAGGGTTTGATCATTATCAAGCCTTTTAGATATTCTCATGTTTGTCCTTTGATTTTCAACTTTACTCCCATTTCTGAAAAACTGTGGTCTTAATGACAGGTGACAATTATTGTATTTTACTTTTATTATTTTCAGAAATCACACAGCTGAAAAATCTTTCCTAACATCTGAGAATATTTTTAGGTTTTCTTTGTTTTTTCAAAAGGTAATGAGTTTGTGGGTATGTATGAGAATCTGGTGGGTTATATTAATGATTTGGGCTTGAGAACTCTGTAATAACCCACAAAAGGAAATTATGCCTGAAGATGTTAACCCAGGTATGATTGTTGATAGTTTTGTTTTCTGTAAATTGCATATAAACTCTATTGTATTTTACTACCTTAGTTTTATATGCTTTAAAATGTTCCTTAGAAAATCAATTATAAGCCTGGGAGACCCATTTCTAAGTCTGTTTAAATAACTTTATGCTGCTTCTGTTGAAATATATTTGTTGACTGAACATAGTGACACATACAGTGTTAACACATTTTAATAAACATGTAACACACATTTTAATGAACTCATCTTAATTGCTTTATCTCAGTGTCAAGGTGTTAAATGGGAAGAAAATGATTTCTACATAATGATTGAGATGATAGGGTACATTTCAGCCTATTTGAAAAAAAAATAGCTTCAAGAGTATACAATACTCTGATAATTGAAAAAGAAAGATAACTTGCATACAGTTATCTGGAAGTCTGTCTAATAACTATCAATGACAATTTCAGCTGCCAATTGTCAGCCTCATTGTCTTTCCAGATCCTTCCTCTAACTCTTCTCTCTCTTATACTTCAGTCTGATCACCTTGTGGTGTCTGTTGTCACAATGGACAGCTGTGCTTTTCTATGAGAAATAACAGGGATTTAGTACTGCAAAGCCAGAATGCTTCTTTCTCCGTGGTGAGAAAGAGATTTTCATAAACATTTGATGTCATTGCCTGCTTTCTTCAGAGTTGTATATTTTCCTCATTGCTCCTTCTTCTTTTAAACAAATCTAACTGAACAGGTATTCCTGGAGAACCTCGGAATGGAAGGAATGCCAAGTCTCTCTTCTTCTGGAGCAACAGGACCCACTTTGGCATGAGAAAGGATCAGTTTGTGGTGGTGGAATCCAGACCCGAGAGGTGTACTGTGCTCAGAGCCTAACAGCAACCATCACAACAAGGGCCAAGGAAGGTAGGCATCCAGCTCCAGCCAGAGAGTGCTGCTGGCTGGAAGGAGAGTCCACTCCAGTACCACTCAGCAATTTTCTTAACTTGGAAATAAATACTTCATTGTTTGAAATGTTTATACATTTTATTTCTATCATATCCATCCACTAAGACCTATTTTCAAATTCCCCTAGTGCCCTCCGCTCCATCACTGTTCCAACTTCATGTCCTGCTTTTTGAATGATAATCCCCTAAGTTCAACTAGTGCTTCCCATATTCACATAGGTGTGGGATCAACCACTGGGACATAGGCAGCCTACCAGTGGCCAGTCAAAGGAGAGTAAACTTTTTTGCCTCACTTCGTGAAGAGTAACTGCTAATATATCCTAGACATGGGTGGGGCCCTCAGTGGCCCATCCTTTACTTGTGATGGAACTTTGCCTGCGTTGATCTTGAGCGGGTTCTAAGCAAGTAACCATAGGTGCTCTTGGTGTGCCTAACAATCCCGATGTGCTCAGAAGTCTGGATTTTACAGCTCTGTTCCTCATCTTTTAGATCTTACATACTTTCTATCCCCTCTTCTGCTATGTTCTCTGGAGACTTGGATGGACGAAGGTTAATGTAGATTATCCATCCATAGTTAAGCACTCGTAGTTACCTATACTTGGCACTTTCACTACCTATAAGTCTCAGCGTTAATTCCTACCTGTTGCATTACTGAAGCATATATGAACAAAGTTGATAATAGCACAAATCCATGGGTATAGACATAAATATTTATAAGTCATTTTGAAAACATGGCCATTTGCCAAAATAACAACAGTCATTTCCTCCTATCTGTAATCCATGCCCCCATGAGCTTTTCACCAGATTTATAGTGCCATGTATAAAATGTCTCATGTGGAAGTCAATCAGAAAGTGATTGGTTATTGTCATGATGGTAACCATCCTGCCATTACTGCACCAGTTGGCACATCTTGCTAGGAAGGCTGGTGTTATGGGATGTAGGATCTAGCACTGAGAACATTGATATAGCTTCTCCTCCAGCAACCTACATAATACCTTCTGATAGTAAGAAAGCTAGCTGTCGGGGACAGAATCTCCTGGTCAATCTAGGTTAGCCTCTCTGTGTTCTGTATCTAGAACAAGTGGTATCTTCAGCAGTTGGGTCTGGTGATCAGGTTACGGTAGGCAACCAAGAGCCATGGCAATAGCTCTTATTGTTTTGGGAGCCTCTGGAGTTTCCCTGATGTACCACTCATGGGAAGCCAGCCTGTGAATATCATTGGGATTTTCATGTATAGTAACTGTATTCTCCAGGAGCAGCATTGTCCATCCACCTACGGAGACTACTTCTGTTCTGTTCCTTCGCACGCATGCACGCACGCATGTACACATGCATGATTTCCATAAGACTTCTTCATACAACCTTAGTTTTAGTAGCTCCCTTTACTTCCTGATCTTCTGTTTTATTAAATTTTGCCTGTGTACATTTCTACAGATACATTCCTGTGAAATAGTAATAATCCACCATTTTATTGACAAATTTTAATTTACCTGAATAAAAGAAAAACTACAGAATTCCAGAATAGAAGAAAAAGACAGGATCTTTCTTTAACTTCATTTCTCTGTTAGACGGTGCATTCTTTGCCACAGGCCAGTTTGCACAGTTTGGGGTGATGCTAACATATAGGAGGAAACTTTCTCAGATATATGCAAATGTATTGACTAAATAAAAAAGTTTAGAGGACAATGCTTGCACTCTAGAAGAACCTGTGTCTTCTACCAGCTGCTTGAAGAATTGAGGCTGAATGAACCCTCTGCAGGTGGGGTGGTCTTGAGCCTGTGGAATTCCTGGAACTTCCCAACTATGAGAATCACTACTCCTGGAGACTTTGTTTGTGGATATGGGATTTAAGCTTTCTTATTATGGTAACATATGGCTTTTTATTATTTAAAGCTTTTCCTGCTAGATACATCTTTGTGACAAATCTCAAGAGTTCTAGAAGCATCTACGGCTCTGAACTTAGATGATTACCTTTTGGGACAAAAATGCTTCCAAAGAGTAATTGTTTTTCTCTTCCCTAATTACAATTATGAAAATTGACAGCTTACATACTTTGTGTTTCAGGAGAAAACAAAACTGCCAAACTCTTCTGAACTTGGAAAACACAATATTCAGATTAAAAGCTCCAGGGTCTTCTTTCAAATGCTGAGGGTGTTTCTGTCTCACCTCCTCTCTTTCCCCCCTTCACTTATGTCTGTAGTTCAAGGAGCCTCAAAAATAAGCAGATGAATAAATATGACCTACCTATTTTTTTTCTTCTTTGCCTTGTATCTTCTATTGAAATTTCATATTCCTAAAGTTTCTTATATAAAACATAATGATCTTTTTAAAATAAGACTCCTATTTCCAGTGTTTCTTCAACCACATTTCCAGCTTTGTTAATGGAAACATGCACAGTGGGCAGTATCCTGGAGAGTTTTTATTGTCAACTTGACACAAGCTAGGGTCTCCTGGGAAGAGTTTATAAACTTCAATGGATGAGTGGCCTTAATCAGGTTAACTTGTAGATGCAAATTTGAGACAATGTCTTGATTGATGTAAAAAGGTGAGCCCATTGTGGGCAACACTGTCCCTAGGCAAGTGGTTGCTGGCTAGAGACCAGCATTCCCCATGCTATTTTTATTCAGTGCCTGCCTGGGTTCCTGCCCTGATCAATGGATTGTGACCTGGAAATGTAAGCCCAGTAAACACTTTCCAAGTTGTTTTTGTTGAGAGTGGTTTTTATCATAGCAACAGGCAACAAACTAGATTAGGCAGGAAGATTACAATTAGGAAGAAGACCATGTGAAGAGGGTGTTTTGGTATTGAACAAATACTACACAGTGGAAAGAGAAGCAAAGAAGAGGTGTTCACTGGAGATTGAGCACCATCTGAATAAACCATGGGAAAATGAAGACACTGTTTTAGGCTAAGGCACACTCCAGAATTAATACATAGGTTCTTATGGAAACAATAACCACTTGAGAAGCCCTCAGTTCTGAGGGGAGAATGTCTGAGTGTGTAAACACGCTGATGTGTAACTCACCCATATCCTCTTGTGCAGAGCTGAGTACAGTGAGCAAAGCTCTTTTCTAATACAGCACTGCCACCCAGAAGGCAAGAGATAGCATCCCACTCACCCTGGAGCAGTTATCAAAGGGCTTTCCTTTGCTTTGGAGTACAAGTGAGCCAGCAGGAACATTTACCCATTACCTTCCTTCCTTATGAATGCTTTCACTTCTACTATCAACTGTATGTAACCCCTGACAAGCTGGTGCTAGGCAAATTTCTTCAAGACCCAAATTAAATTCAAGAGAACATTTGAGTTTCTGTTGTAGAAGGACAGTGGCTGCTTCTCAAATTTGGTCAATAGTATTTAACTATTTCCAACTTTTGTATGCTAAGATAGCAATAAATGCCCAAACTAATAACATTTCTTTTAAAAATATTTAAAAATTTAGAGGAGAATAGGGGGTGCTGTCAGGAGTTGATATGTCTTGATATAAAAAAATCTAAAGTTATGAAAACATCTTTGAATGCCATATTCTGCAGATCTCTTGAGGTTTTTGAAGAGGCCCTATCTATCTCTTATATTAGGGCAAGAAGATGTTGCTTGTCTCGTAGCAGGTTTATTTCTGATTAGCTTAGAAAGTAACTATAATAGGCTGTCATAATACCTAACAGAATGACTGGCTTTCATAACCATTAGTTTGCATTTCTTAATTATCCTAAACAGTTTATGACAATTAGTAGTAAAAGGCCAAAACATCACAAGATGAGCATCGAAGAATCTCCAGTGGGAGATGATTGAATTAGTCGCAAGCCTATCTCTTGGTAGGAAAAGCCCCTTGCTCCAACTGTAGACAGAATTCTGTCCAAAAAGGACAAAACCTGCAAGCAGGTAAGTTGACAGCCTAGCTCTGCCAAGACTGGGTAGATAAGTCCTTCATAACCCCTACTCTACAATCAATGTCTGTCAGAGAAACGGGGCCAAATGACTGAAGATCGATGTTGTAATGTATGGAGAGAAAATGGGAACTGTCCAGGCAGCCACTGGTATGTCATTTCTTAGTTTGGGAAGCTGCAGGCCCTATACTTACTATAAAATCAGATATATTTATCCCTCTCAGGTCTCTGAGGTGGTTGAAGAACAGATAGCTAGAGTCTCATAATTAAATTTTGAGTTGTTTAGGAGTCAAGAGAGTGTTATAGATCTAAGAAGATACTTTTAAAATTGTGTTGCAAGTTAGTATGAATGTTGAGTCAGATATAGAACTTTAAACTCATGGAGATGGTTAGATAGTAAAATGTTAAAGTCAGGGGCCAAATACATATGGACTGGACATTGGGAATGTACGCTAAGCCATATAACCCTCATAACTGTGGCCTAATTACCTCTGTTGTTTTGTATTGTATTTATTATTATAAGAGAAAGAGCCATTTGTTGGACTGAAAGGGGAAACTTTAAGGGGAAATAAGATATACCTTAAACTTAAAAGAAAAAAAAAGGGAAGAGGATGGGGGGTTGAGGGTGGGAGGGTGAGACTGGAGGGGGAATAGGGAGGGGACTGCGATTGAGATGTAACTTAAAGAAATAAAAAATAAAGAAAAAAACTTAATTTACATTAAAAATATTTAAAAATTAATTAATTAGCATATTTATGTGCATGCACATGCATATATGTATACTTGCTTATGATGTGGGCCAGCTTTACTTTAGTCTATGTCCTAACCACAGTCATTATGAAGATTTCCCTCTGATATTTTCCTATCTTCTCGTTAGGAAAGCAATATGATGATTATGCTTTGGTAAGGTCTAGTCTTGTGATCATTGCAAACACCACATGGTCAGAGGTCAAAAACACTTAAGGATCCTTGAAGGTAATCCTCATGGATGAGTCACTAGAAATGTTGTCATTGTGGGTAGGGACTGAATGGAGATGCTTGTATATTGATGTGGGCTGTAAACTGTTGTGAAGAGAAGTAAAGGAGTAAGGGAATGCGATAGGCATTGGGAAAGGAGGCTGTCTGCACTACACTGGAGTTAATACTTTATTTTCGATAGTATGATTTGGCTTTGAAAGCACAGAACGAATGTCTGTGTTCTTAGCTCTGTGTAAAATGTCGATGTGCTAAAGAAACTCTCATAAGTGGTCAAGTCCTATTTCCAAAAATATTTGGCTATTCACAAACATTTTGAGATATAGGTAATGCTAGTTCTGAGCAGATGGATGTATTTCTTTAAGGTGAGATTGTAAAAGATCTCCTCCAACCTTGCCAAGGACTAGAAACATCCTTTGTTTGTCTTTAGAGGTTGATCTTGACGTCAATAAGCTCATTTGAGTGTGAGAATGAGATGTCATAAGGATCGTACTGTGCACTACCCTTTACTGCCACCCTGAGGCGAGAAACAGGACTATTTAAACAGGGTGGTAGCATTTTATCTTGTTTGTGCTGAGGAAGAGACCGGACTACTGAATGAAACAGCCTTTGCTAATTCTCAGCAGAACACTTGTTGAGAATCCTCTTGAGGCCCAAAGCCATAAAAGCATTGGCTTATAACAGCTCCACTTTGGAAATTTCTTCTGTTGTTGGGAGGTGGCTGCAGGGAAAAGTCCGCAGGGGAAATCAGAAGAATAATATGAGCAGGTTCATCTCCATACTCCTCAGTGAGTCAGACAGTGAAGGAAGAAAGTGAGTGAAGGCAGGGGAATGTTTCTTACTAATAAGCAACATAAGGAGACAGACAGAGAGAGAGAGAGAGAGAGAGAGAGAGAGAGAGAAGGAAGGCAGGGGAGGGAATGGTGACATCATAACCAAAGCCTTGGGGACCTATTAGACCAATTCTATTAGGTGGTGTTCTGTCTCTGCTTTTTTCTCAAACCCATAAACTCTAGAATGGTGTTTGGGAATTGAAAGTCATTTTTTCCCATAGGTTATTGTCATGTAGTCTGAAGTCTAAAAGTAGTCCAAGGATGAGTTTGACTCAATCTCTCTTTTATATAAGGAGACTATTAGAAAGTTACCCGAACATGGCAAGTTACCAAACCATGGCAGTAAAGGTAAATTTTCTAGAAATGACAGAAAGTAAAAAAGCTAGTGAAAATGATATTTTAGATATATGCCATTATTTAAACCTTACTTTTTAATAGAGACAAACATAGACCATATGAGTGATTATTTAATTGAATGTTTGATAGGGAGATGACAGATTGACAAATAGAAATAAAGCCATAAGTGAATATAGCTTTAATTTTTATCTAAAATGTGAAGCATTTTTCAGAGGAAAAAGAATTATTAAGTATTTTTAGAGACAGCTTGGTTTCTGGAAGTCTAAACTAATGTTGATTTTTTTTCAAAAAACTTTTTTTATTTATTTCTTCAAGTTACATCTCAATCACAATCCCCTCTCTATTCCTCCCTCCAGTCCCACCCTGCCACCCTCTTCCCCCACAATCCCCCATCCCCTTCCTTTTTTTTTTAAGTTTAAGGTATATATTTTCCCCCCAACATTTCCACCTTTCAGTCCAACAAATGGCTCTTTCCTTATAACAATGAATATAAAACAACAGAAATAATTAGGCCACAATTGTGAGAGTTATATGGCTTACCATACATTCCCAATGTCCAGTCCATATGTATTTGGCACCTGACTTTAACATTCTACTATCTAACCATCTCCATGAGTTTAAAGTTCTATATCCAACTCGGCTTTCATCCTAACTTGCATCACAATTTTAAAAACATCTTCTTAGATCCAGAACACCCTCTTAATTCCTAAACAACTCAAAATTTAACTATGAGACTCTAGCTATCTAGTCTTCAACCACCTCAGAGATCTGAGAGGGATAAATATATTTGATTATACAGGAAGTGCAGGGCCAGCAGCGTCCAAAACAAAGAAATGACATACCAGAGGCTGCCTGGACAGTTCCCAATTTCTCTCCATATTTTACAGCATCAATCGTCACCATTTGGCCCCGTTTCTCTGACAGACATAGATTGTAGAGCAGGAATTATGAAAGACTTGCCTACCCTGTCTTGGCTGCGCTAAGCTGTCAACTTATCTGCTTCCAAGTTTTGTCCTTTTTGGACAGCATTCTATCTACAGTTGAAGCAGGGGATTTTTCTTGCCAAGAGATAGGCTTGCCACTAATTCAACCATCTCCAATTGGAGATTCTTTGACGCTCATCTTCTACTTGGAGTAGAATAGGGGTTGCTGTCAGGAGCTGACATGTCTTGATTTCAAAAAAATCTTAAGTTAAGAAAACATCTTTGAATGCCATATTCTGCAGATCTCTTGAGGTTTTTGAATACCACCTATCTCTTATAGTTGGATAAGCAAATGTTGTTTATCTCTTAGCTCAGAAAATAACTGTGATAGACTGTCCTAGTACCTAACAAAATGACATGCCTGAATGACTATTAGTTTGCATTTTTTAATTATCCTAAACAGTTTATGGCAGTTGGTAGCAAAAGGCCAAAACTTCACATTTCATTTTTAAGCATTACCTAGGTACAATACCTTAAAAAGAGTTAGCCTTAATTTTATATCAATATACAAAGATCAATGCCAATGTAGCCAAATATAATCTTAATTTTGTATCAATATACAAAGATCAATACCAATTTAGCCAAATATAATCTTAATTTTGTATCAATATACAAAGGTATAAAGGCATATTCAATAATCTATCCTTTTTTCTTTATCATTTCTATATTATATCTATGTCCCATTTTTTTCTCAAGTCTGTTCACCCCTACATAGGAGAGAAAGAAGGATACAGAAAAGAAAAAGAGTGAAGTCCCTGGTTCTAACCTCCAAAACCTATTTAACAAGACCATTTAACAGCTTGTAATCTCTCCCCCTAAATAACAAGATTATCTATAACCCATCAAATGACCGAGGCGGGGGGGGGACACCCACCCTACCTTCTGGAGATGGGACTTAAATCTCTTAAAATGACTTCCTGCTGATTTGGGATGTAGTAAACCTGTTTGGGGCCCAAATAAGAATGGAAAAATGGTTAAAAATGTTAATAGAATCATTTGCTGTTCAGTCCTTTTGTGCTCAGCTATTTAAATGTCCTAAGAAGTTTGTAGAGAGAAACTGAACTTCAGGGCTTTGCTGAAGTTCTGACTGGAACAGTCTGTGGAGCTGAACAATCTTAGTGATTTTGAGTTGTTCTGGTTGTAGACTTTTGAAGAAACAGCTATTAAGGAAGTCTGCAAGGCTGGATTGTCTGGGCTACTTGTCTTCTTTGGGGTCTGATCAGTTTTCTTCTGAGGTTTCAGTTGTCCAGTTGTCCCTGGATTCCTTAGATGGATGCTTTAATCTCCTGGAAAGATAAGGACAGAGCCCTGCCCTAATTCTAGCTCTGGGACACTACCTTTTTTGGTTGGGTTGGATAATATTTTTTCCTGAAGCAAATTTGTTTTTTGACACTATAAAAAGTATTACCTTTCAATTGAGATTAAAAATAAATTATTTTGGTATTTTAGAACTAAACACACCTTTAGGTATATATATTTTGAGATCTCAAAAGACAATTTGCTTTGATTTCAGCATGCCTTTTGTGAGTAGCTTTTAAACTTAAATCCTCCCAAATCCTATGTGCCTGTCTCTGCATTCTAAATATTGGGATCAAAGGCATGTGGTTCCCAACTAATGGGATTAAAGATGTGTACCACCACCCCTGGATGGAAGTTTTTTTTTTTTTCTATTTAAAGCTTGCTTTGTATCAGGCTGATCTTGAACTCTGAGATCTGCAGGTTTCTGTATCTAGTGTGTTGGGATTAAGGGTGTGTCCTTCTCAAATGATGGGATTAAGTGTGTGTACTATCACCACCCTGTTCCTTGTAACTCTAGAATTTATAAGACAACTAACTCTATAGTGATCCTCCTGTTTCTGCTGGAGTTAAATGCATGGGCTAACTCCACACATTTCATATATTTTACCTTAGCTCCAAATTTTTTCAACTCTTGGAGGTTTAGAAAACCAGATTGAACTGCAGTAACCTTTAATTTATTTACAGTATTTTAAACCTCTTATCTGCTTTTTAATGCCAAACCATGAAAATATCCTTTATATCTACCAAAAAAAAAAAAAACTTTTAAGCTGCTATCAAGTTTGTGTAAGCTATGTGGCCACCTGCAGTCTAACATTCTAATCTGAAATTAAGGCCATTTTCCTTTTATGCCAGTAAGGCAAGTATACCTTTGTAAATTATAGTTTGAAATTTTTATATTGTATTTTTATTATATTTTTTAAGCTTATTAACTCTTTTGTTTAAAAAGTATTATTTTGTTTTCTCAAGTTACTTCTAGAACATAGTTTCCTCCCTCCTCCCCTTCTGGCCCCTCCCTGCCTCCCTCCCTCCCTCATTGTTCCTCTACTTGGTACTCTCCTTCTCCTCAGATGAGGTGGACCCTCACATATCATACTCCCTCAGATCTTCAGTCATGTGAGGGCCAAGAGCTTCCACTTGTACTGGGGCTTGATATGGCACACCATCTAGGGTAAGGTGTTCCACTAACCTGCAGCAGATTCCATGACTGACTGGTAGTTAAAATTTTTCCTAGGATAGATATGCTAAGTTCTTCTCTGTTTGTGTCTGTGGGTTGTAGACTGGTTGTCCT
>CAJQZJ010033263.1:2436681-2450394 GCA_907164525.1 Lophiomys imhausi | reverse complement strand
TTGATTTATACATCTATTTATCATCTTTGAATAAGCAAATTGTAAAATTCTATCAATATTAATCTTACTTTTTATCAATACATAAAATTCTATAACTTTGTTTTAAGAATAACAAGAGTTTTCAGTTTTAGATCAGATTCAATAATCTATCCTTATATCTTATCATTTCTATATTATATACATATATTCCCCTCTTTTTCTTTTCAAGTCTTCTTTCCCTATATAAAAGAGAAAGGATAGAGAAAAGAAAAAGAAATAGAAAAGTCCTTGAGTCTAACCTCCTACACTTTGTTTAATAAGACCATTTAACAATTTGTAACCATTTTTCCTAAACAATATATATAACATATCAAATGACCAAAAAAATCACCCACTTCATGTTTTGGGAATGGGGCGTCACTCTCTTAAAATTGCTTCCTGCTGAATTGGGATGCAGAAACCCTGTTTGGGGGCCCAAATAAAATGGAAAAAAAATGGTTAAGCAATTTAATAGTAACATTTTTTGTCCAGTCTCTATGTGCTTAGCAATTTGGATGTCCTGAGCAGTTTGTAGTCTGATGTTGAACTTTGGATGGGAAAGTCAGGGCTTCATTGAAGTCCTGGCTGGAATAGTCTGTGAGCTGGACCATCTGGGCTTGTCTTGTCTTCTTTGGTGTTTGGTTTCTTTCCTCTGAAAATATATAATTTCTCACAATTAACATATCTCTATTTTTTCTTTTGAGACAGGATTTCTCTGTCTATCCTTGTCTTGGATTTATTTTGTAGACCAGGCTGACCTTGGAGAAGATCAGAGATCCACCTGTCTTTGTCTTCCAAATGTTGGGATTAAAGGCTTGCACCATCACATCCACGGATTAACATATTTCCCCTAGGGTCTAATATCTCTCTTGAAACCAGTTTTCTAATGGGTGTCTCACATCTAAGGAAACTGGCTTGTGACCCCTTTTTCTTTATATCTTTAAAAATCTCTTATATCTCAGCACTGTCAAATGACAAAAACATCCTTTTTACCTCCCTATGTAGGAAAATCAAAGACATCTAAACAAAAATCAAGCAAAGAAACAAGAACTTTCCAAAGCCTTGGTCTAGTTGCAATCCCATGTTGTAATTAAAGTTTTGTTTGGTGTGCCTTTCCCAGATACTCTTGATAAGTACCCAGTTCTCAGGGACCTGTGAGCTCCAGCTGACATCTTTTGTATCAGGTCAGGCCTCCTTTCTTCCCCCATTGTTATGGTCAGTATCTTAGCATTCCATCTATAAGCTCTCTCCGTTACAGATATCCTTAAGCCTATCCTAGTCAAATCTTTCTCAAAAGTATACATAGAACCACAATTATCAGTGTAAAAATTATCTGTATGTTAAGAGAAACAAACTCAATTTGAATCCGAACATATTGAGACATTATGAATTTTTCCATTTTTAATTTAGGCGGTTAATTTCATTCTGAAGCTCTGTTTAGAAGGTTGCTGGTTATTTAGCATATAAAGAGAGCTAAGCTTCCACCTTTGCTATAAGGCAGTAGCTTCTGTTAAGGGAACCACTCCTTTAAAATGACCGCTCATTGGCTAAGAAACTACTTCTCACTGGGGCCTTCTCAGGCTGTAAGCATGGATTCTAATTGCCCAACTCTGGGCGACATATGTTGAAAAAAAATATGGCTAATTAAATTACTTAACCAGTATTTACATTATCTTTAATTGGTCTGTGGCATTAATCCCCTGCCACTATAAATGAATACACAGAAGACACCGGGTGGATTTTAACAAGCCTAGGCCTGGGTTGTGCAATCCTAGCCCATCTAAAATAGCTCATAAATCTATTATCCAAATATGACCCCATATATACATACGTCCCTTTGGACTATTATTCTATACGCTAAGCCGATGTTCCAGGCCACGTGGAAGGAGCTTCTTTAATCTACCCCATGGCATGTCCTGGCTTCTTCTCTTGGCAAACTTCCTCTTTTCAAGATGCTCTGTGTCTATCTCTAAAAGCCAGAGAACCTTAGTCCCACCTATATCTGTCTTTGCCCTCCAGGCCTCAGCATTATTTAACCAATCAGAGTCAATTAAGTTACAGACAGCAAACAGGACCAATTAACATTTAGAATGCTTAACATCACTTAAGACCCACCCCATTGGAGAGAACTAATCTCTGAAACTATTAGTGACACTCTGCTATGCTTACAGACAGTGACATAGTCTAGTGACCGAGACTGTCAGCTGAGAGGATTCATCCAGCACATGACACCAAACATTAGGCAGAACTCAAGGAGGCATGAGAAATAGTCAGGGGAAAGATTGGGAGAGCTAGAGGTGTTGGGACACCACAAGAAAAACTACAGAGCCAACTAACCTGGGCCCTTGTGAGCTTATAGAGACTGAACCCCCAACCAAAGAGCACTCAATCTCTGGACCTATGCCCTCTACACATATGAAGCTGATGGGCTGCTTGGTCTTCATGTTGGTACCCTAACAATTGGAGTGGGGGCTGTCTCTCATTTGCACTCTATTGTGCCTTTGGATCCCTTTCTCCTGTAGCAGGGCTTCCTTGTCTGGCCTCAGTAGAAAAGGAGGCACTTAGTCTTGATGCAACTTTATGTGTCAGGGAGGGTTGGTAAAAGGGGGGAGGGGGTCTCAGAGAAGGGGAGGAGGGATTGGGGGAAGTGGGTAGGAGGGTGGGACTGGGAGGAGAGGAGGGAATGGGGCTGTGAATGGAATGTAAAATGACAAATAAATTAATGAAAAATGAAAAAAAAAGAATTTCATAAAAGGAGACAAGTGGGGAAAGATGATTTAGGGAATTAGAAATTTTCATTTTATAGTATCTTAGGGTAAATATACTGAGTTAATTTTTTGGACTTTTAGGGTATGTACGCTGAACTATTAAAATACATACAAGTACTTAAAAAGAGAAAAACACTTGTCTTTTTGAATCACTTCCAATTTTAAGAAAACCAGATATTGAATATTTGGTTTCTGAAAAGTTAAGTTTCTTATTATGAAATTTATTGCTATGGTATTTATTTATTTCTTTATGAAGTGAAAGAGACTGACCCAATCTCCTACATCCTTGGCAAGTGTTCTACCATTGAGCTGCATTCCTAATGCAAGTTTTTGTTCTTTTATTTAAGTAGTGATGAACTATTCTGGCCTTTAAAGAAAAGTTATCAGATATGTTGTTTCCTACAGGTGTATCTTCTGTTATGTCTCCTCTCATCAGGCTTTTAGTTTCGGTGTCAATTATGGATGTTTGGCGTCAGGTGTGTTGAGGGGTTCACTTTCTGATGCCTCCGCTGCACACTCCAAGTAGGTTCTGGCTGTCTAAGGAAGCGTGTGTTTGTTGGCAGGTTGGAGTGACACCTACACCCTACTGCTCAAAGCTCATTTGGGCACTGCAGACATCAAGTGTACAGAAATAGAGACAATAGGTGAAGTTTTTTGGTTGCAGGGAATTGAGCAGGGCAAAGCACTGCATTGGGGGTCAGGAGAATGGAATTATAACTTTGTTCTGTATTGTCCACAATGATGCTCACATTGAGCAGGTGTGTTATTATCTGACAGACTGCAACTTTGCCCCTATAAAGCTAAGGATAGAGAAATGTACTTATCCTAATCCTGTGGGAGAAGGTAATATACAAAATACAGAGATAGGTAATATCTGTATGCATCACACCTGCCTTATTTTCTACCACAGCTTCTTCCATTGAAGGGGATAGTTTGTGAATGCTACCGTGTTTTCCCTAATGATGTTTCCAGATGATGCAGGTGAAATTCTCTTTCTTGCTAGGTAGAATGCACCGAGAGGCCAACATGACTACTTGAGTCTACTCTTAACTTCTTGTAGCTACAACCTCATCTATTTTTTTTAAGACTGAGAGCATCATTAAAGTAAACTCTAATCATTTACTGATACAATATTTCTTTTTTTATAATTTATTTTTTATTTCTTCAAGTTACATCTTAATCACAATCCCCTCCCTACTCCCCCCTCCAGTCCCACCCTCCCACCCTCTTCCCCATCAACCCCCCCATCCTCTACCCTTTTTTTTTTTTTTAGTTTAAGGTATGTCTTTCCCCCCACCAACAGCTCCCCATTTCAGTCCAACAAATGGTTCTTTCTCTTATAACAATAAATACAATACAAAACAACAGAAATAAATAGGCCAAAACTATGAGAGTTATATGGCTTAGCATATATTCCCAATGTCCAGTCCATATGTATTTGGCACCTGACTTTAACATTCTACTATCTAACCATCTCCATGAGTTTAAAGTTCTATATCTGACTCAGCTTTCATACTAACTTGCCTCACAATTTTAAAAAACATCTTCTTTTCTGCATATATCTACTTCCATTAAGGCAAAGTATTAAATTAAATAAGCTTTAAAGAAATGGCATCTGGGGACAGAGATAATTTAATTATCCATTTATCAAGAATTACCAATAGCCATTTTTAAAAAAAAAACTAAATTAGTCCTCTGATTCTTGCTAAGTTCATTGCTTTCTGAGCTCCTCTAATGGACCTTCTTCGAATTCTGCTATCCTAGTCTGGGGCCTGGAAATGAGAAAGTTTCAGGTTATGATCTCTAGTAGAGAAGTGTAGGAAAGACTAAAGCAAGCCAATCCCTGTGAGATATGCAAACTGAGGCCTGAAGGAGCTGAACCCTGCCCGAGAGTTAGATAGCCAAGCCTCAAGCCTTCAACTTCTAACAACATATATAATTTCCCATGCTTTATCCTGGCAGGAAAAGTAAATGGTCCTAGAAAGTATACTTTTCCTCCTAACTTAAACCTAACTTAAAGCTATTTTCTCTCACACTAATTTACTCTCCAATTTAATGTCTTCCCAGCTAAATTCGGCAGCTTTTTAAGTTCGCTGGATTGGAAGGAAGCCCCAGGTCAGGGCTCCCAAAAGAACTTATTCCAGTGACAATTCCTTTAGGTGTGTATGGGGGGAAGGGTGTAGCAGTGTGAAGATGGTGGCTTGAGTATCAAAGCTTTTAATGACTTTGCTAACTCTAATTGCTTTTTAGCTAAGACTGTGGATTCCCATTTGCCAGTTGATTCTTTTGTCTTATATAAGCCACATGGCTTTTCCTCATGACCCTGTAGAAAACTCCTGTGGTGATAATTCTGTGTCAAAGATCCCCAAAGATTTGTAACCTTTTATAGAGAGAAAGATAATTATTTTTAATTCAGTATCTAACTAGCTTGAGACAGGATAAAAGCTTAAGAGATATGTTGACTTTTAAAAGATAAGTTCACACATCATTCTGCTCACTCTCAGATTTCTGAAGCTCAGTGTGCTAACTCTGTCTGGTTTCTCTTTTATCCTTTGTAGAGGAAAGTTGTGCAGTATATTTTAGGTCCATTTGCAGGTCAAAGCATTTTGATCTTTTCATGTCAGATATATGACTTCTCGAAGGAGCTTGGCATTCTCTTTTAATCCTATTTGGAACCCCATATCATACTTCTTAAATGAAGCTTCACACAACAACTTCCTTATGGCACGTGTCTAGATAAGCCTTCATTACTTAGCATGCTATGAGTTGAAGGTTTCATACTTATAAGGTAGATAGAGTTCTCAGTATTGCACTGTTTTGTATTTCAATAAGAATGTAGATGAGAATTCGTAGTAGAAATGTAGGAGATTGGAAATGATTTTTGTGATCATTCTTGATATTTTTAGTGTTAGAAGACAAATACCAAAGTATGTCTGGGAGTTTTGATGCCTAGATAAGGGACTGTCAAAGCTAGGACAGAAGAACATCCTTTAGAATTTAAGCAAGAAGTTTTATTGAAATGGATTGCACTGAATAGTGAGGCAAAGAAAAAAAAGAAAGCTGACAAGGGGTGGTGGGGACAGACCTGCCACCAAGTGTGTCCACAGTTAATTTTGGCCATTGGGAGGTGTAGTTATCTGGAAGGATCTGGAAGTAACACTTGCCAAAGAGAAACGTATGTGGCTTATTTATCATTATGCTTTAATAATGTGGGTGGTCCTGTCCACTTGTTCAAAATAGTATTATTTCAAACTCCATGGTTACTGTAATGCTCACTCCTTCCTGCTTCTCCAGCTTCCCTCATTTCATCCCTCCCTTCCTCTGTCTATCTGTCTATTTCTCTCTCTGTCTATTTCTCTCTCTCTCTCTCTCTCTCTCTCTCTCTCTGCCAGCTATATATGTGTTTGTCTTTGGATACGTTTCTTTTTGAGCTTGTGGAGTAGACCATTCTCTTGGCAGTGTAGGGAAACCCCTTGTGTTCATATTACAAAGTTTCAAGTGTCAGCATTTTTAATACTTGTGTGTAGCCTTAAGTCACTGTCAGCTCCAAACCAGTGCCTTTTCAGTTTGTGCAAGTGAAGACTTGGACTTTAGATACAACCTTAACAAATTTCCTCTAACTGAGATCTTCTTGCCTCTACCAACCAGATAAACAACTGTGTCTCCAGTTTGAAATAAATGAGAGGTACAGATGTCTCTCAGACAAAGCAAATCCCTCTTGAAAGAATCCTAGAATGTGTTTTTAGGCTCATGCTAGAAATAAGTACTTCTTTCCAGAGTAGCAATTAGTTAGTATAATTTTTCATGTATTAAATACTTCATTTGCATCCATTTCCTCAAGTTCTGTGCTTACAAGCCATAACAAAAATCTATTTTTTTCCACATTAAAACCCTTAAACATTTAAAGACATTTGCACTGCATTTTCTATGTGTTCTTGACCTATTAATGAACTCTAGCCTACAACTTTTTCCTCTGGATAATATATTGATATTACCTCATCATAAAGGGTGCACGATAGACTCTAATTACTCTAATGAAGTATGATTTAGTTTCTATGTGGTCACTATTTGAAAATATACCACTGAGCTGGATTTTTATCACCCTGAATTGTTTTATCTTCTCTTTCTGCTTCCTCAAAAACTCCAGAAAGAACAGAGTCCCTTTGGTTTAGGATTTGCAGTGGAAATTATAGTGGATCTTCTATATTTAGAAAACACTTAAAAGAAAGATATTTATACATGGAAATTAAAAGCCTCTATCTAATACTGTATGAAAGAACTCTCACCTGTCCATACAGGTAGTGCAGCTTTACTGATATTTTCTCTACATAAATTAGCTGGAGAGCTTTCAAAGTTCAAACTGTATATCATTTTTTTTTTCTGGCGTATATTCTGATAAACTCTCAGGAGACCCCCAAGGCAAAGGATACATTTCCATGGGTCAATTTTGGGAAGCACCATCCAATGGGATGTTTATGTGGGTCACACATAGGAACCACATGTGTAATTTTAAGGTTTCTAATAGCTACACTTAGGGGAGGACAAGGCAAAATCTGGCAATGTGCTGGTATGTGTCTTTAAACTCATTATTTAGGACCTTGAGGCTAGAGGATTATCAGTTTGAGGTCAGTGTGGGCTACATGGCAGATTCTGATACTCTGTGTTACGTAATGGGATCCTTCCAAGAAGAAAAAAAAAATACCTTAGAAATTATCCAGTACATGTTAACTCAGAAATCCCTATTGTCATTCTGACCCTTTGACCCTTAAAAACTCATCCAGATATTTCAGTTATTCTTCTTATTATAGATTTTTTTGAGACAAGAGCTCATAAATGACCTCGAACTTTTGATAATTCTTCCTCTCCTTCAAAAATGTAGGGATTGCAGGTTATGTGTCACCTTGCCCAGTTTTATGCCATGCTTTGAGGTGGATTCCAGGGTCTCATGCCTGTTGGGTAAGCATTCTACCAGCTGAACTTTATTCTCAGGTCCAAAATGTCTTGTTTTACAAGCAATTGAATTCATGTTTGTGATACTACATTTCACAAACCAAAATTCTAGGGTTAGAAAAGTTATGAGTCTATATTGACTCCAAATTGAGTGATAGGAAATGGAATCCCAGTTAATGCCTCTGATGTAGCTTTCTGCCAATGTCCTCACCACATCACCCTAAGGACAAATGGCTTCTGATTTGGTGAAATTTCTCCAGGGACAGCTCCTTTCCCTCCTTTATTTATAATTTCAAGTATGAAAGTGCCGTAGGTAGACTCTTCCAGATGTTATGTTCTTAAGTGAATGAAATTTTGGTGAAGTCTACATGGTTGAAGGGTCATTTTCACCTTATCACACCTCTGTGATTTATTAGTTAAGTGGTACTTGTGTGCAGTAAAGTATTCAGACAGTAAGGATTTATTGATGGATTTTTAAACATGTCCACCATCCCCAGAAAATTCCTTCTCATCCATCCCCATTCTGCTTCTATTTCCAGCACACAAAAGAAGCAGAAAAAAATGGTTTATCATATCCTATGATTTTATACAAATGGAATCCCATATTATGTGCTATTTTGTATTGTCTTTGACTCATTTTTCCAAGCTTGAGTAATTGAATGACAGCAGTTACTTATCAGTTAGCTGCTCCTTGGGTGCCAGGGTTAGGTGGGGCTTTTTTTCTTTCTCTACTTTTAAAATCATTATTTATAGACTATAAAACCACTATGGATAACCTACAACGTGTATTTTTGTGGATATAAATGCTTTCATTTCTCTTGGGTGAATAACCAAATGAAATTGCTGAGTATTTGTGTGAATATAGATTATAAAAATCTCCAAGTAGATTGGGCCATTTTATACTCTAGCCAGCTATATGGAAATTTGTCGTTCTGGTTGTTTTACAAACATACCAACGTTGGGTATTTTCAACCTTTTTGCTTTGTGCTCTTTTGGTGTATGTGTAGTGACATCTGCTAAAGGTTTTATTTACATTTCCTCATGACTGACAATGTTAAAGGCTTTTGAGTATGCTTTGTATATAACCTGTTCTGTAAAACTGAACCCTTATCTCATTGAGAAGAGGTTATAAGACAAGAAGAGACTTTCCATGTTTTTAGAACTTGAGTTGGTTTATGATTCTCTTCAAAGATCATTTTTCTTCCTTCACCTCTATTTTCATGCTTCCACAGAGGTCACACAGATTTAGAAGTGTCGAGTCCCTGAAACGTGAACATAACTATGACATTTATGAAAAAAATGCATGTATGTGAAACCATTGTATTCTGAAGAGTGGATGGGTGTGGTGTGGTTTCAGGTGGTCTTTGTAATATTGAATTGATTGGTGGTTCAATATCATTAAGTAAAGGTTGTAGCTGAGCCTCCCTGCCCACTAAGTTCCAATGACTTTACACTGTCCAGCTTCCCTTCTTATTAAGTATATAGTTCCATTTAGTGCTGTGTTATGACTATGCAACATTCAGGGCTATTCCCAAGTATTTACTCTTGTGCTATAATGAGCACAACTTTGGTTTTTTTTTTTTAATTTTCCTATTCTGTCATTCAATATTATGCCCTCCATCTGTTCTGTCATGCAAACGCATATTGGTATTTTCCTTGAAGTTTTTTTCACTTTCAGCTGGAACTCTGCTCTGCAGTAATCCATTGAGTGCTAACTGCTGTGCTAATGTACAGCCTCTACCAAGTGGATATGTTGATTGATGGCCAGCCGGGTATGTACATTGAGTTATCTCCAAGTCAGGTTAACTACAACACACTTAATCATTCTCATTCTCCCAGAAGAACATCCGAGAAACACTTTTGATGATACATTTCATGGCTGAAAAAAAATCTAAGTAATGAGAGGATCTGCTATTTTGGATCAAGAAGGGTAACACTTATGAGGCAGTTTTGGTTTTAGTATGGAGCCAATGCTGTGGAAATGTTATTCACTAAGCAGTGCTGATTGAGAACCGCGAGCCCAGATGCTGCAATTGCAGCCAAGGCGTGTTGCCAACTAACACAGCACCGTAGTACACAAATTAAACAAGTGGAGGACTCTGTTCTTGTCTACTGAATTTTAGGTATGGAATCCTTAACTTTCCATACCAGCCCCTTCAGCAGTTAAGCTTCCAGTCAGTATACTGGGAGCTTAGGTGTCTGAAGTGATAGATATTCTCCCAAACTGCCCTTTGATGGTGGTGGGGGTGGCACTGGCTTCATAATCACTATGAGATGCTCTGAGGAGCCATGAGAGCACAGGACTTTCTCTGAGATCCCACCACTAGCAATTTATTCCTTTTTGTTAAGAAAAAATGTCCCCAAAGGCAAATGTCTTTAGTAAAGGGGAAATATACTATGGCAAATATCTTATGACATTGTCAAGGATAATTTCTAGAAACTCAATAAGACTACATTCTGCTTAAATTTTTTCTAAATGGTTCTTAGAGTTATAAAATAAGTATATTGCACATTTCAATATAAAGAATACTTAGTGCAAAAAGTTAAAAGTCCTTTATTTCGAGTCTACCAAGTAATCCTAGAGATATTTCTTGTAGAAGAATTGGCATAAGTACATACTGATCTAATTTAATGTATAATTCAGGGTGGGGGTAGAGAGAAAAGAGGGGCATACACTCCAGCTGATTCTTTGTAACCATATGCTTTCAGTGAACCATAAAATGAAAAAGAACAATGACATCTTATTAAACATAGACAGAATATTTTCTTGTCATTCCTAAACAAGCCAGTATAGTAACTATTTAGTTGGCATTTACATTGTGTCATGAGTCATCTTGAGATGATTTAGGGCATAATGGAGCACTGCCTAGGATTTATATAAAAACATACCACATTCTATGCAGAAGTTGATTCTCCCTGGATTTTGATATATGATGGAGGTTTCTGGAACCAATCTCCTGAGGAAGCCAGGGGATACCTGTATATTTCTCTGCCACTTTCCTTTGCCTTCTGATTTTTTTCTAAATGGTTCATAAGTCTATTCCTTATAATAAAAATATTTTTACATCCATGGTGTAGATTGTATCTATTAATTTTATCATTGACATTTAGAAGAATATTCAAAAAT
Source organism: Lophiomys imhausi (assembly GCA_907164525.1). Classification (NCBI taxonomy): domain Eukaryota; kingdom Metazoa; phylum Chordata; class Mammalia; order Rodentia; family Muridae; genus Lophiomys; species Lophiomys imhausi. The sequence continues at coordinate 2,439,531 of CAJQZJ010033263.1, read as the reverse complement.
AATTTTCTTGTTACAGGTAATTTATCAAATGTTCAACCTTCCTCAAAAAATTAAGGAAAATGTCTTTCTCTTATTTGTTCAAATAGCTTACTCTCATTCCTTAGAATGGAACTGTGGCTTGAACATTTCAAATTTTGGTTGGTATTACCAAAGCTTATTCCAGAAATGCTGTTCTATTTACATTTTTAAGCAGTAATCGAACATGATTGTTTTTTAAGTTTTTTTGCCTTTATTAAATAGTCTCATAAAAACATTGCCAACTTGCTGAGCAGATCTTATTATTTATAATGTATATAAAAGATCATTAATGATAATTTAGGTATGCAACAAACATTTATTGAACACCCACTATGAAGGAACTTTTTAAACACTTGAAATATGACAGTTAAAGCCATAAAACTCCTTTCTCTATTGCTTACATTCTGATAATAGAAGAAAGAAAAGAGAGGAAAAAATAAACAGTAAAGGCTCATAGGTGTTATGAAGAAAATTAAAGCAGGCTCAGAGAAGAGAGAGCAATAAAGATATGGGAGGGGTGTGAGTACTTTTAGTTAGAAGGTCAGAGATGTTTTTCCCCCAGTGGTGACATTTGTGAGAGAGCTCTGTTGGAAAGATGAACAGTGCCCTCTCTAGGAAGAGTATTCTAGGCAGAGGGAAAGCCAAGTGCAAAGACTTTTGGCACCAATGTGCTCGGAAGGCCACCAGAGCAACAGAGAAATTCTCACATAGAGAAGAGGGAAGCAGAGAGGAGCAAGAGAGCCTGAGAGTCACCCTGTGTCCTGGGCAAGATGAGACATCGATGTGCAGGCCCCTGGAGGGTTTGGGAGGTAGAAGATAAAAGAGATGTCAGATTTCTCTAAGCTTTACCTAGGGGATAAACAAGGACCTGGCAGTGTGAGAATAAAATATAACAACAGAAAAGAAAGTACATGTACAGAAGCATATTGATAACAATCCCAATCAGACAAAATAAGGATCAACAGAATAGAGGTTGCCAGGGGTCAGTGAGGGAAGGGTTTGAATATTGTTATGATGAGCAACACTGGAGACCATGTGGTGTGACAATTCTGAGCTTGGTTGCTGTGGTGGTTATGTACAAGGACTAAAATTCCTAGAAGCATGTGCTCACACACACTCATACATACACACTTGTACATGCACACATACATATGCACTCCCATACATGCACACATATCCATGTGCCCCCACAGACATATGCATATGCACACACACACAGAGGCACACAAACACATGCATACACATGTACATGCACACATGCATATGCACACATACATGCATACATACACATGAACTCACAGCACACACATACACAAATGCACATGCAAAGATGCACCTGCATGCACAGGCACACATTCAGGAGAGTACACACTGTATCACAGTTTTAGGCATGATTATGGTTCTAGTAAATTTTCAGAGGAACTAAAATTGTTAGAATGTCATTGGAATTTTGGTGAGAATTTTATTGAATATGTAGATTGCTTTTGGTTATTTTTACAATATTTATTCTGCCACCCCATGAACATGAGTGGTTTTTTTTCCATTTTCTAGTGTCCTTTCCAATTTCTTTCTTCAGTACTTTATAGCTTTCATTATAGAAGATCTTTTACTTCCCTGGTTAGCTGTATTTCTAGACATTTTGAGGCTATTTTGAATCAGATCGCTTCCTTGACTTCTTTCTCCACATATTCAATATTGGTATGTAGAAAGCTACTAATTTTTGGAAGTGGATTTTGTATATTTGTACATTGCTGAAACTGTTTATTAGACCTAAGAGTTTTCTGGTAGAATCTTTAGAGTCTTTAGGGGTCTTCATATTGTATTTTCTGAAAATAAGGATAATTTGACTTCCATCTTTCCTATTTATATGTTTTGTTTCTTACTCTTACTTTATTTCTCTGGCTAAAATCACTGCACTGAATTTAATAAAAGCAAAGGGAGTTGGACACTGTTGTCTAATCAATGAGTTTAGAGGGAATGCTTTCAGCCCTTCCTGATTTGACTCTCCAAAGACTTAAAAACTGTAGATACTGGAGAGATACCTCGGTGTGTAAGAGCACACACTGCTTTTGCAAAGTCCCTGATTTCTGTTCTCAGCACTCATGTCAGGCACCTCACAGCTACCTGTGCCTCTAGCTCCAGGGGCTCTAAGTCCATCTTGACTCTGTGATCACCTTCATGAACATAAGCATAAACCCACATGCATGCACATTCGTGTGTGCTCATGCGTGTGTGTGAGCGACACTTAAAAATAAAATGTTATAAAAAATAAAAATGGCTAAGAGATATCTCAAAAATTATGCATTGTCCCTCACAATTAGGGAAGCACAAATCAAAGTAACTCAAATTTCATCTTACCCTAGTGAGAATGGCAAGTATTTGCTGTCAATCGAAAACAACTGATAGCAAATGCAGGAGGAGATATGGGGAAAGGGGAAGCTTCGTTCACTGTTGATGGGATTGCAAACTGGAACAGCCACTCTGCAAATCAGTGTGGTTGACTCTAATAACAAAAAATAAATAAATCATTGGCACAACTCTACAACTAACTCCTTAACATAAGACCAAAAGACTTGACATCTTACTCCACAGGTACTTCATCAGCCATATGCATTGATGTTGTCTATTCACAATAACCAGTAAATGGAAACAACCTAAAAGTCCTTCAGCCAATAGATGGATAATGAAAATATAGTCCATACACTACATAAAGCAAAATGAAGTCATGTAGGGAAATTCAGGGAATAAGTAAAGATCGCATTGAACAAGGTAACCTAGACCGAGACCCAGAAAGACAAACACAGCATGTTCTTCCTTGTGAAGATCCTAGCT
>CAJQZJ010033263.1:2414626-2436671 GCA_907164525.1 Lophiomys imhausi | reverse complement strand
GTTAAAAGAAAATCAGGTGGAGAGCATTAGAGAGGGGAACAGTGGGCACATATGATCTGATGGGTAAAATAAGAAAACGAGGTGCTCTAATTAGGAAGGAAGAAGAGTGATAGATACAGAAGAAGGGGAAGGAGGGTAAAAAGGAGCAAGGATATTTGAAAATGTCATATTGAATTATACTATTAACTATCTATCCAAAATACCTATAACACACATAAATTGGTATGTAAATATATGTGTACATACGTTTAAATGTAAATTTCCTACCTGGGCTCACAATACTCCTTCCATAAGCCAAAAATTATCTAACAAAACCCCTAAACCAGGACAAGCCTTCTTTTGAGTTATCAGTCAGTGTTATCTAGGATTCTCCAAAATCATCATAGACTATTGCTAATGCCTTTGATTGCCTCCAAGACCTGGAAAGTAAAGTCCTATTGTTAAAAATGCCATGCACACCAAACAGGATCCAAAGGCCCCTAAGCTGGAGCTGATCAGAAAATCTCCTCCTTCAGGACCAGTCTTCCTGTTATGAGAAGGTGCCATGAAATCTCCCAAAGGAGGCAAACAACAGCTCTGATGTCTATGAACCACAGCAATGCTCAGCACGGCGTGATAAACCTAAGGGTGTAATAGTGGTACATACACTTCAATGGTAACCATCAACAGCACTCAAGTGGTACTTAAGGCTCATTTAAAAGGAGAGAAATCATGCCTGGTATAGAAAACCTATCCAACTATCCAGAACTAGTATAACAGCCACTTTACTAAACCAGCATAATCCCTAGCTACATTCTAAGTATTTTTCCTCATATACACAGATAAGTGTAGTCCTCTGCTCTCATCAAGGAAACTTCTTCTTGCAAGAGATGGAGGGAGACCATTAAAGAAAGCCACAATCAAAGTGAAGACTTGTAGATCCCAGTCCCAACTCGTAAATCTATAGCCAACTTCTGCTCATAAGGCTAAGGGATCATTTTGGAATAAGATGTGAAAAGATTGTAAAAGCCAGAGGAATAAGAGTTTGCTTGGAAAGTCAGGTCTCCTAGGAATGTCAGAAGCTACACCCATAAAGTCTCACCAACATGAGCTAAACAAAGGCAACCGCAATAGACATGCTAATATGGATGAGGGAAGTCCTCACCTCATCCTTAAATAAAGAATTACAACAAATAATGAATGCTGAGAATAATAATCTTCCTCAATGAAAAGCACAGCAATCGGTTATCCAATACCAAATGGTCAACCCTGAAAACATATACATAGAAGTAACATTACAGAGACTACTTAGCAGGTAATATTCATGCATTGTGTGTGTGTGTGTGTGTGTGTGTGTGTGTGTGTGTGTATCAACAATTAATAAAAAGAAAAAAGGCCATGGATTTCAAAGAAAGCAAGATGAGATGTTTCATATTTGGGAGGGTTGGGAAAGAGGAAAGGGAAGGGATAAATGATGTAATTACATCATAATCTTAAGAAATAAGAGAAATAATTTAAAAAGCAAACAGCTGGCCATGTGATATGAGTCTGTTTAATCCTAATATTTCTACAAAATGATGAATCAGAGTTTGTGTGATGACTGGTTTAGGCATATGTAGAAAAGCAAAACAAAACAAATTAAAAAGACCTTGTGTCAAACATGGTGAAAGGTGACTGAGATGTGTTAGAGTTGGTGTATTTTACCATTTTTTGTTTTGTTACACTGTATTATTTTACCATACTTAAGCCTCTTACCTTCCTTCCAACCCTTGTTCCTTCCAACCCCCCAGTACTAGGTAGGAGAGAAAGAAGGTTAGAGGGGAAAGAGACATAGTTCTCTTTGACCTACTTCCTTCTGACTTGGGGTCAACAAGTTCTTTTTTAGGGGCAATACCTATCTCAGCGGTCAGAAGTCTAGCACTCCAGCAAACCAGCAACAGCAAACCAGCAAATACAGCAAGTCTTCACAATGAAACTTTCTGCAGCTGGCTAAGTCAGGCCTCTGCTAACACACAAGGCATTTATAGTTTACAGGTGTGGACAAACTAAAGCAGCTCCACTCCTGGGATTAAAGCAAAAATATTCTCATATCATAACTGAGTTTTTACGGAAACAAAACTCTTATCCATAGAAACTAGATAGTCATAGTCTCATAGTTAAATTTTGAGTTATTTAGGAATTAAGAAGGGTATTCTGGATCTAAGAAGATTTTTTTTTTTTAAGATGGTGATGAAAGTTAGGATGGAAGCTGAGTTGGATATAGATCTTTAAACTCATGGAGATGGTTGGATAGTAGAATGTTAAAGTCAATTGCCAAATACATATGGACTGGATATTGGGAATGTATACTAAGCCTTATAATTTTCATAATTGTGGCCTAATTATTTTTGTTGTTTTGTATTATATTTGTTGTTATAAGAGAAAGAGCCATTTGTTGGACTGAAAGGGGGAGCTATTGAGGAGAAAAGATATACCTTAAATTAACAAAAAAAAAAAACAAAAAACAAAGGAAGAGGATGGGGTGGTGTGAGGGGGAAGAGGGTGGGAGGGTGGGACCGGAGTAGGGAGTAGGGAGGGGATTATGATTGAGATGTAACTTGAAGAAATAAAAAATAAATAAATAAAATTTAAAAAAAAGAAACAAAACTCTTACCAGAGAGATGTCAGCTCCCCCTATTTATCTCTCTCTCTTCCCCCTCCCTCATGTACACATGCACACACACATATACAAATCATCTTCCAGGAGCAAAAAGAGAGGTGGGGTAGGAGACTAGCTTCATAGTTTTCCCTAAGTGTTTTTAGATCTTTCAGCACCTCTCCATGTGGCTGATGTCCCCATCTGTGAAGAAGATCTACCTATATACAATTGCTGCTACTTCTAGGAGTGTTTAATTGCATCCTCATTCTGTAATGGACCCTAGTTTTTATGCGCAAATATTAACTCCTCCAGTCAGATTGTGAACCCATCAGAATGGAGCACCATGCAGGCTCTGCTCTGGGGCATTTTGCAGTGCCTAGAAAATGGCAGCTCAGGAAGATGCCCACTGTACCTTAGGCACCAGGATAGATGGGGTGGTGGTGGGGAGGGGGTTGGGTAGGGGGGTGGGGGGTGGGGGTGGAGCAAGGTGGTTCACTACATCTCGTATAAAAAGGTGGGGGTGGATGGTGGGGAGCTCAACACTTTTATTCTTGTTTTAAAGCTGCTGGAATGTTGTATGTGACAGTGGCCTGTGGTAAAGAGATTTTTTTCTCTTTTATGTATATTTACAGTTTATTTTATGTAGAATTCATTTACTTTGAAAGGCCACTGCTTATATCTAAGAGATTGCAAGGGGTTAAGTATCCTAATGCATGCCATGTCCACACTTTCTATGTATAGTTTTCCACTTCAGCATTATTGACAAATATACGTAACGTTCTCACCTTTGATGCCTCCCTTAACCTGATTTAGGAGCAGTACACATTATTATTAATATCTTGCTTTTAAGAGTCTCACTGATTAGTTCTTTTATGAACTGGGCTCTCATTGGTGGGCAATCTTTCTCTTGGCCAGTCACTCTTATTTTTTTCCTGTATTTTTCTGATGATATTCTTTTTTCTTTTTTCAACTTTTTTACTACCTTTAAAATAACTCACAGGAACATAAAACGATGGGCATGCCTTCAAATTTCAGATGAAGGTTTTAATCTGGCCAGACCCCCACGATCTGTATGTCAGCAAGGACCACAGTATGTATGGTCTTAGTTGATTTAGGAAAAGCCCCTCTTTGGGCACAAGTATTAGAAAGGGATGTCTTAGTGTGTCTAAACTGAGACATCACTTGGCAAGATGATGATGAGCTGGATCTCGTCTCCAATTTGTCCCTTGATGAGAAGAAATATTGTAGGTTCAAGTACGGAGCACTGTAAGTTGAGATTTTCAGTCATCTTCACAATCATTCCTTCTTTCCCCCTGCCTCTCTCTGTCCTTTTCCTCTTCCCTTACTCTCTCCCTCCCTCCCTCCATTCTCTGACAGGTTCTCAGGATCCTCACACTGGCTTTGAACTCCTTATGTAGCTGAGGGTGACCTTGAAGTTCTGATCTATTCTCCCAGCCACTGGTGCTGGGATTACATGTGTGCATCTCTATCATGCTGGTGATGGTATAACTTGTCACAGAGTTCTCAGTAACTCAGTTCCTGGGTTAGAAGTGGAAACATTTAATCAAGTTACAATTATTATTTGTAAATGTTGACTGTGTATGTGCATGTAAGAATTAGCCTATGCTGCAGTTTATGGGATGAGCAGGGCACAATGAATATCTGTCCTTATTTATGAGGGGACAGGACTCTAATTCAATTTATGTGCTTCTTTTTTAATGTTTTCATGGTGCATACAAGTTTCCATCATGGAAAATGTTTATTCAAACTACTTATTTTCAAAAGTCTCACTTTTTTTTTAATTGGTCATAAGCACTTGGCTAGTTGAGAATCTTGTGATATTGAACCTCTGGTGAAAACAGTGCTACCAATGGGGGTTTTTGAAACTTAATTGGAGGAAAATGAAATGCTTCTTGGAGGTAAATGTCACTATCTAGAAGATAACATATGTTCTAAATGGATGTGGAGTGTATGAGGCACTGGGAAATGGCAGGGTTGTAATTTTAGTTTTTAATGTGTGTCTCATAAAAGACAATGAATGGATGCTCTGACCTGTAGATGGGATTCTAGGTTGATTCCACCACTGTTGATCTTGGATGAGTCAGAGCACAGCCCTAGACACTGTGTTCTGTTTGAGTCCTTTTGTAGAGATGAGATACTGTACAAGACACTGTAGAGTTCTCTTCCATTCTAGACTTCTGGAGAGAGCAGACCTGTGAAGGAACAACGTGTTCTAAGGAGAAACAATTTTATTTAAGATTTGCTTGTTCCTCAATTTATTTATTTGTGTGTGTGTGTGTGTGTGTGTGTGTGTGTTTTCATGCATGGGCACATGTGCATGTACACATGTGGAGATTAGAGGGTGAGATTGGGTGTTGCTACTGAGGTGCCTTTCCCTTCTTTTCCTTTCTTTCTTTTTCTCTTTAACTTTCTTTCTTTTTTGAGACAGTCTCTTACTAGACTAGAACTTCACCATGCAGACTAGGCTTGCTGAACAGTGAATTTCAGGGATGCACTCGTGTCTGCCTCTCATTTCACCATCACCGCTGTTGTAAGCACACACTGCTGCATCCGGTTTATACGTGGGTTTTGAGGATCAGTCTCAGGACCTCACTTTTCCAAGGCAGTTGCTTTACTGACTGAGTTCTCTCAGCAGTCCTATTTACCTGTTACTCTTTAGAGATTAAGATTCATTATGCCATGCAAGGATCAGTCCACAAAACATTAAGAAGCAAGTCTCAGTCTCTCACAATATAGCAATTGAAGTCAAGTCTAAAATAAGCTACTTTAGATGATGACATACAACAAAGCCAATGGTGGCTCTTGGCTGTTGGCTGCAGGGTAAGGTTCAGGCTTGTTTTCAGGGGAAGAGAGACACATCAGGAACTGGGGAAAGCTGTGCTTTGAGTTCTCTTGAGCTATTAGAGGTGAGTTGGCCCTGACATTCAGATGAGGTGCTCAAATGACTATGTCCTTTATAAGGAGCTCCTGAAAGCACCTTGACTTCCATGTCCTTCTCTACTGTAAATCTTGAGCTGTCCAATGTCTGACTCTCACCTGAAAGGCCATGACTACTCTAGTATTCAGGTTCTTCCCATTGCAAGATTAGCCATGGTAAATGTGTTTTCTCGTTAAACTTCATGATTTTGGACAATGCCAGCTTATTTATTACAACTCCAACTTAAAAGTATAAATAATTAAAAACAATTACAGCTGTATTTGTTTCATTTTGTAAAAAGAGTTGTACTTTGGAAAGTTCAATTCATTCACCTTTATAAAGATAATAATAATACTTTCGAATTTCAAGTTAATTTTTACTTAAGAACTTTTAGCTATATTCATGCTGCTTTTAATATAAAGTTATCTAAGTGTATTTTAAATGAAACATTTATTATTGTTTCTCTATCTTTAATGCTTTCTCTAAAAAATTAAGATTTCAAAAATGATGGGAATATTTTATTTATTTATTTATTTATTTATTTATTTATTGCTTCAGGTTACATCTCCATCATGGTGTCCTCTTTCCATCCTTCCCAGTCCCGCTCTCTCATGCTCTACCCCCTAACCCTTCCATCCCATTCCTCTGGAGTGGAGTGTCCCTACCTAACAGTCCCCTGCCCCCGTTCAGCAGTCAGTAATTTTTCTGACCCATTTTTCTCTGATTACTTAGATACATGTGAAAAATTAAAGACTATGCAACTTCTCAAGAAAGCTTTTATACCATTACTGATACATAAACAAATATTTTTAAAATTCATGAAATTCTACAGCATATCATTTACTATCCTTATTCTCACATTTTTTTCAGTATTTTGCCCAAAATATCTTGACTAATGCTCTATGTTCACCGTAGAGAAAATATCAGCATAAAGTTTCTCACTCAAGCTCATACAAAGCACAGAGTAATGCAAATGATCATTTCAGCCTGCAGGCAGGGAGACATCCAAGGAATCTAAGCTTTACTAATCTTGCACACAAAGAAGCCTCACATACCGGCCAAGAGTAAAAACTGAAGTCACACTATTTGGGTTCCTGTCATGTCTCTGTCATTTACACATTACAAAGTATTGGATGGAACTTTTATAATTTAGTTTTCTATTAAAAATTAGAGATTTTACCCATAGTAGTTAACCCATAGTGTTGTTTGACTTATTCACTCAAATTCTTTACGTGGATTGCATAGCATACAACCTGATTGATATGTCTCAAACCATATGTTTCTTGGGATGGTATGGACATCATACCCAAGGAGACACAGTAATAAAATATACATTACACAATCCAGATGTGCTAAGAATAGTTGTATTGTTAAAAGCAATGAGGAAGGAAAAGGCAGTTAAGGAAAAGGTACTCACAAGGACTCCTTAGGGAGGAGACAGTCAAGGGGAGAGACACTGTGTAGGCCAAGCTGATTATTTTTTTGAGGGTTATTGGTAAGAGATCTACTTAGTTCACACAGGCAGCAACAACTACCCCGTTTAATGGGTGTTTAGTGAAAGCATTTTGCCAATGGGACTCTTAAAATTATTGTCTATACACTATTTAGAGTGTTCAGTTTCAGCCTATTGATATTAAAATTTTTCAAGATTTACAAATCCTCATTGTTCTTCCTCATGCCTTAGTCCTAGTTCAACCCCAATGCTGAGTCAATTTAATTCCATTGGAGGTAAGCTACTAGATTAGAATTCTGGCCTGACAGTAACAGATTATACACCACAAGATGTGTAATAAAAGAGTGGGAAGAAGTTTTGCAATGCATGGGTTTGAGTTTATAATGCTTAGACTAATTACAGATGGTTTTGGTTAAAAAAAAAGATATTTCTCCATTCAAAAAATGAACTATTCTGCATTTTTAAATTGCTGTGCACAGCCTCATTCCTGTCCCATTCTGTGACCCCCAGAACCCTCCTTTGAAGTTGAATTAACTTGTTCAGAATAAAATGATTTGCAAATTTTAAGTAGCATGCACTAGCAAGGACATGGAGTACAACAAGGCCTTCATTCTCCCTTCGGTTAAAAGAAGGACAGTGTGTGACTTATTTTAGAGATACATAGTTTGTTTTAGAGAGTCTAAAATAATCGTTGTACATGAGTCCTGTTCTCCCTTTAAAGAATCTGTCAGTGCAGCAGTTTGTGGCTGGGTTCTCACAGGACTGTGGTATTTTAAAGGTTAGTTCTTGTTATTCTTAGGAAGCTAAGTTCCAAGTCAGCAGAAATGGAGAGCTGCCTTACCTGATACTCCTGCACTGGTCCAGGCATCCCGTGGCAGGTTCTAAAATTCAGTGACCAATTTGCTTCTTATTCTGAATGGGAACATCTGTCTCTCAGCATCTGTCCTCTTCTGTTTCCTCTTCAGGCTTCCTCATCTCAACAATGGCTTTGTATTTTCCTGAACACTCTTGGTTGCTTCTAGTTCCTGCTCATTGACTTTAGGGACATGTTATCATCATCTTTGCCCTTTCTCAGCTGATGCAGAGAAATATTTTGTAATAGTGGTAAGATTTGTACCTAGTGGAAGGTAAATTTTGGACCCAACCTTCTCCCAGCCTCAAGGTATCGCAACCCCTTGTTGTTAGGGGGATGGAAAGGAGCACAGTAGATAAAGTACGAATACATCCTTAGGAAGGGTCTAAAATTAACACCCATATAAAATTAAAATAATCATATAAACCATTTCATTTGCTATCTCTTCAGCTTTTAAAACTAGTCATAGAGACCTTTTGTAATCACCCCAAAAATCCCTACAGAGTTCCTTCTCTCCCTGTAACAACACTTTCTGATATTTCAACTTTATTATTGATATTTTTATTACTTTGTTCATTGATGATTTTATTTACGCATAATTGAATTCTCAGCCTTCTTATCTCAATCTCACCCCTGTCAAGTCCCTCTTCTCCCTAAAACTTCCTTGATCATGTTCATGTCCTGTTGTTTTGTTAAACCCACTGAGTTTAACCAGTGTCATCTTTATCTCTATAGACTTGGATACTCATTAGTACTTTGTGTACACTGAGGACAATGGCTACCTCTTGCCAGAATCTTCTAGTGGCCAATAGTTCAACACAGAGAAGTAAGCTTCCTTGAGCCCATCCTCATTCAATAACCAGTTGCATACTGGGACAGCCATATGTAGGCCCAGTGCAGGTGACCTCAGCAGTTGTGAGTTCAGGATGGCAGTGGCTGGTGTTGCTGTTTTCAAACTCACTTTTTCATAGGTTTTATCTTAATTGTTTGAAATAGTCACAATGTTCACTTTTCCTCCTAATTATTACAATAATGACAGCTGTTTTACCATCACAATTTTTGTTACAAACACAATGTTGTAACAAAATGTAATGTTATAATACTGATTTTAAGAGCATCAGAGCTGAGTTCTTTACATAACATGTGTGATGTCAGACAACCTGTCCCTCTCAGCTCTAAAATCTCAGGTAACCATGATTATTGTCTTTCCTCTCAAATGTATTTGATGATTAAAGGTAAGCCTGAGAGCTGGGGAGATGGCACAGCAGTTAAGAGCATTTGCTGTTTTTGAAGAACATCCAGGTTCAATTCCAACATCCACATGGCAGCTCACAAGCACCTATGTCTTCTGACTTCTGGGGTACCGTGTATGTATGTGGTACCCAGACATTCATGCAGGCAAAACACCCATACACATGAAATAAATAATTAAAATTCTTAAAATCTGTTTCAATTTAGTTTAATTCTCAGGTTAAAATGAAAGGTAATAGAAAAAAATCAATTAAACTTTTAAAAAGGTGAGCTTGGATTCAAGCTTGCTGCTCCATGCCTGACACCAAGCACATCACTAGTGCATGTTAGCCTTTATTACCAGCATCAATGACTTAAATAGGCAGTTAGGACTTACTCTCATTTGACTCCTGTAATTGTTTCCATAGACAATGAATTCCACCTTGCAAAGTGCTGAAGATGAGAAGGACTCTTGGACTAAAACCCTCTTAGAAGCTGCTTTCCAGACAGAGGGCACGTCTGCCCTCCAACTCCCTTTGACTTCTGTCCTTTTACCTGCCTTCCTGACCCTCCTAAATTTCCTGTGTCAGGTCACTTTCTCATCTCGCTACATCTCCTCAGGGCCTTCTCTCTCACACATAATGCTTTTAATTTTTATAAAGGGTAAAATATGTTACCGTTGGTTCATTTCTTTTCCCTAATTCTCCCTTCATTCCTCCTTTAGTTCTTAGCCAAACGTCCATGAAACAAACAGAAAGAACATCTCAAAATGGGCTTGGAAGTGAGATGATAAAATAATAAATGCAGTATGTCATACTCCTGTACTTCTTTAAGCACATACTTATTGGCTGTCAATTGCTCTGTAAAGCTGGATTCAGACTTCACTTTTATTCTGAGTATTTCTTTTCCATTTTTTTTTTTTGTCTACAGTGTAGTTACTTTTCAGCAATAACAAATGTATCCATGGATGGGCATTTTCTAATTGATTAAATTAAATAAATTAAATTTGGAAACTTTTGGACATGTGTGCAAATTTCATATAATTACTTCTAATTGCAGGAATTATTTTTTAGATATCAAATCTGCTGTATACACACACATCCTCCTGCCAAATTGTATTGCACAGTACTTTGCCAAGAGAGTCACAATATGGCTAAAATTAAGCTTCATTAGGTGTAAAAGGATGAAATGCAATTTAATTCTTAAAGCTGACTGTAAGTGCTGGAAGATAGATTGGCTTTTCTTCTATCTACCAAGCTAAAATAATGATACATTATTTTGAAAATCCCAATGGCAAAAGGTATCTGAAATAATTCATGCAGTTGCTTGAAGGCAAAGAACTTTATGCTTAAAACTATGTTCTTATTTATCTTTTCCCTTCCTTCATTTGACTACCTCAGTCTGTAGAAGAGGCCCTTTTATTTTAGCAGAAGGTGGATTGAGTTTCTGCCAAGTCAGCCTACTCCCTAAATGGATATGTCAGAGGCAATATTGTTTCTCAAAAATCATTTAGAAAGCAACATTTTTACATAAGTAGGCTCTTTCATTAGTTTTGAATTACATTTGAGCAATTGCTGTTTCTGTTATGGCTGCTTCTTGGAAAGCCCAGGCAATGAGGGAGTCCTACATCCTTGAGTCAAAATTTCTTTGGGGGTTTATGGTGCCTGTGTCAGACTTAGAAAATTGGGATGGATGTAACTTGTCTGTCTAAGTTTTTTGTGGAGGTTGATTATATTCACAAAATCAAATACTCTGCATGGAATAAACTGAAGATTGAGGGTTTAAATTGTATGATGATGATATGGAAAGAAGGCAAATAATTTAGGATTTTGAGTGTTCCAAGAAATGACTTTGGTTTTCATTTCTAGCCTTGAAAATGCTAGGGGAAAATTTGTAGTCATTAATTCCCCAGATGTTTCTCTTTGTGCTAAAGATAATGTGCATTTCATTGTTGCATGACAGAATTACATAGGGTGATTTGTGAGTTTTGAAAGATTATTTTGATTTTTTTATCTAATAACAGATACATTAGAAAAGAAATATCCATTAGATGGTATGATAACTTTTTTTCTTCAAGCAAGTGAATAAGGGGGGTAATAAATGAAAGGGGGCTACAGAGATATTAATTATAATTAGCAAAATAATATTGTCCAATATCATTTTAATTTCTGTTTGAAGGATTTAAAATCATAAACAAATTAAATCTTAACAGAATGTCCATCAGAATGGTTGAGTGGGATTTTCATAAATCTTTGCATCATACTGTTTTGTTTAGTTCAAATTAAGATTCTAGATAAAATAATTATAAAGGATAAGTTGTAAAGGTGTTCTTCACTCCACTTTATAATTATTAATATAATTATTATATGTATATGTTTTATATATATACATAACATAACTCGATGTACTAGTCACATGGCCAACCACAACAGGAAGTGTTCACCTACACTATATTTTCTTTAAAACTGTGGCTCATCTAAAAATCACATTTTCCTTTGGGAAAATAATGAACTTTATTTCTCTCTAGAATTCAGAACAGTGCACATTTTGTAATATTGAGTGTATCACCTACCAGCACATTTTGCCCCTTGCTAATTAGCATTCTGTTCATTGAGTCATTCATTACTTAAGAAAACTTGGCAATCATTAGTAACAGTCTTCTACATTTCTTTTAGGGTAGGTCAATTTAATCATTTCTTACCGCAAATGAAAGATTCCAGGTTATGTACTAGAATATTCAAAATATTAATTACTACTGAATATGAGCCATCACTTAAAATACAGTAATGTATTCTTCAGCATTGGGAAAGACTCTGATACATAGAGATTAGAATTTATCATAGTTAAAGTTTGGGTTCTTTGGCATTTTAATATTTGGGCATCATTACAGCTCTCTGAGAGAACTGAAATTGTTGCATACAGAGCCCAAACACCCTTTGAGACCTGCTTGTTGGTGTCTTAAGTGCAGCAGGTGGTCAGGTGGGAGAAAGCAGGAGACCATATTGAAAGCCATCTGGAAAAAAAGTCAGAAATAAAGGTTTTCACTGACCAGGGATTCATTGTGTTTGAGATGACAGAGTCAGTTAATAGTCATTTCAGAGGAAAAGGTGCAGTGATCAGGAAAGCAACAATTCTTACTTCAACCACTCTAACTAGAGTTTGACCTAGGGTAAATGAAGGCTCAGTAATGTATGAAATGTACATCACCCAACTCCAGCCTCTCCACCCAACTCCCTCCCTTACATACTTTATCAGAATGTTAGTACATGTGAATAAGGAGTAAAATGTAACTAATCTTCTGGGACAGAGCAAATTTAGGGTTCCAATCTCCTTCTCAGTTGGTCATATCTAGGCATAGGTTAGAATTCTGAAGTAGTGGTATAAAGAAAAGTTTAGGTCTAGTGTCTAGTTTAAAGGGTTAAATTGAGCGTGGAACACTCACTGGTTCTTTGGGCAGGTCCTATCTCTGGCTATCTTTCCTAGACTGTGACTCAGGAAGGTTATCTTGTCTGACTGATACCTTCATTTTATAGAAAGAAAATGAAAGGCAGGTGGGGGTGAGTTTGCTTCCTGACCTAAGGCTCGGGTCTTGTTCTCCTCTGGATTTGGGAATGAAATTGTACAAACCACCTGAGTCTTTGGAGTTTAGTTTTTCAGTCAAATTTATTAATTAAACTCAGCTAGCCCGAAAGCTAACATCATGGGCTAACAGTCAATAGCTGTAGACGTTCCCTATGTTCACCTTTCTCCCGCGTTGTGAAGCTGCTGAGTGATTTGTGATGTATTCATGATTTATTTCTGGAGCAAATGTGTCCTGGGGTGGGGCTTGGGGTCATGAAAGAACTTGGTTGACCCAGACACATCGATTCAGTGCCTCAGTGAAGCATGCTAGATGTGTCACCAGGGCGGGAAGAATTTATTGATGTGGATTAAGATGACTGTCCATCAAAGCAGCAGATGCTGAAGAAAAATGACTGCTTTGACAAATGGTTTCACCCTATCTCTGGGTCTCCAACATGTCACTCTAGACTCTCCAAGGAAATTACTCCCTGATCTTTTTTCAGATAATAATGCATGTACGGCAGAGCACACAGTTATGTGCTTTCTGTACATATTTCCTGGAACTAGAGTTATAGGGGTTTATGAACCACCCACATGGGTTCTGGGAATAGAATTTTGCATTTTAATTGCCGAGTTACCTCTCCAATCTATGAGCTAACATTTCTACACTATAGTTCTATTATATTAAAACTAGAGTTATTAAGAACACATATCTCAAAAAGAAGCTACCCAGACTAAATATGTCAGTATCTGTTTGATGCCCATGCTTGGCACGTTTAGTAAATGATTAGACTAATCAGCTGCCATACCCACTTCCTTCTGATCTGTTGCAAGAGTTTCTTTTTATGTCTGCGAAAATAAATAGCAACACACATAGGATGGAAGCCCAACACACTTCCACATTAAGACATCTAGCTTTGTTGTTTTTTATTTATGGGATACTCAGCTGCCTTTCATTCCATTGTCTGTTAACCTGTTGCCTGACTTAATCTTGTTGGTAGAGAATTCCTTGAACACAGACACTGCCCAAGATTGGCTGGTTTAAATGGTGACCCCATTATTTAGAATAAGTTATTTCCCCATTGGATGTGTGTCTATATTCTGCTTTACTCTGAATCCAGCCATCTTAGTGATCCATCTCTAGTCTGGGTTCATGTCCCAGCTGTAGCACAATTTTCATTTTTATCACTTTCAATCATCGATATCCCAGGGCAGCTCCACTAACTACCCCAATATCTGCTCTCTCCCCCTTTCCCTGCCCCTACTCTATGACATAAACATTTTCACATTCACACTGGCAACCTAACTTTGTCATTGACTTTCATTTTAAGTCAAATCAAATTGATTTGATAAACTTTAAAATAATCCATTGCAAATGAAATATTGGTGTTGTTTTCACAATCCCTTCAGGAACTTTCACAGGAGATTCAGACTATGTGTTTGCTCACCATAACCCCAACCCAGACATGCACATCCTGTGTCTTTCTTATGACAATTTTTATTTTGTGTTTTGCTGTTGGTTTGGTCCTTATTCAAAGCTCCTCTGCTCAGACTTGTGATGGATTGCAACCTTTACTACGCCTGATTCTTTCATACCCTACCCAGAGAGAGTAAGGAAACAAAGGAGGCAGCGTGACTTACCACCCAATCCTCTCACACCACTTCCCAACTTTGAAGCATTTTCAATCTGCTCAACCAGATGGAAATGTCATATAGGAAATATTTACAAAATCATTCAAGCCAGTGGGTAGATAAAACTTCCAGAACTGAAACTACTGCTCAAAAAATTTGGAATGTTTCAAAACTTTCTCATAACAAGGCAATTCTGTATCAGAAAAGTTAACAGCTTTACATTTGAATGTTCTTTTTGATATAAATTTTTAGAATTAGTACATATTCATTGTTCTGAAAATGGTGTTTCATTATGATGCTTTTGTATATGTGTCTCATATGCTAGGATCACATTTGTCTCCCATTCGCCTAGCCATTTTTCTCTTCCTAAATACTACCTCCTTACTTTAATCTTTTACTGGTTTTAATGTGGCTTACATGATTCACAGCTGGGTAAACTGACAGCAACATTGCTCCCTTTGCTCCCCTGGTGGTCCTTTCAGCACAATGAAAGCTAGCCAGTAGGGAAGAAGGTTCCAGGTTGATACCAGCTTGATTTATCCTTGTTCTGTGACTCAAGTGTGTGGTGTGTTCATCAATAGGGTCTTGCCACCAATTTCTGGACAACAGTCTTTAATATTTGGGATGGTTTATGGTTTAAATCTATGAATATGTATGTATTTTCAGATACGTTAACAGGTCCCCATAGGGCATTTTCAAAGGTCTCTGATGTAACTTTTCCTTTCCTATATTCTCTCCTGTATTCTTCCTACCACTCCCTCCCCATATATCGCTTCCTGTTCCACTATTCCCCTTTTGTCTTTCTGCTATTGCCCTTTCCTTGAAATCCCCCTTTAGCCACTCTCCTGTGGGAATACACATGGGTCAGTTCTACAATTCATCTATGGTAAATACTGCTGCAATAGATGTAGACACGTGAGTCTCTAGTGTGTCATTTTCAGGGGCTTCAGTTTCCACTGATAAATTTACACAAAGGCCAGGATCTTGTGGTCTCTTCTGTGTCTTTTGTTCTTGTGGTGCTGCAGATCTGCAAGCAGAAGACAGTGAACACCATTGACAGACAGACAGTGACTGCATCCTAAGGGGGACCCAGTCCACATGCTGGCCCTGGTCCACATGCTTGCCTGGAAGCTCTCCCTCCTTGGAGCCCTCAACCTCTGGGTAACCCAGTTAGGAAACTGCTTTCTCTAGCCAGAACTGCAGTCAGAGTCCCATTTTTCTTCTTGTTTGAAGAACCATTTTTCTTCAGTCTTTGCCAGCGCCATCCCTCGGGGAGTCACAGAGGTAGATTGGTTATGCTAAACACTGCACCTTAGGGGTTCGAGTTTGATGTCTTTTACAGTGACCCAGTCATTTATACAGTTAAGATAGACTCTTCTTGAAACTTCACCAAACCATTTAATTCTGTTTTAAATCATACCTGATATTTCCACTGTTCTCTTGAATTCCCTGGGAGTCCTTTGCAATGCAAGAATCTCAAGTGTCTGCTGCCCTCTTTGTCTTTTTCTTTATTCACCCCAAAGGCTAATAATGTAGATCTAAACCGTTGTACTAGAAAATGCTTATTTTGATTGCATATACTGCTTTGAATCATAAACCTGATAAGGATATGAGCAATTTAGGAAAGTCCAAAGAATGTGACATAGCATTTTGTGTTTTTGTCCTTTAGTCTCTAGACCCGTGGAAAGTACATTATGTTTGGGGCCTGCCCCCTCAGCCTCCCAGCTCTGCAATGTCCCTTGCTCGATGGACTGCATAGTATCTTCCTGGTCAGCCTGGGGCCCATGTGTTCATGAAAACTGCCATGATCCTCAGGGGAAGAAAGGTGAGTACCTATGTGCATCCTTTATTCACTTGCAGTGTACGCATCTACTCTGCAGCAGACTAAGCCAGCTTAAGACAGTGTTTGTCTGTATTGAGATAACTGGCTCAGGCTTGGCAGCCTTCAGTTATTAGGGAAGCAGCTGAGGAGATTTCTGTGGAGCACAGAATCTGACCTTGATTGACTTTCATGTTAGGTTCATGGCTGAGTAAGTGGCTATTACTCAACCGGAAATAATGCTGGACTTGGTGGTGCAGCCTAGTTGGTAGATTGATGACCTAGCATGCACAAAGCCCTGGGTTCAACTTTCAGTGCCACATAAAACCAGGTTTTCTGGTATGTGTCTTTAATCCTAGCGCTGGAGTGATAGAGATGGGGGGGTGGGATGGCGTAAAGGGGATAAAAGTTTAAGGTCATTCTTGACCACATTGTGAATTTGAGGTTAGCCTGGGCTACATGAGATCCTGTCTAAAACAAAAGTTTTTAAAAAATCTATCTTAATCTTTTATATAAGTGATGGTTACACTGAAGTCCTTAGTGATTCGTGTAATGAAACCTGAAACCAATTATTTTTTTTTTATGGCTATATTTTCAGATTTCCACATTTAACATTTGGTGCTTTATTTTATGTTTTACTAAGGGGCATTATCTATGTGTGCATATATGATGATGTCTTGTCATCATTCACTGTCCTTTTAGTTTCCATGAGTGCCTTTTCTGCTTGCATGTTGTGCTAAAAAGAAATATTCCTTTTATTAACATGAAGAGGAAAAAAAAAGACACAATGGCTTCCCAGATGGTAGGTTGTGTTTGCTCAGCTGTAATCCTACTTTACATGCAGAGAAATAGCACACACTCAACTGTTGAGTTCAATGATCCTTGTGTCCTCTGTTTGTGCAAAGCACTGCATATCCACAAGAGTCTCACATGACTGTCATCCATGACTTGCTCCAGCCACGCACAGGCCCACGTTCGTGCCACAGGCTTGCAGGGATTTCATTTTGCTCTGACTCTTACTGAAAGGGAAAAGAGGAAGAACAGTGTTGAATCTGGGAAAGGAGAATGATAACTTAGATTTTTTTTCATCAACTTACAGAAATCAGTGTCTCACCGGGTCTTAGCATGCTAAGTTACTCTTCTGAGTGACATGAAGATCCTCACAAGTTTATGTGCTCAAACACCATCCTTCCAGCTGAGGATTCTGTTTGTGGGTGCAATGGAACCTTTGAGATGAAAGGGATATCTAGGACAGATGAGTAACTGAGAACACCTATTTGAGGACTATAGATCTGCCATAGTTCTGGTTCTACTTTCTACTTCTGGTCTTCTAAGTTGTAGACTAACCAGACCTCAAGATTCGGCTACTGTGGATGGAGACTCTTCAGCCAGAATACTTTCCTGACATGTGGGCTCCTTCCTCCGAATACGTGAGCCAGAGTAAACCTTTCTTCCTTTTGGAAAGCTGCTTTTGTCAGATATTTGCTCATAATAACATGAAACTAAATAATACATCATGCAACCTCATTATCTATGTTTATGAACATAGAAAAGTGTCCATTAAAATTAATAACACAAATTGTGCTCCATATATAATTAGAACTTGCCATTCTCTTATAGCTATACCTGAGACTCCTTGGGGTGACTTGTGTTCTCTTATAACCTGGAATTGGTCCCCCTGTATTTAATTTGTGCCATGCCAGATTTTACGTTAACTCCCTCAAAACCCAAACCACAACAAGCTTTACCAAGACTGCAACAGCTGTAGCCAAGGACTTCCATGTACATAAATTTTCACTGACTTGCTTTCAAAGATGTAGATGTACTCAACACACTAAATGGATCTCATCTTACTTGGGGCACTTATGGATGTAGGTCACATGAGGTACATATTGATTTCTGACCAAAGAACAGAGTTATTAGCTATTAGCTGAAAACAGAAAGGTCACTAGGATGACAGTGTACAGTATGGATGTACCTTCTTTATGGCAATTTGGAGAATATGACTTTTCCTACTTCTGTGTTGCATTTATTTTCACTTGGGCTAAAATGTTCACAAAACACTTGGAAGAATTTCTCTTTTAAATTCTATCTCAGTATCCCTTCTCCATGTAACTCAGACACATCCCTAGGAAAACTGTAACTTATTCTCCTTGTTTATTCCCTCAACATACCTTGCACAGAACTTTCTCCTTACTGGACCTGATTCTGAGTATGTTACCTCCTGAAAATACTTATATCCATCACTCATGTATGTTGAATTTTGTCCCCTGAAAGATGTGCTCAAGTTGTCATACCACATATGTGCAATAAGTAATTATGATGGTATTGTCAATGTAATCAAATTAAAATAGGGTAATACTGAGGAAGGGTAGCCCTATTATAATGACTGATGTTCTTATAGAAAGAAGGACTTTGGACAGAGATACATGTTC
Organism: Lophiomys imhausi; assembly: GCA_907164525.1. NCBI lineage: Eukaryota > Metazoa > Chordata > Mammalia > Rodentia > Muridae > Lophiomys > Lophiomys imhausi. Next base: position 2,418,133 of record CAJQZJ010033263.1, on the reverse strand, counting down.
AGAAAAGAGAGTACTACTGAGGATGCAGAGCATGGGAAAACAAGGATGAAAATCATATGAAATGAAAAGTGATTGAGACACTGGAAACCACATTGTACACACCATAAAATGACAAGAATCAGCATCCAGCAGAATCTGGGGGAAGCATTGAATCCATCCTTCTCAGGAGTGCTCAGAAAGAATGTGGCTTGTTCTTTGATTCAGTGTTTCTAATCTAAAGAACTCTGAAACAATAGATTTTTATCTTTCTAAACTCCCCATGCTCTAGAACTCTGTTGTGGTAACCACAGAAGACAGATTCTCTGCTCATTCCCGCATTAGCATCGTTGTTGCCAGGAGCATACAATGATCAGAGGATGCCAAACTGGGAGGGTGGAGAAATAGATCAGTTAGAAGAAGATCTAGCATCCAGTGGTAACTTAATGGCTAATCTGGCCATGGGGACAGCCCAGTTGCTGAAGTGTTTTCCTTACGAGCTTGAAGGACTTTCTTTGATCTTCAGAACTCTCATGCAAAAAAAAAAAAAAAATTGTCATGCATATTGGTGCACACATAGAATCCCAGTGTTGGGAGGAAGAGAAAGACAGAACCCTGGGGCTTACTGGTCAGCCAGCATACTCTACTTTGTGAACTCCAGGACAGTGAGAGACCTTGTCTCAAAAATCAAGTTTGGCAGCATCTCAGGAGCAAGAACAGATATTTTCCTCTGGTTTGTACACAAACATTCACACATAGGCACCTGCATAAACATGCACATATTTATACACATGCAAACAGAAGCGTTAATAACAACTATAGCTGGGCCATTGCTAAACCCAGTGTTCCCTTCTCCCCAGTACGGTGTATTTTCCAACACAAAGATCCGTCAGTTCATTTTCTTCATAAGCCTAAAGACATTTGGACCAAGGTAAAATCCATCCCTGAGAATAGAAACCATCTTCCAGATGTGCACTAATGTAACCAGGTGAGCCATGATCCTAAGAATGAGCTCTTGACCTGCCATCGAACAGGAGTGGTGCTGGCACTAGGCTTAGTTCAACTTGAGTATCATCAAAAGAAAAAGGAAAGGGCTCTGCAGTCACAGGAGTGGGTAGAAATGGAAGGTAACAGGTAACTACTGAGTATGCATTTGACCCCAAGCAGCAGCTTCTTTCAGAGTCTTAGTCTTAGGTTCTGAAGTACTTACTGGGTAGGGGCAATGGGAATTAATGACCTGAAGGTGGAAGAGTCCTGCAACTTTTGGGAACATGTGAAAGTCTCTGTTAGTATCTTCCTTTCATAGAGCTCAGACTGAAACCAGGTGTCTCCATTGCACAGCCAGAAGATGGCTTCTTTTTGCACTAAGTAACCACAGTCAGGAATAATAGACACCTTTTGTGATTGTTATTCGGGGCTGGGAGTCTGCTATTTTAAAATAATTCCTTAAAGCAGAGAGAAATCAGTCCTGTAGGTCTTGCTGAAACCTGGCAGGACCACCTGCCTCTAATTCCTTTTGGGAAAAAACAGGGAATGGAGTTCTCCCTCTGGGGAACTGATTCTGTGTCTCCAGGCAGACCAGGTATGTGGAGATGATGGGAACAATCTTTTGTTATTTCTACCAACTGGTGAGGGTGAAGTCTGTGCTCCCCTCATTCTCTCTGTCTGTCTCCTGATCCTGTAGGGACTGGGCCAGAGTCTCTGATTGGCACAAAGTAAAGATGACTTAGAATCCCACAGAGCCTGGAAACAAAGTTCAGGTACTAGCTGTGGCAACTGCCCTGGGACAGCAGTGGGGTGTACAGATTTGCATCTGAATTCCCTACTTAGGAAATTCAATCAAGTCACTAGTGGAAATTCAAAATGTAGATAAATTCCTGGATACTTTACACCCTCACATATACATACACAAGTGCATTTTATACAGATAGACTATGGAATAGTTTACATATGGTTATGTATCATATAGAAAGATCCTTCTGATCACCAGGGTTTTTCATATTTTATACTGATTCTCTTTATTCACATTAAAAAAAAGAATAGAAATGAAAGGGGAACTAGATGGCAGGAAATGTTCTATTAGCTGATAGAATAAATTGTTATAGAACTTATCTTTATATGGCTGTTGTCCTCCATCAAACACCCCTCAATCAGGCATCATCTAAGGCTTTTGACTGATGGCTACTCAGAGTGCATTAGAAAAATCAGTCAACGTTCACAGGCTCTGCACCTTCCCTCACAGCAGTGACAGGCAGACAAGGGGAGCAGTGCTTGGCAGGTTGGTGCTTGTCAAGTGCGGCTGGGACACCTTCCAGGGAAATTTAAATAGGATCAGGTTGTGTCGTTTATTGTTTTATCTCTGAGATACTCCCACAGTGTTACAATTAGAGAAATATAAAAGACAATTGGCATGAGGAAAATGCTGACAGATAAGCCCCACACATAGATTTAATGCCATTTAAAATTTTCCTCTTGATGCATAGATTTATCTGACACCCTTGTTCCTTGCAGACAAGTTTTAGGAAGGCAAGCTTCTAAAGAGGAGACCTTTATATGTATCAACCTAATAGCTACCTGCCTCCATGTAGGACTTCAAGGGTTCCCTCCCCCCAATATAATATGTCTCTCCAACACAGCACAGAAGATCCTCCAAAGTCCCTAAAGGAAAAAAAATTAATGGAGAAGTAAGGGATATTTTTAAAGAAATCCTATATGTTCTGGAAAATTAATATAGACAGCAAACTGAGGTCAGAAATCACTGACAGGTCTGAAATCTAATTTTACAGTGGAGACATTTCCCTTTTCCATTGTTGCTTGCTGGGTTGGCTCTAATTCTACATTTTCACAAATCCTATAAAATCATTTGGTTTCATTACAAATAATATCCATGTTAACTGATGTATTTTTTTTCTATTTTTGTGTGTCTGTGTCTTGAGACTGACAGTAGGCTACACCTAATTCTTATGCAAAGTATTGAAAGTTTTCATGATGACTTCACCCCATCAATGCTTCTTGTTTTCTGTGGTATGTTAGGCTGGGAAATAATCATGATTCTATAAAATATAGAGCCCCCCCAAAACACAGGCAAGGTTGATACCTAAAAACTTGGAATTAAAGATCTTGTCTAAGGGTAAGGAGGGCTGTGTGCCCAGTTCAGTAAAGTGCTTATCATACAAGCATGATGACCTGAATTTGCTTCCCAGAAATCATGTAAAACGAGTCAAGTGTAGTGTTGTGCGTTTGTAATCGCAGCACGAGCTGGGCTGCCAGAGACATCCTGGGGCGTGCTGCGCTGCCAGAGACATCCTGGGGCTTGCTGGCTAGCCAGCCTAACCTTGGAGAGTCCTAAGCCAATGAGATTAACCTTGGAGAATCCTAAGCCAATGAGATTCCCTGTCTCAAATACCAAGGTGCGTCTAAAGAATGAATGGCAACCAAGGTTGTACTCTGGCCTACACACAACCATGTACACACATGGGCATGTACACACACACACACACACACACACACACACACACACACACACACACA
>CAJQZJ010033263.1:2376594-2414616 GCA_907164525.1 Lophiomys imhausi | reverse complement strand
ACACACACACACACACACACACACACACACACACACACACACACACACACACCATTTCAATCTTATCATGTTCTTTGTTCCAGTATCCTTGTCCACCATCCAGAACTGCCAGAGACAAATAGTCAATGCAATGCTTAACATGCTGTAAGCTGCTGCTGTCTGTGTGATCTGTTGGCTGTGTCTTCCAGTCTAGTCCCATGAGTCAGTGCGGAGACAATGTTATCCGTGAACAGCTCTATGGAAACCCACATGGATACTACTAGTCCATGACATAGCAGAAAGTCTTTGGATGTTGATATACCCAGGAGCCTCCTGAAATTCTGCTCTGTCTTCACTTTAAAAAAATGTTGAATAGGGAGGGGACTGCGATTGAGATATAACTTGAAGAAATAAAAAATAAAGGAAAAAAAATGTTGACCATTCTTCTGACATCTTGTCTTCTGTTCTTACTCTCCCCAGTCCGCTATTTGGTCTTTTCTGTTTGCCTATCATAGAGTGATACATATAATCATATATCTTGGGCTTGGAGATCATAGCAAAAGTAACTGACTAAAATAAACAAAGAAATTAGTAACAAAACCCTGAGAATATTGATTCCATTAAAGGTATATGGTAAATTTCTGGCCAGGAAATGACTATTGTAATTGTTTCCTACACAGAACCCCAAATTCTGCTCTCTAGTCTGTCTAACTTCAGTTTAAAGAACTGATCCGTGATGCCTTTGAGGTTTACCTTATGAAGTGTGACCAAAACAAAGGAACAGGCAAAAGCCAAACCTATGAGTTTAGAACTCTGCTCAGTCTCTTATTTGCCTACCTACTGGTGACACACTCTTGAACAAGTAATATATTTTAGTCTGGCCTTTGTTTTCAGATATCAAAAATGAGAAAGGAATCTTGCAAAGAATGGATAAAAAAAAAACTGTGGTACATTTACACAATGGAATACTACTCAGCTATCAGAAACAAGGAAATCATGCAATTTGCAACCAAATGGATGGAACTAGAAAGGCTCATCATAAGTGAGCTAACTCAGACTCAGGAAAATACACATGGCATATATTCAGTTATAACTGGGTTTTTGCCATGTAGTACAGGATACCCTACAATCAATAGACCCAAAAGAGCAGGAACATGGACTTGATTACCTGTTAATGGGACACTCCACCCTAGTGGAACTGCCATGTATGCCTCCTGTGCAAGAGGAAGCTCTTAGCCCTCATGTGACTAACGAACTGAGGGGGCCTGATACACAGAGACACCACACACCAGGGAGGGGTGGGAGAAGGGGTAGAGGGTAGAAGGGAGAAGCTGGGAGGGGGTGGAGGGAGGCAGTGGCAATGGAGATGTAACCAAGTAATAAATAAACGTTAAAAAATGCAGTCTGTTTCTTTTCCAGAGAAAGCTGTATGTATTCTCAAATGCTGAAATATAATAATAATTTCCATTAATGTTTCTATAGTTATTTCAGGCGACTGATCACACAGCCTAAGTATTGTTGTTACATTTAATTACAATTAGTTTTTCAATGTAGAACAATGTTCTAAAGATAATTTTACAGTGAACAAGATGTAGTTGTTGAAATGTTAATATGGTAAGAAAACTTCTAACCTATAAAAAAAGTGTAGAGGCTTTCAATTCAGAATAGTGTAATTGTTCCGTCTGTCACCGTTGTAATTAATTGCTGTCCACACCCTTTCCACTTCTTGAGTTATGTGTCAGTGAGATTTAGACATTTGCTTGTTGTCTTATCTCCAAAACAGGACATCAATATCACATGACTGCTAATATTTACTGAATAATACTATTTGGCTAATATAGAACTCTTGACTGACCCAGCCTCAGTGAACTTGGTTCTTGTATATCTTTTGGAATAGAACACCTGGGGAGAACCCTGCTGTTTACTGGAAGCATGGTTGCCAGTGTGTAAGTTATGTATAACAAGAAGCAAGGTGCTTGTTTGATGCTGAGCTTACAGTGTGATTTGATCCTACTTAGAGTTTGGATAAGGGCAGCACACACACACACAAAAATCCTGAAAGAATTTATTGACTGAGGAGATGCATTCTATAGATTTATTGTAGGATGGATGCAACATGATTTATAGAGGGAACCTGCATGTGCCTCTCACTGGCTTAAGCTTCAGAAATAGAACACCCAAATCCCTCCATAGAGAATGCTAATTTTTCCCTGTTGTGCTCCAAGATGGTTGTCAAAGTGTAAATCATGCTATTTCTTGTTCAAAGATAAGAGCTAAAGAAGTAGAAACAAATGCCAGTAAATAATCGTGGCACAGGTATTACGTGTAAGAGTAGAGATCATTCAAGTCCTGTGGTGGCAAGAGCTTGGAAGTCCTTGATTTACGACATGTGGTTGAGTTGCCCTATATACCCCTTGTAACTCTCCTTGAGATTCCCAAGGAAGGATGCTGAGCTTTTTGCAGGCTGTATTTCGAGTATTTAATGATGTGGAGTTAGAGATATAAGACAGCAGTGATATCCATTGTTGTTATTATTTTAATTGGCCCAAAACTTAGCAATTTTAGTATTGTGGAAATAGTCACTATTGGCTATTTGATGTCTGAATAGTTTGTTAGTTAATTTCTGTCTCATTGTGACCAAATGCTACCCAGAAGTCAAGGAGAAGGCAAGTTTATTTGGTGTTACAGCTCAAGACATAAAATTCATAATGGTAGGGAAGAAATGGTGACAGAAGTTCCATTGCTCCTGTAGTCACATTGCTCCTGTAGTCACATTGCTTCTGTAGTCAGGAAGCAGATGCTGAACAGAAAGAGAGTCCACACTATCAAAGCTCAAAGCCCTCCTCCAGTGACCCACTTCCTCCAGCAAGGCTCTACTTCCTAGAGGTTTAACCACCTCCCAAATGGCATTACTAGTTTGGGACTAAGAATTCCAACACATGGACCTTGGACAGGAATGGTGGATAAGTTAAAGGACTTTTGGCTAGAGATGTAACTCCATTGGTAGAGCACTTACCTAGCACTGAGGAAGCCCTGGGTTCAGTCTCCAGTACTGCATAAACCAGACTTGACCACACATACCTACAATCCTAGCAGTTGAGAAGTAAAGACAGGAGGGTGATTAGTTCAACATCATCCCCACCTCTAGAGTGAGCCTGAAGTCAGGGTAGGTGTATATGATAACCAGTCTGGAAAAAAAAAAAAACTGAAGGACACAGACTGGCTGAGAGAATTTGAGTATAGTAGTGGGGGATGATGTGGATGAAATCTGTGCCCATATAAGAGAAATATCAAGAGGACTGAGGATTGCAAGTCCATGTCCTTAATGGATCTCAGCTGGTTCTCATTGACTCATTCCTTCTTTCTTAAAGTCATATTGTTGTTACTGTTTTTCTATGTCATTTTAAATTATATAAAAACAAACATGCACTGTAAAAACAAAATATAGCTTCTATTTCTGGCATTTATACAAACTGAAAGATGTATTAAGAGAGTACCCACTTTCTTTCATGGCAACAGCCCAAGAAAGCTGAATACTAAAAGCCTTTTAGAGCAAGCCTACACTCTCCATTTTCTTATACTCTTATCACATTTTCCAAGTTTACTGTTGATCTTTTCCTCCTACCTCATTCCTATGAAAGTATAGTTTGTGATTCTGTAGCATTTCAAGACCTGTCTATATCCTTATTATGTGTTCTCACATTGGGAATTTGAGAACCCATGCCCAGTTAGGGGAGAGAATGAGGACCTAGAGACACTGCCTACATAGGAAGCTGTGCAGGGAACTCTCAAAGCAGGAAGCTGTGAATGGTCAGGCACTAGACACAGGCAAAGGAATAAACGCATGGTAAAGGAAAGCAACAAGGATGCTGCAAGCAGTAGCAAAAGGGAAATGTGGCTGTATCTGTGAGCAGGTGCTACCTCAGGTCTTCATTGATGCTCCTGGATCTCAAACACCATTGGTTGCATCCTGTCCATTGTTGGAATTCATCTGGCCTGCCCAAGTTTGCTCCAAAGACACTGTTACACACCCATTCTTCCCCACGTTTTCTCTTTTCTTTCCATTTTGTATCCCTCCATCTCAGCAGCTGCTGGTTTGCCTTTGCTCGATCAGGGTGAAATACTAAAAACCTTGCTTTCTTTCTCCTTTCAGGCTTTAGAATGAGACAACGCCATGTGCTCATGGAGTCTACAGGGCCCATGGGGCACTGCCCTCATCTGGAAGAATCTGTGCCTTGTGAAGATCCTCTGTGTCATCGATGGCTTGCTTTGGAGGGGATTTGTATCCCCGATCATGGGAAATGTGGCCTGGGACATCGCATCCTGAAGGCTATCTGTCAGAACGAGCGAGGTGGGAGATGATCACATACTGACTTAAAGTTACACCAAACAAGGGGCAGTGCTACGCTTCACAGGTTTTTGTTTGTTTGTTTGTTGTTTTTGTTTTGTTTTGTTTTGTTTCTGGAGGGAGAGAAGCTGCAGCTTTCCCATACCTGGGCATTAATGGTGAATTGGGTGACAAATTGTTGTAGAGTTGGCTGTCATAACTTCATATGAGAACCAAGAAGTACCACTAAATGCACTGTTTGATTATGCCTAAACAAACCACTCCGAACCCATAGAATTCTTTGGAGATTTTTTTTTAATTTATCAAGACAAAGAGCAAACAAAACTGTCCCAGCTTATGAGTGCAGGACAAATTTTATTTTCTTTTGTTAAGATCAGTTTGTGACATGCCTTTATTAAGTGTTAACAAAATGCTACCTTTTAAAGATGCCAGGGTTAAAAGAAAAGGTGAGAAAGAAAGAAGTGTGTGAAGTCTTTTCATTTATATAACATTAGACCAGAATCAGTTCAAGATATAATGCTAACATTTTCAACAAGCTATTTTTAAATATAAGCTGTCAGGATTTACACAATCATTAACAACGATGTCTGTATTTGATCACCAGGCTTTTGGTACAATGCTTGTTGGAAATGAAGTGTGGTTTAAAAATATGTAAGTCATATGGGAGTAAGAAAAGTGACATTTAAAAATCTTCATCTTGGAGATTAAAAAGAACTCCGTCTCTCAGATGGATGTGGAGTGTGTCTCCTAATCAGCTCTGCCATACGAGGCCCCATTCACAATGCTCTCCGTGTGTGTGGGATGAAATGTTTTGACTTATGGTGCGAAGTAATCCACAGAATTGGAGGAAATTACAAAGCAAATTCAGAATGGGTATTAACATCTTCACAGGACTGACACGTGGCAAACTCTTCCTTCCTTTAATTTCTTCTTCCCTCTTCTCTCTCCTGTTTTTCTCCTTCACTTCTTTATCCTCTTTTTCTTCCTCTAAAATAGCTAACATAGGTAGGCAAATGCATATTTTCTTATTAAATGATTTATTGTTTCCCTGCAGAAACCAGATGGTTGTTTAATTAAATAGTAGGCAACAGCAGATTGCAATAGCTGCAATAAATAGTTGGAACTAATAGTCACTGCTTCTAATACAACCACATAATGTTTACATGGGGCAAGGTGTGCCTTACTAGTGCAGGCAAATAAGATCACTTCCCTGCCATTTTCCTTGTAGTATGATTTATAATAATAAGGAGAGCATAATTTATTCTTCTTCCCTGGTTCTTGGCACACTCATTCTGGACTCCTTATGATTTCCTGGGGAGTCTGGGTTCTGAGAGTCTTTGCTCTATTACTTAATCTTTGACAGTGACTCATGACCTGAAGCTATAATTCCCTTGAAGATTTCATGGGTGACAGGAATGTCTTTTATTCTAACAAAATGACTCTGGGTTGTCTTCTGTGTGAAACTAGTCCCAAGAAAGATCAAATCATTACTGGAAGTTTGGAACTTTCATTTGTAATCCTCAATCCCGAGGAAGAGGAGACAGACTGGACATGGGCTCATTATTGGTAATCCCTATTGGTAAAAGCACCACAAAAAACCCTGAGCTATGGAGTTCTGAGAGCAGAACTTTCTTCCACATGGGTATGTGGAGATGTGGGCAGAGTGGTATGCCCAGAGGAGGCCTGAATGCTCTGTATCCATCTGAATGGCTTCTTATCCTATGCATCTCCTCTGTCTATACCCATACCACTGTAAGAGAGTCTGGTCTTGCCAGTTCATCTCTTCCATCTAGCTATTTATTTGTATATCTTGTAATGTTCTGCATAGTAAATCTATAAATGCAAGTAATATGTTTTCTAGAGTTCTTTATGCTATCCAGGGAAATTTGGGAGTCTGAGGAATAGTTTGTGGGAAGCCTAATTCACAGCATTAGTGGCAACATGGGTTATTGTTATCCAAATGTGAGAGGTTACATTTGAAGCCATATCCAAGAAAAGTGTTCACAGAAGTAGACTTGAACTGTAGGACACCCAGTTGGTAAGGAGGAATTATTTGGTGCGGAGAAAACCCTACTGATCTGATCCCAGAAGCATTCTGTGTTGGATGTGTTATCTGAAGTCCAGTGTGGCAGATTCAGTTCTGGGTTTTCTCTCCACCCTGCTTGGAATTTTAACCTCACCTTCTACCTGTTGGATGGTCAAATTATTTAATTTATTGAAGAATATTTTCCTGTAGGTCCCTAGAGGAAGGAATAAAAACTACCTGTGAGTGTTAAGATTGTGAGGGTTAATGTAAATATATGAATGTAACTGGATTTTCCCTGTTACCCCACTTTTCAAAGCAAGATTATAATGCGTATTTTCTATTATGTTTAGTCTATGGAAATGGGGTACACAACAGTATTATACATAGTTCAGACAGTACTGAGGATTAGAAAAACATATCTATATCTTCCTTCCATCCTCTAGCTGAGAAAATAGGAAGTGCGTTGGGTTGGGTCCCATAGCGACAGGTTACTGTACTTTGTTCATCTCATAGCAGGTACTAGAAAGTTGTCATAACAACCTAGGTCCACAGCTTTAGAGATTTCCTCCACAGTATATACTTTACCCTCTTAAATGGTTGTAGGGTCTTCCTTTACCATGACACAACAATTTCTGGGTTTTGTTACTTATTCCTGTGAAAGGACTAAAATTTAACTTTTGATTGACATAGTCAGCTTCTACGGAGAGAGCTGGAATTTATATTTGCTCACATTAGCTCTGTGAAGTCTGTGGATGTTTAAATACCTAGATGAATTTCATTGTTTGTGAGGCAGCAACCACAATCATGGTGATAGAAACATTCAAGCTGAAGCAAGCTCCTACCTAGTAAGAAATCACAAACATGATCTCGGGGTACCTTCTGTGACTGTACCTGGTTGTACAGCTCTGTGGCTGTCTGTGAACCTTTGTCAGAAGAGTTTCCTATCAGATTTCCCATGTGTTATCAGGGTCTTCACATAACCACCACACTGACAAATCTGCTGCCACTCATTTAAATGGCTGAGAAAGGAATGTTCAAGATACAGTTTCCTGTGTATTTCTTTGTGACAGTTGATAGTTATCACACCGAGCTTATCAATTGCTTTGCAGACTTTTTGTTTTAGAATTCATTTCAAGCTAAATGGATGCAACCAGAAGAAATTGCCTTACACTTGATATGAGAAACTCCAAAACTCACATTAGATTTAATCAGACTTGAACCCTACTAGAATTCCCAACAGCAGCTTGCTTTGTCTTCGTTGGGTTTGTCTATAAGTCCCTATCAGGACTCTAGATAGAAATATACAGAAAAGGATCCCCCAATCTCTGGAAATATCTTTGTTTCACTTAGACTTAAGAGCAGAGGGATTTTTTTTCCCTTCATGTGTATTTGTATGCAATGCATGTGTGTTTGTATACATGTTCACATGTTTGTGGTTATATGTATATGCAAGTATGTGGGGATCCAAGTTTAACATTGCAAATTTTCCTCAATTGCTTTCCACCTCATGCACTGAGACTGGGTCTCTTGGTTGAAGCAAGAGCTTATTGATACAGCCAGTCTGTCATTTCAATAGACAGAGATGTCCTCTCTCCAACTTCTGAGCTCTGGAACTATAAGCTGGCTACCACACCTTCCAGGCATTTGCTTGGGTTCAGGGGATCCAAACTATAGTCTTCACACTACAAAGCAAGGGCTTTTAACCTGAGAGAAATCCATATACTAACACATACACATACACACACACACACACACGCACACACACACACACACACACACACACTCACACACACTCACACTCACACTCACACTCACACTCACACACACACACACTCCAGGTGCAATGGGGTAAAGATGACAAAGACAGAGAGAAAGACTCCCTGCAAAGCAGAAAAGGGACTGAAATCCCCTTTTCTCTTGGAGGGACTAGTGAGTTAATGTTCTTAGTGGCATCAAAACTCTTCCCTAATTTGAGTTGGTCAGTGTAAACAAACAAACAAAAAGTGTGTGTGTGTGTGTGTGTGTGCACGTGCGTGCGTGCGTGTGCGTGTGTGCGTGCGTGCGTGCGTGTGTGTGTGTGTGTGTGTGCGTGTCTGTTGTGGGAGTTGTTGATAGGCAAACAGCTTCAGGTAAGTATGAGCATATTTGACCAGCTTGGTGGGTTAGGCAGGCGAGGGATTCTGCTGACAGGAATAAAAAGCCCAACAGGTTTTGTCAGGAAGATGAGGAAGTAGCCAGAAATTTGCCACCTTCATAATCTGTCTGTATCCCACTTTCCCTATCTTCCCATCAGGGATCTGTCTAGTTCCTAGTCCCTCAAGAGCAGCAAACTCCAAGTTCAATGAGAAATGCTTATTTTTTGGAAAAAAAGAAAAGCTAGACAGCAATAAAGGTAGAAACACAATGTAGATAGACTCTGCTTCAAACAAAGAAAACATAATCTATGTGTCACCTAGAATCCAAACAATTAGTTGTCTGTGGCTCTTCCCAACCATGGGAACTGATTTCTGGGGCTTTGAGTGGTGGAGTGGTTTTGACTCTTCTCTACCCAGCATATTATCATCACTGTGGGTCCAGAGAAGTTACTGAGGACAGAGGCAGAGAGAGACAGGGATGTCCTCTCTCTACCTCCTGAGCTCTGGAAGTGTAAGCTGGCTACCACACCTTCCAGGCATTTGCTTGGGTTGTGTTCACAGCTTGTTCTTGATCCATTGTGAAGAACATTTTGGCATTTCAAAGGAGCCATTTTGAGTGTTGCAAAAAATGTGACCCAACCCATACAGAAAACATTGCAACTACTCACTGTGGTTTAAGCTGTGATTCTTGAACTTAAAGTAAGTTCAGTCATGCTTCACTGGTGACTATGAAGATTTGTCAGTATGTGACATCTTTAGAACAGGCTGGGAAAATCCCCACATTGTTGGAAATGTTTCTAGCGGATCCAAGTGCAAGTGACCACTTGGATCTCTCTCCATGTCTCAAAGATTCCAAGTAGTCAGTTATTCTACAGGTGGGATAGCATGGATCTGCCCCAATGACCCATCAGATTTAGAGCACCAAAACCTCCTGTTCCATGCTGTATCCAATATTCTTTCCTGAAAGAAGGAATAACTACTTGTATATTTCAACCAAGCATATGCATTCAGAGATATTGTGACACACATTCTGTACTTATAGAATGTGAATGATCAGCCTGCTGAGGTAGACTATATCAGGAGGAGCACAGCTCACATGTTGACAGGGGCATTGAGTTAACATTCTTCTGAGTTGCCACAAAAGATCCCTTAGGCACAAGGCCTCTTATTTTCATCTCTTCAATAGACTTCTCCAATGGAAATAGTTCCATTAAGCATGAGGAAAAATATTCCTACCCTTAAGGTAGCTGTACTTTCTGTCTCAAAGATATTTTTTCTTTATTTTATAAGATTTTATTTTATTCTATCACCTAGATCAGCAGGTTGTTCTTCAGTGACAGTTTCCTGAGAGAGAAAAAGATGACCAGGATGTGCAAAGATAAGAATGTTTGGTATCAGGAGGTCTCACATACATTAATGGGTCTTGCAGGCAAGTTTTTGTTTGTTTGTTTAAATACAAGACCCTATATACAGTTTTTAAGAGAAGAATTGGGAAGGAGGTCATCAGAAAGCTAATCAAGCAATGTCTCACAGGGGAATACAGAATCTCTCAAGGGTGTTAGAGACAACACCCTTGGGACTAATAACTCTAGTCTCTTCAGGGCAAAAGCCAAGTTCCTAGGAACAAAAACAGCAACTCTTTCAGGGACCTGGTCCTAGGCCCCAGCTTGCCAAGTCCGGTCCCTTGTCAAGGACACAGAACCAGGTTCCTGCGTCCTTTCATCAGTGCCTCCGAGAAAGCCTTGGATCAGCCTGGCTCTCAACAGGTTTAAAATCATAGGGAGGGGAGTTGGGGGTTATTTACATGAGTGCAATGCACCCACAAGCCAGAAAATGGCAATGGATCCCCTGAGCTAGAGAAGATGTGGCTAACCACTGGGAAATCCCATGCTTCCAACCCCTCAAGAGCATTCTTGTGGGTGGTCTTGTCTTTCACTAATAAGGCAAGAAGCTCTTCTTTACTCTTACCTCAAGTGTGTACACTTTAACTACTGACACCAAGGATGGTGGGACCTCTACAGCAGCAACTTTGTTTAGTGAAACCTGACAGGATTTTATTTATTTGAGTTGGATTAAGATGGTTTAATATTTTTAAAGCTATGCATAGATTTAGAAGCTTAGTTTGTGTTATATTTCTATCTCAAGGAATGGTCTAACGCTGATGTCACTCTCCAGAGATTCTGTGTGTGCTTCATAGGGATTCTAAGTAGGACCTATTGTTTGTAAAGACTTTCATTTCCAAGACCATTGATTATCCTGCATCCTGTGTTCCTCAGGTGAAGCTTTAGCTCCCCCTCTGCATACCTTTTATCTCTTAGAAGATTTTCTAAATTTTATTTCGGGACAAGATTTGTTTTATTGGACATTAGGAGGAAAGAGAGGGTACTAATTCATCAGATATTTCCTTACCACTTGAGTTCATTCCTGTGGTGAAGACACATATTAAAACAATGTATTCAAAGTAGAACCACTGCTGAGATTTAGAAGATCTGAAACAAATTTTAAATATGAATTTTCTAAAACATTTGAGCCATAGTAGCTTGGTTTGAAATAAGTCTGCAGTTTATTAAGATGTGTGTTTTAGAACAGATAATGATAATTGGATTTCTTTTTTAAAGAAAGATTCTTGTTTCTTTTTTAAATAGAAAAGCAAAGAACCTACATTTATATTAGGATATGATTCTTCAATTATATCGCACCATTTAAAAAGATCAAAGAGAGAGTAAAAATGGCTGTGTATTTTACGTAAACAATGAGAGTCCAGACAAATGGGGTTTTGAATTAGTGACAGTTAATGGATCCTAGCATAAACTGTGGTTTCTAACCCAGGTAGACCATCACCCTCACTAACCACTAACCATTCTTGAACACGTAAATGTAAATATGAAACATTCACTGATACATACATCTCATTACCTGAGGATTTTATCTGGGAGCCTTTCTAGGACATTCACATCCCTAGAAAGGAACCTTCACAAAATGGTTGGAATGAGCTTGAGGTCTAGATATCACATTGTCTTGCTGCCAGTAATATGAGACCTTTTGGAAAATGTTTATTTGCACATACTCTTCCCTTTCTGGTCTCAGTTCCCCACTCCTACTCATTGCCAAAGAATCTTTGCTGGAGTTTTACGTTTTATATCTCAAAAATAACTGTGCTTAGAAAGATTTAGTGGATCCATTCCTTCAGAGGATAGAAGATTCAAAGGAGTTGTACCACAGTGACCATAGCATTTAAAGAGTCACCTTCCAAAGAAGAAATCAGCTCATTTAATGCTTTCAATATTTTATTTTGTCAATTATTTATTAATAATCTAAGAACTTTTTTTTTTTGTTTTTTTGAGACAGGGTTTCTCTGAATATCTCTGGCTGTCCTGGGCTCGCTTTGTAGACCAGGCTGGCCTCGAACTCACAAAGATCCACCTGCCTCTGCCTCCCAAGTGCTGGGATTAAAGGCGTGCGCCACCACCGCCCGGCTAATCTAAGAACTTTTATTGTCTACTTTGGTCTTCTCTTTGAAAAGAGCAACAACAATAAAATAATATAATATTCCGTTTGTTTTCCAGTTGCAACATCTGGGTAATTCATGTTCTGTCTTGAGTCTTGCATTCCATCAATTGTCATGTAACTTTTTGAGGACAGGTTATTCATATTTTTATTTTGTAGTTGACTCAAGAGAATATTGGCTGGTCCTGCAATATAATGATTATAATTATATTATTTTTCATAATAAAACTTAATTTACAAAAACAGATGAAGAAGAACAAAGCAGAAGTTTCGATAAAGTTGAAGAAAGAAAATCTATTGTCCATATACACTTACTACTTCAAAGGCTTTCCAGGACAGCTCAAAGTTTTTCCGGTGTACATTTGCCCTTAAATATCTTACATTTCAAGGAACATTTAATCAGGTTCAAAGTATAATATTGCCTAACAGGAGAACCTATGGTCTTAGGGAATAGTTTGTCTAGCAAAGGCTTATGACTGACTACTCTATCAGTGGTAAGTAGAGTAGGAGAGGTAAAGGCTGACAAGGGCAGGAGATTAGAAACACCCAGGAGGGCAAGGGTGCCTTGGAAACACATTTCTGCTCACTATGTGTCAGCTCATATCCAGAGAGCCATGTTGGACTAGGAGATGAATAGAGCAAAGCCACTATCCTCAAAGAGCTTGAAATTTAATTGAAGATCCATTGTCTTTCTACATATCTAATTCTGCATGTATGTAATCCTGATCATACTGTAAACAGAGCAGAAGGCAATGGCAATGTTTACTAGTGACAAGTGGTATAGGCAATAATCTGAGGTGTTTAGGGGAGAGGTTGGTAAGAGGGAATGAGAAGTCTTCAGGGTTATGTGGTCCTTGAATGGAACCTTGACAGCTTTCTTGAGGTTTAATTGGTAGAGGTGAATGATTCCCTCCTCATAACCTCCAGAAGATAACCTGAAGCAAAATGAGGAAGAGATTCCAGAAACTCTCATTTATCAAAAAAAATTTTTTTTGTTTTTTTTTTGGTTTTTTTTTATAATTTATTATTTATTTCTTCAAGTTACATCTCAGTCACAATCCCTTCCCTACTCCCTCCTCCTGTCCTACCCTTCCACCCTCACCCCCCCCACCTCTATCCTTTTTTTTCTTTAGTCTAAGGTAGATCTTCCCCCCCCCCCAACAGTTCCCCCTTCAGTGCAACAAATGGTTCTCTCTCCTATAACAATAAACACAATACAAAACAACAGAAGCAAATAGGCCACAATTATGAGGGTTGTATGGCTTAGCATACATTCTGAATGTACAGTCTATATGCATCTGGCCCCTGACTTTAACATTCTACTATCTAACCATCTCCATGAGTTTAAAGTTCTATATCTGACTCAGCTTTCATACTAACTTGCATCACAATTTTAAAAACATCTTCTTAGATCCAGAACACCCTCTTGATTCCTAAACAACTCAGAATTTAACTATGAGACTCTAGCTATCTATTCTTCAACCACCTCAGAGACCTGAGAGGGATAAATATATCTGATTATATAGGAAGTGCAGGGTCTGCAGCTTCCAAAACTAAGAAATGACATACCAGTGGCTGCCTGGATAGTTCCCATTCTCTCTCCATACATTACAGCATCACTCTTCAGCCATGTGGCCCCATTTCTCTGACAGACATTGATTGTAGAGCAGGAATTATGAAGGACTTACCTACCCTGTCTTGGCAGAGCTAGGCTGTCGACTTACCTGCTTCCAAGTTTTGTCCTTTTTGGACAGCACTCTGTCTACAGTTGAAGCAAGGGGTTTTTCTTGTCAAGAGAAAGGCTTACCACCAATTCAATCATCTCCTACTGGAGATTCTTTGATGCTCATCTTCTACTTGGAGTAGAATAGGGGGTGCTGTCAGGAGCTGACATGTCTCGATATCAAAAAATCTTAAGTTAAGAAAACATCTTTGAATGCCATATTATGCAGATCTCTTGAGGTTTTTGAAGATGCCCTATCTATCTCTTATATTCAGATAAGCAAATATTGGTTGTCTCTTAGCAACTTGATTTCTGGGTAGCTTAGAAAATAACTGTGATAGACTGTCATAGTAACTAACAAAATGACACGCTTGCATGACTATGAGTTTGCACTTCTTAATTATCCTAAACAATTTATGACAGGTGGTATCAAAGGGCCAAAAGTTCACATTTCATTTTTAAGCATTACTAGGTACACTACCTTTAAGAAGCGTTACCCTTAATTTTGTATCACTATACAAAGATCAATACCAATGTGTGGACTTTCTGTATAAAGGGGTTGTGGTCACAGATCCTACAATGAAATGGATGGTTTAACTCACTAAACATGGTGGGTGTGGTCTTCACTCCACCCTTCCACTTGTCAACTTGAAAAACATGTGACCAGTCAGTAAATGACAGTATTCAACAGTTACTCATTGTATGAGGAAATAGGTCCTGGGATGTTAAAGAATCATTTTATCCTATCTCCTTTCTTCTAGAAAAATAGTTAACAAGTTAGTGTAAATCAAATCACCTTGAAGTCTCCTGAAGGCACATATTTTGACTGCTACCATAGAATATATGGTTCAGTGGAGGGAGCCAAAGGAATTCCAGTTTCTAATAAATTATTTGGTAATGAGGACAGTGGTGATTCAGGGACCACCAATTGAGAAACACGGTTCTGAGCCAGATGGGGCTGATGCACTGCCTGGTCCTGTCAGAGTGTAACAGCAGTGGACCAGAACATGGCTTACACTGAGAATCAACAGTAGTATTGATTGATTGTAATCTGTTGTCTTTTGCTTCCTGCTGGGGAAGTTATTTGCAAAATCCATGAAATATGTTACTCTCTCTCTGAAGCTGGCTGAGAGTAAATATTCCTTTACTTCTTCTATTGTTACCGAGATGGATTACTAAAAGATCAAATAGTGGGAAGCAATAGTGTGCCCTGCAAAAACAGAGGACATGCAATATGTGAAATGAGTTATTTCGGTTTGGAGGACAGTTCTCATTTTCAGCAAGATATCTTTCTCAGACCACCAACTGGTAGCCATTTGGTAGCAGAATCTTGACCAAGCATAGTGTGCTGATGACAAATACCTTGTATTAAATTTTGAAATGAACCTGGATTTGCAGTTGAAAATGCTAGTAAGATCAGACTGTGTCACTCACACGGCAGGAATCAGACTGCAGAGGAGATTAAATTTGAGAGGTCCTATAGCCAAGTTTCTCTTTCCTTTCTATTCAGATGTTTTGCAGCAAAATTAGGGATGAAACTCTAATACTGTTTGTCAATGACAGAATCCAAAAGAGAAAATAGCGGCTCGCTCTAATCACAGTTTCACCCTCTGAGTTGGACAGCAAGGTGGGGAATAGATGTAAACTGGTGAATCAATTTAAATGCTAAAGAGAGAAGAGCTGCAATGCAGGTTTAAACAGAGTCACTCTGTGCCGTCTCCGATAAACAGGCATTGTGTTCTGAATGGCTTCCTCTTTCCATCCTGTTCCATCCTAGACATTGTGGGAAAGCATCCACCCTGTTCCTCTATTATTGATTTGTCTAAATAAATTATTTTGTGCCATCACTTGTTCCCTGTCATTTCCCAATCAGACTAAGTATACACTGAATTTTCAAGGTTTTACTGTTTAGAAATACTGTAGGTGAAATAAATTCCTTTGTGTGCATGCCTACATATCACAGAACTGTCTTCTTTTTCTGTCTCTTCCAAAATTTGCATTGGGTAGTTGACTGTGTGTGTCCATTCCACATGATCCAAGAAGGAAAGTGAACCATAGATTGTGCTAATGCTTCCAAATGTAGTTCTTAGGATAAAATCATGAGAGGTGCCTACATTTTCTGTTTAAACTCCCCTCCAAATATGCCCTCAATTTCTGTGTACTATTTGATTATTAACAATAGGGATCCTTTATTGCGTTATCCACAGGGTTACAATTTTGTTTTCTAACTTAGAAATGTACTTAATGTGATATTTCACATCACACATGGAGGTAGCTCTTGACACAGAAACTATAGTTTCACTTCTACATAAATAGAAAAAGTAAAATATATGAATTTCAATGCAAATTCAGTATGATGGATTCAACCTCAGTGATAGGCTTACCAAAATTGTGCCCATTTATGTAAGTACAGTGAAATTAATCTCTTGAGAAAGCCCATCTACCCCATTGGAAATCAATTAGAAAATATTTTAATTGTTCTTATAAATAAGACCTTTTAGTCAATAAACTAAAAGAGACTGTGTAATAATCTTTCTAGTCAGCATAAATTGAGACTCCCAATGGGTACCTAAAACTGAGCCTACTACCAGACTATGATTATACAGATACTATGATATCTTCCTATATGTATATACCTCTGCTAAAGTTTAACTTCTAAGTTAGGCACAGTAAGAGATCAACAACATCTGTAGGAATCGTGAGGGAGCATCAGGATACTACAGGAACACTCCGTGGACACACCCTTTGATGCTCTGGCACCTGGCTGATCACTGAGAGGGTTATAGATGATGAATAAGAGGGTACCGTATGTATCACAGATATATTAGACAAAAAGAAGGCTCAGAATCCAGGCATAATGGAGTGGGGTGTGCCTTAGGGTTTCTATTGCTGTGAAGAGATACCATGACCGCAATAACTCGTATAAAGGAAAACATTTAATTGGGGCTGGCTTACAGTTTCAGAAGTTCAGTCCATTGTCGTCATGGCAAGAAGTATGGCAGTGTGAAGGCAGACATGGTGCTGGAGATAGGCAGGCTGCAGGAGGAGAGAGTTAAGCCACTGAACCTGGACTTGAGCTTCTGACACCTCAAAGCCCGCCCCCTAGTGACACACTTTCTCCAACAAGACCACACCTCCTAATAGTGCCACTCCCTAGGGGCCAAGCATTCAAACATGTGAGTTTATGGGGCCTCCTACGTGTCCTCAGCTGCACTGCAACTGCAGCAGGCTACCTGCATGCCTCGGCCATGCTGCTTCCCTGCCTGCAACACCTTCCTGCCTTGATGCTTTCTCACTGGCTTAGAATCTCAGCATAGCCATCACTCACAGCACACCATGTCATACAGCTGATTATGGACATACAGCTACATTTACTGGTACCTGGTTCAGCAACCTGTAGGGTTTGGGCTTGAGTTACAAGACATGAGGAGAGGGTCTTGACTGAGGAAGCCCGTTGCTTTAGCTGTGCTTGTAATCCAACCTATAGCCAAGGTGATGTGGCTTCATAATGGAGGTGTGACCTCCCGTGTGCTCTGGGATGTGTGACATATTGTGTTCAGTGGAGTGGAGACTGAAAGAAATTCTGGGTCCTAGAAAGCAATGCTGACATCGCTACACAGTTATATAAGCCCCAGCTGTTATTCAAGACGATACATTTCTCCTTGTTAAAGCCAATGTCGATCAGAGTTCGCATCACCTCTTCAGACAAGGTCCTAACTGATAGAGCGGCTGTCTCCAGCATCCTCATAACACCCTATGATTCAGTTATCGACACTGTTACTGGGTTATATTGAAATTACCTCTCACTTGCCTGCTTCTCCTAGTTGACTCTTAGCTTCTCAAGGGTGGAAACCTTGACTCTTTCACTGCTTTATTCTTGGGGTGGTGCCAGAGTGTCTGGTATATTAAGAAACTCAACAAATGTTTGCTGAGCTTAGAAACGTTATTTAAATTCAGTCACACAACAGCTTAGTGTGAAACTATTATTTATATTCCAGTTCTGCAGCTCAGAAATTCCAATGTCCTAAAATCACACCACTAATACTATCTAGCACCAGAAATGTGAGTTCCAGTCCTGAACATCTAAACATGTTCTGGTTTTACTTTATCTGTGACAGAGAGTGCATTCATGTCCTGGATAACCATGCAATAAGCTCTCACTAATTAAGATGGGTTGAGGTTTTGTTTTGTTGAATCAAATGTGCCCCGAGAGTAACTCTCAATGCAGTACTAAGGACACTTCTGCCAAATCATAGCAGTGAGCTCATGCCACCTATTTCTAACTCCTCTGTGGGCCTAACACCCCTCTTTTCCTCAGTGTGGGCTAAAAGCAAGAGCAAGATCAGGGGGCCCAGTGCAAACACGCAGCCCACACACATTTCCTTCCAGCGCAGAGGGAATTCAAGCTAGAGATACTCTACTTAGTTATCTGGTTTTCCCTGGCAACTGTAATTCTAATCTTGATCACATCCAGACAGCTAAGCAATTTAGAATTTCTTCAGCATGCTGGGTTGGGAGTAAAGAGAACAGCAGATTTTCTGAAAGGGGAGATATGAGAAAACGCAAAGCAGAGATAGGAGGCAGCGGTTAAAAATAGAGGCAGTCTTTCAGAGCGTCACAGTGAAAGGATTCTTAGAGGGAGGCCATGCTCAAATCGCTAATACTACTGTATTATGAAATCTGAGGGAGTTTGTTAAAATGGAAGCAAAGTTCTGTGCACAAAAGCAATCTTTCCTATTGCATTAGCTTACCAAATTATATTGAAGTGATGATTTATTTAAAAGGTAAAGTGATTTATCTGAGTTATTCCCAAAACAAACTGGTAAAAATTGAAACAAAGGATCTTGACCTAATCTGAGAATGCATGTTCTATTTGGGGAACACAGACATGTGAGTGGGTGATCTCAGTGTGATCTAGGAATCATCTCCACATAAGCTGGCTCCTACTCTCAGCCTTACTGCAATGGAACTCTAAACTGTTTTGGAGGATCTGTGGGCTATTTCTGTCTTGGATTTTCTCAACTGTCCTGAAATTGAGAGTATTAGTATCCCTGGAGCTCCTAATACATTGCCCCTATCACTTGGTATAATGAGGATACATGTTTTATTTATCTCCAATATGAACAATATTGTCCAGACTCTTTACCAAGTTACAAAGAAATGCTTTTGTTTAATTAACTGCTAGTGTTATTTAATGTAATGGTAGTGTTTAATAATTTATAAAATTAAGATTAGAAAATTTGTTGTATATTTCTAATGCATTATAATTAAAAGCTTAAAATACAACTATGCTGTTAGATAGAATCTTACATATCAGCTAAAGAGAAAACTTGCTTATCTAGAAGGACTAGTCAGCATTTTGACTAACAAATAAGATTTGTTCTTCATAAGGTGTTTGGGAGCATGTAAAGGAACAGTCTAAGAGGGGAATTATTGCTTTCTCTTTCCATGATTAGTAAGACATTTGGCATGTGTGTATGTGTGTGTGTGTGTGTGTGTGTGTGAGAGAGACAAGTTGGACCCCCTGCTGTAGGAACTTGTCAAGAAGTTCAGTCAGTGGATGGTTATGAACCAACACATGAGCGCTGGGGATTAAGCATGGATCCTCTGCAAGAGCAACAAGTGCTCTTAACCACTGAGCCATCTCCCCTGCTCCCCTGCCCCTTAACAGAATTGCTTGTTGCTATTGTGTGACTATTCATCACATACAGGGACTAACACGAAGACCAACAAAGCGATTCCATTCAAGTCAGGCTTAGTGAACTAGTGAGCTTATATGTGCATGACCCAAAGGTGTCTGCGTCACTGAAAGGCCCAGCGTAGATAGAAGCTGCATATTCAGAGGCTCCCTGGTGACCTGTAGGCACCTCTGCCAGTCTTTCTCCCTTCAGCAACTGTTAACCTTGGGGAGGAGACTTGTGAATTTGTGTCAAGTGCTGGCTAAAATGTATAGGTTTTATTTGCTTTCTGACTCTTGAATGTCTCTTCTCCCAGAAGTCTCTGCTTTATTTCAGAGATAATAGTACACGACATTTTTAAATGAGCTGCCTCTACTGTGTGAGGTAATGGGATTTTTTTTTTTTCACCTACTGAACTCAGTGTCACTTCCTCAAAAGGTTAGAGGGAGTACCACTTGAAATTACATTTATCAGCCCTCCATATGAGATCCGTAGAGGAAACACTGGTCAATTCTAAGTCAAGCACACTTGCCTATCCTGTGACCATCCGGCCAACATGGATGGAATGCATTCTGAAGTGTCCTATTGACCAGACTTCCTTATTTTACCTGTTTGTTTCATTCTACGTGCCCCCTTAGTGCCTAGATCTTATATTGCCACTCAATGTCTTGTTGTTATCCTCTGGAACATCCTCTAGTTCCACCATTTGGGGAGTGCAGGAGGCTCCTCATCCAGTTAGAGATCTCCTTGGGACCTCAGCTTTCTAGTGAGAGCTGGAATGAGACAGGGCCCTCATTATGCATTTGATGTAGATATTGATTTAATCTGTGCCAAGATCCACAGACAATTTCTGGTCTATGGCAACACTTGCAAAAACATGTTGACTGTTCTTCCTCTTGTTGTAAATATTATCATTTATTTTGTATAAATTATCTTCCTTAGACACAGTATAGAATGAACTTGGTAACAATAAGAGGCTTCAGAAAAATTACTAGTTTCTCAAAGTCCTCATTTCTACACTCATGGTCATAAAGATTCCGAATTGTATGTCTCTATTTCTCTTTTTCACTTTATTTTAGTATTTTGAACTTGCAAATTTTAAGATGTAAAAAACCCATATGTTTTCTTACTTCTGTCACCTACTTCCTCAGTGTGAACATGTCATGTGACTGTAGCTTAATTAATATCAGCCACAAATTAAGAGTGGTATAAAGCACAACTTCTTCTGAGGGGTAAATAGAAACGATATGGAGGTTTTAAAGGAAGATCTAAGTTTTTGTAATCATTCTGGAAACTTAACAGCTCGAGTGCAGTATCTGGTGGCCTTCGATTGGCGTTCAAAAGCATTGCTCACCTGGTGACCATGAAAAGGCTACCGCCTTGAACCAGAAGTTATAAACAATAGCCCACTCTTAGGCTTAAATAATTTACCTGGAAACAGCTTTTATATTTTTTAACTAATTAAAGAAAACCCCTTGCTATCAATACTATTTTCTATAAATCTTGTCATATCCCTGTGGGAATAGGGAGGAAATTCAGTGGCTCGAGCCTCTGACAATGATGTTATACAAGTAGCTATGTGACTGGCCATAATTATCCCCATGTCCATCCCAGGGATGTGGGTGTTGATGGATACATGCTTTCAAGTGCAGGAGAAAAAAAAGACCATCTGTGGAAAATCAATGTCTTGCTTGTGAAAAATGACTCATGGTCTTTCTAACATTTTACTTTAGATTGATTTCATTTTCAGAGTTCAAATATATTTATGCTATGTAAGAAGGAAGGAAATGGCCATATTCTCTGAGAGTTTTGATGAAAGAAAATGGAACCTTTCATTTATATACTAATATACACTTTCTAACCATTTCCTTTCACTTACCTGATTTCATTTCCTTTCATTGCCATTTGTCAGAAAGGATGGCTCTGTTGCTTTGGAGGCTACAAGTCTGAGGTCAGGGTACTGAGAGGGACAGAGTTTGGTAAAGACTGGCCTCCATTTCCAAGGTGATTCTGTGTTATTGCATCTCGTGGAGGTGAGGAATCAGTGTTCTCACACTGAAGAAGAACAGAACAGGGTAGAAAAGGCAGCGTGTTGGCATTACTCTTTCATGGGACCCACATCTCTCAGGAGGAAGAAGATCTCACAACCTAATCCTTTCCTTAAGGGGCAGCCTCTACTATGTTTCCACAAATAACTTTTGTGGAGACAGCATCAAAGCACAGTAGTGACTTACATCCCATTCACTACAAGAGAGACCCAAGACCAGGGTAGTCACTTGCTTTGCCCAAGACTGTCTGTACTCAGCTACTTTGGAAAGTGATTATTCCTTAGACAGATGATTTGGAGAAGAGAAGGTGGTCCACAGGTATAGAAATGTGTTGAAATGTATAGATGAGGCAGGACTGATTTTAGATTTGCTGGGAATGCTGATGAGTTCTGGGGAAGGATGTTTATTCTACGTTCCCCAAATAAGGATATTAGAACACATTTTTTTTTTAATTCTCTGTTGAGTTATATATCGAGTTCCAAGAGGCAGCTTTTCTTTTGCTTTATTTTGGTCTCTCATTTCATCATTGACTCAAGTATTACAAAAAATGGGATGGAGGCCATATAATATATACATATAGTGTATAATACTGTACAGTATACACAGTGTATAATAAAGAATGAAACTGACATTTGATCAGGTGATTTGGATATCCCTCCAACATGGGCACTGGAAGTAGCATGACAAATGCCTACCAGAAGTTAACATATCATGTACACAAAAGTTGAAGTGTGTGTGTGTGTGTGTGTGTGTGTGTGTGCATGCATGTACACATATGATGAAAATCAATAGGAACTTTCGAACCTCTGAGCTGACTGTGAAGATTTCTCTCCATTGCCTTTTCAAGTTTCTCTGTTCAAACAAATTGGTAGCTTATATGATTGAATTAAAGGTTGTGGACACCTGCCATCTTTTTGTTTTCATTCTTCAGTGACATTTGAAGACTTCCTATTTTCTGTTACAGCACAGAGCATTTCTACACCTTTAACATTAGGTCACTGCAGGCTTCACAAGGTTTCTGGGAGGGCAGTGGCATCCTTAGGGAAGGAAGCTTGGGTTGTGAAGGGCTAAGATGAACAGCATGCACGGGCAGAAGCTAGAGCATGTCTGAGTGGAGCAAGGAGAGACTTGTCCTTGTCTGTGCTCTGCACAGTGACCCACCAAACACATAGACCACATAGACTTTGGTTTATATGAATCTCACGGGCAAACCCTTTCTTAGGATTTAGAGGCTGGGGGTTTGAGTTATAAATTGCTTCCTTTTGACTGAATTTGTGTCTTGAATTGCTGTTAAGAATCTTGAGGAGAGCCGGGCGGTGGTGGCGCACGCCTTTAATCCCAGCACTTGGGAGGCAGAGGCAGGCGGATCTTTGTGAGTTCGAGGCCAGCCTGGTCTACAAAGCGAGTCCAGGACAGCCAGAGATATTCAGAGAAACCCTGTCTCGAAAAACCAAAAAAAAAAAAAAAAAAAAAAGAATCTTGAGGAAATATAGTAGATATGCACATGATTTATTGTACACTTTAGGTAGATGCACTCGTGAGCATTTTGCTTCTGAGAGGATAGACATCAAAGGTTTCTGGACATAATTTGAGAGACTTGAAGGAAATTGAGTAATTACCAGCCCTATCTTGACCCCTGACAAAGCCTGAGAATCCTGAGCAAGGGAACCATAGTGTTGGTGAAAGGCTGATGTTGTTTAGATAATTCTTTGTGTCGGTCAATATTCTCTTGGTTGTGTAGTTTTATATATATATATATATATATATATATATACACATATATATCAGTGTTTTAAGTTTAGTTAATGAATTTCAATTATATTTAATTTTCTTTTAAATATTTTAAATATTTCTACTGCCTGTACACTCTCTTAGCAATGCATTCATTCCTGATTGGAGATTTTAATAGTAAGTTTAAAAAATTGCTTGTTATAGAAGTTTCTGCAAAAAAGAAATGCCAGCTACACATACTATAATGATAGATCTTGTTCATTCTGTATTATTAACATTTAGTGTAAGGCATCTGACACCTTGTAGGTATTCAGTATTTGTTTTAGGAGTGTCCTGGTAAGATGTTATGGTCAATTTGACAAAATTTGTTTTACCTAGGGAGAGGGAACCTCTAAAGAAGAACTACCTTTAACAGATTGGCTTGTGGCCATGTCTGTGAAACGCAGTAGTCTTGGTTGTTGATTAATATAGGAGTTATCAGCCCACAGCATCATTTCTAGGCAGGTCTGGTCAGTAGATGAAAGCTAGGAGAACCGTCCAGGTAGCTCGCCACTAATCAGGGTTCCCTCATGGTTTCTGTCTGAGTTCCTGCACTAATTTCCCTCAGTGATAGACTACGAACTGGGATTGTAAACTGAAATAAATCCTTTCCTCCTCTGAGTTGCTATTGGTTATGGTATTTGTCACGACCAGAGAAAGGAACCCAGGGCAAAGAATTAAGGAATACTGGATATACCTGAAGGCAGATCATATTATTTCTGGGCTAAATGACTCAGCATTGACTTAGATCCCATCATACTGAGATTCAAGAGTTTTTCTTTACCAAAGAGAAATAGCATCAAAGCTGAATTGAGTTGGTTCATATGCTGTCAAGTGCCCTTCCTACCAGCTCACCACCAAATCAATACTACCCTTCACTGAACAGTGGCACCTTCCATGTTCTTGCTTTGATGAGCTGGAGCATTGAGTGTAGGTTTTTCACTGAGAAATCTGCTGCCATATGTGCTTAACTGAGTGTTTTTCAGATCATATTCTATGGGATATTAGTTCTTCTCCTTGATAATGAATATTCTGGGAAGTAGATTCTCTAGTGTAATGAATAGGAAAGACTGAATACCTTCTCCCTTACAGAAATCTATGGTATATATTAAGAAATAAAGGCATTCCAGAAGTCTGTTCTAATTGTGCATCTTTGGGAGTGTTGAACATTGCACACTGCACATTTGTGATATACAAAATAAAATTTGTAGAACAATTGTCCTACAGATGACATTTTGGGGATTACTGCTATCTACTATACAGGCTTGGACAAGTAAGAACAACTTATTTTCTGTGTTGTAAAATCTCCGAGGGAGACCAAGAAGTTTCTTTCGTCAGGTGCCATTTAGAGTCTGGAGAAAACCTGGTACTTAGTTTGTCATAGTTAATATAAACGTTCTTGTTGCTGGCTTTAAAGTCTTTTGTGTTCAAATGGC
The DNA here is from genome assembly GCA_907164525.1 of Lophiomys imhausi. Classification (NCBI taxonomy): domain Eukaryota; kingdom Metazoa; phylum Chordata; class Mammalia; order Rodentia; family Muridae; genus Lophiomys; species Lophiomys imhausi. The sequence goes on along the minus strand of CAJQZJ010033263.1, from coordinate 2,389,966 downwards.
TCACAGAAGTGAAACAAGTTGCCTGACTCTGGTCAGCACCAGATATAGAATAAGGAGTGTAACATCTGCTCCCAGCTGTCTCTGAGAACTGAGAGTGTGAGATTTCCATAGTGACAAGGAGTCTGCCAGACCCTCCTGCAGCCAGGGAGCTTTCTCTCTTCCCAAATCCATTGACTTTGATAACACCAGGCAAATATATTCTCAGGTGTCAGTGACTTTAGTTTTTTTGATTGCACAGCCTTTCTGGGCATTTAATGCGTTAGAATGACAGATCTGTCTGAAAGCTATGCAGGAATTGTCAGTAGTTGGTTAAAACACATGTGCATACCCATCACTTTAATTCAGAGAAGAAATGCCTTGCCATCCACAGAGTCAGCTAAGCACATTTCTGACGACTGCCATGTTCTCAGAGCTTTTTCCTCATGTGGAGAGTTGATGGGGCACACCCTTGTCAGCTGCCATTGCTGCTGAGAGAGAGAGAGAGAGAGAGAGAGAGAGAGAGAGAGCCTCTCACTGACAGCCTGGTGACTGTTCCCTGGCAGCAGGCACCCATGTGTCTCCTGCAAGCAGACCATTTATCAGGGAACTAAGCCAGCACAATTTCACAGCTACCCTGTTGCAAGTTGCTCCAATTTCACCGTGACCCTGCCACTGACCGGTATCTCCCAAGCTCAGCCAGTCTCAGCAATAGCACTGACTCTTCCCAAATTTCCCGGGGGCCCAGATGGAGTTTTTCTCATGAAGGCCTGCTGTAGTGTCCTTTAGGTCTGCAGGGGTGCTGTTGGTCACCCTCGTAGGTGGCATTGTCTTCTTGGGAGAGGCAAGCTGTATAAAATCTCAAATATTGCTTCTCATGGTCACTAAGTGCTTAACCAAGAGAGGACATTTAGTGTCCCCTACTCCAGTGTTCTATTGACAGGACTTAGGGGTCCTTTCCTGTCTTCATCGTTTTTGCATTTGTTTGGTAACACAAGGTACTACTGTGTTTCTTTTATAATATATATTTACATATTAGATAAATAAATTACATATAATGAAATAATACTATGATAAATATATATAAATTATACCATAAAATAATAATATATATATTATGTATAATTTTATTTTCAGAAGTTTCTACGAATTATGTAACTGTTCACTTATGTATCCATGACTCTTAAAAATGAGTTAAATGAGTCACACATGGGACAAGCTACTTTGCAGCAGCCTGACAGTAGAGTAGAGAGGTCCTTAAGCTTGCCGAGTCTGTGGCTATTGATACCCTAGCTGTGTGGATGTAATGTGAAGTGAGCTACTCAAGGTGCCTAGGACCTAAACTCCTCTTGACCCTGGGCCTTTATTCAGTGCTGACCCAGCTGCTTGGTGTGTGCTGAATACCAGGACATTTAAACCTTTCCTGCTCAGCTACTCCACTACACCTAAGACATTTTACCCATCTCCAATTATATTGGCATATACAATAAGCATACAAATTGCATTTACTGATGATAAACCATACAGAAATGTATTTCTAAACAATTCTGCAGTGTACATATAGCTATATCATTTAAAAGACAAAATGAATTTACATACTAATGAAATGGATGGGAATAGTTTTGTAAAGAATTAAATCTCAGCTGAAGTCTTTGGACGGTAGGAAGTAGGACATCTTCAGCATTTTTCAACTTTATTGATTTTTTAATTCTATAATTGTCAATGCTGAGACTGCCATGCCTCATAAAGACATAGAACAAATGTTAAAATTATGTTAAGGGTCATTTCAGCTAGTACAGACATTGCTGGAATTTTTTTCGTAATCCCAGGGCAAAATTCATTTAATACATTTTTTTAAATGAAACTCAAGTCAACAACTCACAACATTTTATAAAAATAAAAGCAATTCTAACACATCACAACCGAGATATATTCTAACTTGATACCTATATGCTGGGGAATGAAGGTAGAAAACTATTAAGTCCACCTTTTTCTATTTAGACCATTGTATTTCTACAGAAGGATAAACTGTGTGTGCCTCCACATTCATGGGCATGTAAACAAAACCCACTGCAGTTCACAGCGTATGTCAGGCCTGAGCAAGGTGTTCCAGGCAGCCTTCTTCAGCCCTGTGTCCCATGTCAGCCCACACCATGTGAAGTAGATATGTTGTGCACTCAGAATCAAGGCTGCTGGGGAGCCTTACCACACTGTAGTCTGTGCAAGCATCTCCGCAAACATAAGCGCCCTGATCACATACACATTTCATTTGGAATTACTTTTTGGTGTTTTTGAGTATTCATTAGCCTTTTAACTTTATCACATTTTGCATGACTCCTGCATTTTGTTATGTGACCACATAAAGAGTGACAGACACAGATTTAGACTCTGTATGATATACTGTCGTCCTATTGCTGACCCCTTCCCTTGGTTCTGTCACACAGCTCTTCTTAGGAGTTTTCTCTTTCAGGAAGCTGTCCCTGACTTTCTCTTCTAGTTGACAGGCACCCCAGATGCTTCCCCATTGCAGCCCGAGTCAGGCAGGGCCCCAAGTCTGCTGGTGAGCCATGTATTGTCTAATTGTGAATGTCTTTGTTCTGAACCTCTTGTTTATCATCTAAAATTTTCCCGCATTGTTATCTAATAACTTCATTATATATCATAGGGCAACTACATTCATGGTATTAAGAAATCAGCTGTTCCTGGATATGGGAGATTGTTTTGGTTTTTCCATTATGAATAATGCTAAGATGGATATTTTAGTAATGGAAACCTAATTTTTTGGAAGAACTGGAAGAGAGGTTGCTGGTGTTCCCTTGTAGGCTTTGTGGGATTATAAACCATACAGTGACACCAACTTTGGGCATTGGACAATGTAGTGAAACAAATGGTAAAAATAGAGAAGGTTCCAAAGAGCAATATCATTTGAGTTTAATCATAGGTATAAAACATATTTGAAATTTTATATTCATAATATATATGATTTATATGTATATAATTTATCGAACAAAATAACAGATATGCTGTGGGCCACAGCAAGGTACGTTAACTAGACTCTGGGATTTTACAGTATAGGAATGAGTGTGCTACACAGAGAAGTGCTATGATCAATGAGAAATTCACAGGTAAATTATAAGATAATGCTGATGCTGATCAATTGGGAATATTTTTAGTAGAGTGGTTGGGATCAGGCCACTTTTTGGATGAAATGCAACTCAGAATGCAGGGATATTTTATTCATTGGAAAATAAATAAAATATATAGAGAAAATTCTAATCATAAAGAATTGTGAAAGCAAAGCTTTGAGGCAAGAAAGCAGCCAGCATCCTCCAGAATCCTTCCAAAGAAGTCAGTTTTTCAAATTTTCTTGTGAGTCACAAATCGTGTTTATATACTATGTTTGTATTTCTTGCTTTAGCAATATACTCTGAGTATACTTTTAAGTTAATCAATCTTCTCAATTCAATAAATATATAAAAAGAAACATATTTTACCTTAAAGATAGACCACCAGCACTCACCCACTTATCTTCATTGTTGGGAAGTCGAGATCGAAAGACAAAAAGGCAGAAAATAACAACTGAGTGTTATATATAAGTTAAGATACATGATTTTACATGGAATTTCTGTTTTTTGTATATGCATATATGAATATGTCCATGTGGAGGCCAGAAATCAATATTTGGTATCATTCCTCAGAGGCCATCTGCCTTAATTTTTGAAATGGAGTCTCTCATTGGGACCTGGGGCTCACCTATTCCTCTGGCCTGGCTGGCCAAGGAGCCCAGGGAATCCAGATGTCTCTGCCTCCCCAATACTAGGATAACAAGGTGTGTTTGTGCCACTTCACCTAGCTTTATACATGTGTGCTGGGATCAAACTCAGGTCTTCAAGTTTGTGTGACAAGTATTTTACAGACTGAGCCATTGCCCCACCCTTTAAAGTAATTGTTAGAGAATTATGACACTAGAAACAAAAGCAGAGAAACAGCAACAAAACAAGCAACAACAAAAACCAGCCTGCTAAATCCAGTTTTGAGGATCAAAAATGACTACAGATACTGTTGAAGGTGTTGACTCGCCTTGCTGATACTCAATGACAGGCATATCACTTGGATTTCTACAAACAGAGTACATTTCTAAGGAAATAGAGGCTGTGTCATTTCAAAGACTGATAGTTGCATAATATATTTGAAAAGCCAGAAGCCACTGGGATAAAAGATGCATTTGGTGCTAATGACCCATATACCTTAGAGCACTGGTCTGTACTTAGACGACGTACATGGAAGTCACCAAAGTGATTACATCCTCCCGAATTTCTCCCACTAACAGTTTCGCTCCTTAACCCTGCAGCTATTTACCACTGGTTAACAATCTTAACAGGTAGCGATACATTTTATCATCTGGAAATCGGGTTAATATTCACACCTCACAGTCCATCTAAACTTGATAGTTCAACCAAAACAGAAGCAATGGCAAAAGATGGGAGTAAACCACAAATCTAAATAAAACTCATAACCCATCTGCATAACTAGATCATAGAAAAGACTCAGCTTCTAGTTGTACTAAGTAGAAGAATGCAGAGCAAGGGCCAGTGAGCTCTCTGGCATTCCCTGGGCTGGGGTGGCTGGGCTATGGAAAAGGGTAGTGATGTAGGAAAGCAAACAGAGGGCTAGCAGCATACTTAACACCGGACAAATGCCACCACTAGGAAGCAAAGCATCACTGTGGTGTATGCTAGTATTGAAACTGTTACAAGCAGTATCTCTGTTTTCAAACACTTCTTTCAATAAAGAGACCAGTGCCTTCATATCAGATCTGTGTAGGTAGAAGACAAGGCTGCATGGAGCAAAGCCATCGGTGTTAATATTTTTATTTGCATCATAACACATTTATCATTATCATAAATATTTTATTTTCTTTACAAATTAATATGCAGAAAGCTTTTACTTTTGACACTGATTCTTCCTCTCAGAAAAGAAGATTCATTCATGAGAGCAAAAATCAGCCTTTACATCTCTCAAGATTATTGAAATCTTTTCCTGACACGAGCTTTGCACATTTATTAAACATAACTCAAAATATTTTATCTTTTATTGGTGTTGCAAATGATGGTTTTTTGTTCTTTGTAGCCCTAATTAATTTTTATATATGTAAATAAGCTTTATTGGTTTCTTATGTTAATCTTACAGCTTGCTGCCTGACTGAGCTCTGTTACAATGAGTTCATTCTTCCACTGACTCTACTGAACAATCATGACATCTGCATAAAAGTTTCATATTTTCACTCAATCAAGGAGTTTCCCTTGTCTGAACACATTGGGAACACGTGACTTTCCCCATTAAGAGAAATGCTGGCTTTGGAAGTGATGCCAGTGAACTTTAATAGTTCGGAGTTTCAGTTCCTGTTTTCTCAGATACGTTTGGAATGCATGTCAAATTCTACCATTGCCTTTTCAACAGGCATTGTTGAGAGAATGCATAATTTTCCCCAGGATTCTTAATATGGGACATCACATGAATAAATGTTCTGGTCTTTAGCCCCTACCCTGTTTTTGTTTTTGATGTATGCTATGGTTTGTTATATTTTTCACACTGTTGGAGGGCCCTGCTATTGAAGATTGCAGCTTCCATGACCAGACAGCTCTTTGAGCTAGGGGTAGGATGGAGGACCCCCTTCCAGGAGAAGGACTTCCTATTCTCTGCCTGTCCTTATTTGGAAGATGCCCCTGAGCTAGCTGCCTGGCTTATTATAGAAGTAGCCTCTGACACAGTCTCCTGCAGAATATATCTGACCATATGATAATTAAGTAGTGTTTCCCTGCACTGGCAATAAGACCTTGCTGTTTTATGCAAATGAAGTATACTGTGAACACCTATCAGGCTACCTCCTGGCTGCTTCCCTCTCCCTATATATTTCCCTCAGCCCTGCAATGAAGTTGATGAGCCTCCCTGAAGCTAGTCATTCCATTGTGCTCACAGCCCTCTGTGCCCTGCCTGCACCTCTGCTCCTCTTACTCTCCTGGGCTGGTGGCCAACAGCCCCTGAGTAAAAAGGAGACCCACACACATGTTGTTGGATTCTTCTCACTAGTGTTGTTGTTGTTTTGTTTTTGGGTTTTTTTTGCAGTTCTTGCTTAGCTGTGTTTTACTTCTCATAGTTTCAATTGTGTTCAGTCAACTACTGTCTAAGAATATTAAATGGAAAATCTGGAACTAATAGAATTGTACATTTTCACTTGTACCATATGTTGAGTACTATAAAGAAATCTCTCAGCACCCACAGCTACACCTGAAAACATGCCTCCTCTCCTTGGTCAGTGTGTTCACTCTGTGGGTGCTACCCATCCTGTTTCTACTTAGTTGTTTTGGGTAGCAGATATACTGTGGTGGTTTCATGGAACTTGTGTTGTAGTAACTTTTGTTTTGTTCACTGGATGTCTTGAAATACTGTGCTGCTGATTACAATTTCCCAGAGAAAATAGTAAATTGCTTTAAGGACAGATCAGAGTTTTCAAACTAATAAAGATAGAAAAATATTGTATATTGTATTTGCTAAGCTCTGTGATAAGATGTTGTTGAGGTAATAAAGGGAAGATGCTATATTTAGATATTTCCACTTCTATTTAAACGTATTCTCATATTATTGTAAGTAGTCTTTTTAAGATTTTCTTTTTTATAAAGATTTTACTTTTAATTATGTATTCACGTGTATGTCTATGAATGGTATGTACACATGGGTACAGTGCCTGTGGAGGCCAGAAGAGGTCAGGTCTCCTGACATGGTATATAGGCAGCTGTGAGCCACCCAATGTCGGTGCTGAAACACAAACTCAGATCCTCTGCAAGAACAGAGAGTATTGGAGTCCTGAGCTGTCTCTTTACCCCTACCCCCAATTTATTAGATCTTCTGATTGGCATTTTTGTTCTGTAAACAGTGTATGAAACATGTTGATGTCTGGTCTTTGACGATTTGAAACAGTCTGTCTGAAGAACTCTGTGGGCTTGGTGCATGTGGTATGGATATGTGATCAATATCCCAATATCTTCTAGGAAATTTGGTGTGCTTAAGTTTTCTACTTCCACTGCAGAATTGAGGAACAGCGTTTCCCCAGGAAAATATCTGTTTCAAGTACAGTTTCAATTATGCTTACGTAGACTTTTATCAAGTAATCCCTTGTAGTTGTGTTAGAATTCTCTCTGGTTAGAGAACTACCTCTTCCTGGTTTTGGATTATTCGCATCCTATAGACAGAGAGTTGGCATCCTCAACATAGAAGGGTGCTTTACATCCAGAGTTAATAGCTGGGGATATCTGGGTGGTGTAGTGAGACTTGGAAGGGTCCAGATTAAATTTCCAGCACCACAGAAAAAATAAAGCTAACAGAAAGGATTTTGAATGTTTGGGACCTGTGAATTGGATGGCTCAGGGTTGAGGTGCTTGCTGCGCAGGCTGAAAACCTAAGCGCCTTCTCATGATCACATGGTGGAAGGAGAGAACTACCTCCCCAAGGTTGTCCTCTGGGCTCTACATACAGGCCATAACATTCCAGAACCTCATACATATGCAGACAGACACGCACACATACATGTACACACTTACACACAACCGCAGGCATAAAAATAATATATAAAATTTAAAATAAATTTAAAGTCAGTGGTGAAATTAAAAATCAACATAAATTCAGAAAAATCAAAAAAATCGTAGCTCATACAAATGTGTATAAATTACCTTTAAAGGTATAAAATTTCAGCTTTACCTATACTAAAACAAATGCCAACTATCCACATATAATCCTAAGAAATGCTGCACATCCAGCAATGAGCCAGGTGCAAAGGAAGCATTGTACGTGTTGCCAGTAGAGTTTGGCACTAACCTCAAACTTGCGTATTTTGCTGTGGCATTTCTTATAGCTTATAGCTATACACCCAGAACACATACCTTCAACTGCACAAAAAGAGCTATGTGGTAAGTCACTGTGTCTTTGTTTGTGATTGCAAAATATTAACAGCCAAATGTTTGTATGTAGGAAAATATGTGATATGAGATGAATTCAGTAGCATGACCCAGGGATGCAGGGAAGTACCTTCAAGAAAAAGAGAATGAATAAAAGAGCAGGAAACTGAGAGAGATTGTTCTTTCAGTGAAAGACAGAAGGTTTGGCATGTTAACAGAATGTGCCCAGCTTAGGCAAGATAAATTAAGGAACAAGGAAAGAGAAGCATAGATTAGTAAAATTGCATATATTCTGTATTCAGATAAGAATCATGGGAAAAGATAAATAAGATTGAGGGCGGAGATTGGAAAGACATCTTTCTATACATGTGGTTTTTACAGACATCTTAATGTTACACTTATCCAATAAATGTAAAGAAAATCTACAATCAGTCTGCGGTATGTAACAGTAAAAGTTGCCTACCCTAGAAAAAGAAAGGGAGGGAGGAAGGAAGAGAGAGAGAGAGAAATAAATAATTCTAAGTGTAATTAAAATGAATGACTATAAACATTTGAGAGTATAGTGTGGGTAGCTAACATAAGTAACTTCTAAGCAGTATTCCAATTATATGTCATTAATTATGTCATTAAGCCTTGACACCAGCCATGTAACCTGAAGTCTAAGGCAGTCAAAGTGTTTGTCTGCCTGTCCCTACAAGTGAGTTACACAGAGTAACTTTCTCCACATACACAACATTGAGCCCATCTGAGTAAAACCTGTTTCAAGAGCAACATTCTGCTCTGGCTTTTTTTGTTTTGTTTTGTTTGTCACTTTTTTCTCCCGTACAAATCACAGTGAAAGAAAACATGTTCTGTCTACTCTTGACAGCTTCAATATACATTGTAAAAGTTTATATGTGTTATGAATGCCTAACATATTCATGTACATTTAACATGAGTTTCTTCTCAAATCCTCCTCTGGTTTACCCTCTTTCACCAATTCAAGGAGTTAACATTACTTAGGGTATTATCTTGGTATTTTAAACTTCTTCATGTGTACAAGTCAGAATACACTGAGAATTGTCATATACACATATCTGTTACCTGCTTTAGATTATTCCTGAAAATCTGTTGTACTCCGCTCTGCTGATGCTCTCTCTTATTGGCTGGAAGCTAATTCAACCCTCATTTCTGGAAGAGGCAGAGATATCTCAGCCTGTGATGAAGATCTTTCAAATGAGTGCTGATCAGCTGCTTTGCACACCGTGCTTTGATACAAGTAGAGATGTTTTATTTTTCTACCTCACATCTTTTAAAATCACTCTATGTGTTATATTTAACTAAGGAAACTAGGCAAATATGAGAGCCTGGTATTACATTTTTGAATTTTGCTTAGAAATAGATTTTGGAAAAAATATGAAGATGCTGTAAAATAGTCACCCATAGGCCAGGCAACTATAATGATTAATGTGAAGACAATGCTGTGACTGGGAAAGGAGCAGCCCAGAGTCTGACAAAATTGCTGGCAATCTTTATGTAACCAAGTGCCTTTAACTCTTAAGGATCTTTGGAGGTTTTATTGGTTTTAGTTTTTTTTTTTTTTTTGTTTTTCAATCTCTGTGTTTTCTTCCATTGCTTAGATCCTTTGAATCTACCCCAGTGTACTCTTCAACATTCAGTGATATATATCATATAGAACATATGTATAAACACACATGTGCAAATATATATATATAATGTATGTGTGTGCCTGAATGCCTTTCTATGTATAGCGTGTGTGTGTAGTTTTTCTCTAGAAGCTTAAAAATCATATAAGAATACAGATGTTCCTTTTCCCCCTTTATATTCTTGCATATCTTACCATTGCACCTAGTGTGTGTATGATAAGGATGCTTAGAAAGTTAATTCATCTCGTTTATCACATCCATCACTTCAATGACATAGATCCAAGACTGTTTAACCGACTCAGCATTGCATTATATACATCTAATACTGTTGAACCCACTCAGCATTGTATCATATACATCTAATACTGTTGAACCCACTCAGCATTGCATGATATACATCTAATACTGTTGAACCCACTCAGCATTGCATTATATACATCTAATACTGTTGAACCCACTCAGCATTGTATTATATACATCTAATACTGTTAACCCACTCAGCATTGTATTATATGCATCTAATACTGTTGAACTCACTCAGCATTGCACTATATACATCTAATACTGTTTAACCCACTCAGTATTGCATTATATACATCTAATACTGTTGAACCCACTCAGCATTGTATTATATAGATCCAAGATTGCTTAACATATACATCCAAGACTAACCTGAACATTTAAGAACTTTTAGATCAATCTTCACATTTAAAAATTATTTCTTGTTTTTTTCCAAAACGCAATTTAAAAAATGACTTTGGCATGTTCATTTTTAAAAACTTATTTATTCATTTTACATCCTGATCATATCCCTCTCCCTCCTCTCTACCTGTTCCCACCCTCCCTCCCTTTCCTCCTCCCCTTGTCCTAAGAAAATGGAACCCCTCCCCGCCATCAACCCATCTAGCTCTTCACGTCTCATCAGGTCTACAAGCATCCTCTTCTACTGAGGGCAGACAAGGCAGCCCATCTAGGGTAAGGTGATCCTCAAACAGGCAATAGAGTTTATGTCAGGGACTGTCTCCACTCCACTTGCTAGGTAATCAACATGAAGACTGAACTGCCCATCAGTTATATATGTGTAGGGGGCCTAGGTCCAGACCATACAGGCTCTTTTGTTGGTTCTTCAGTCTCTCTGTGAGTCCCCAGGTGGCTAGGCTAGTTGACATTGTTGGTCTTCCTGTGAAGCTCTTATCCCTTCCATGACTCTCTATTCTTCCCCCACCCCCCTACTCTTTGGCAAGACTCCCGAGCTCCACCTGTTGTTTGTCTGTGAGTTCCATCATCTGTTCAGATCCACTGCTGAGTGGGGCCTCTCAGAGGATAGTTATGCTAGGTTCCTGTCTGCAGGCATAACTGAGAATCATTAATAGTGTCAGGAATTGGTTCTTGGCCGTGGGGTGTGTCTCAAGTTGTGCCAGTCATTGGTTGGAAATTCCCTCAGTCTCTGCTCCATCTTTATCCCTGTGCATCTCGCATGCAGGTTAAACTATGGGTTGAAGGTTTTGTGGGTGGGTTGGCGTCCCCCTCCCTCCACTGGAGTCCTGCCAGGCTGGGAGGTGGCCACTTCTGTCTCCATGACCTCTGTTACGAGGAGTCTTACCTAGGGTCAGCCCCGTATACTCCCAGGAGAATACCCTTTTGCTGGTCTCCCACTTGTTTCAGAATGCACCCCCCCATCAGTTTCCCTTTTCTCTCCCAGCTTTCTCACTTCTCAAACCCCTCCCCTGCTCTTCACTTCCATGTAAGAAATATGTTGTCATTTTCCTTGAAAGATTCTACTCTTGGGTGAGTTCATGATATTATTTTATTATCTTCTTTTTTTTAATAATTTATTTTTTATTTCTTCAAGTTACATCTCAATCACAATCCCCTCCCTACTCCCCCCTCCAGTCCCACCCTTCCACCCTCATCCCCCTCAGCCCCACCATCCTCTTCCCTTCTTCTTTTTTTTTTTTTTTTTAGTTTAAGGTATTTATTTTTCCCCCCAACAGCTCTCCCTTTCAGTCCAAATAATGGTTCTTTTTCTTATAACTATAAATACAATACAAAACAACAGAAATAAATAGGCCATGATTATAAGAGTTATATGGCTTATCATACATTCCCAATGTCCAGTCCATATGTATTTGGCACCTGACTTTAACATTCTACTATCTAACCATCTCCATGAGTTTAAAGTTCTATATCTAACTCAGATTTCATACTAACTTGTCTCATAATTTTAAAAATATCTTCTTAGATCCAGAACACCCTCTTGATTCCTAAACAACTCAAAATTTAACTATGAGACTCTAGCTATCTGTTCTTCAACCACCTCAGAGACCTGAGAGGGATAAATATATCTGATTATATAGGAAGTGCAGGGCCTGCAGCTTCCAAAACTAAAAAATGAAAAGAATTAATAAGCTTAAAAATATAATAAAAATACAATATAAAATTTTCAAACTATAATTTACCTTACTGGCATGAAAAGAAAATGGCCTTAATTTCAGATTAGAATGTTAGACTGCAGGTGGCTACAGAGATTACACAAACTTGATAGCAGCTTAAAAGGTTTTTTTTTTGGTTTTTGGTTTGTTTTTTTTTTTTTTTTTTTTGTAGAGGTATAGGCTATTTCCATGGTTTGGCATTAAAAAGCAGGTAACAGGTTTAAAACACTGTAAATAAATTAAAGGTGACAGCTGTTCAACCTGGTTTTACAAACCTCCAAGAGTTGAAAAAACTTAGAGCTAAGGTAAAATAATGCATGGTGTTAGCCCATGCCTTTACCTCCAGCAGAGACAGGAGGATCACTATAGAGTTAGTTGTCTTATAAATTCTAGAGTTACAAGAAACAGGGTGGTGATGATGCACACCCTTAGTCACATCATTGGGGAAGAATACACCCTTAATCCCAACATACTAGAGACAGAAACAGGCAGATCTCAGAGCTCAAGGCCACCTGATACAAAACAAGCTCTAAACAGAGAAAAATTTTATTATCTTCTTAAGAGTGTTATGGTTGGATGAAAAACAAGATTCTCCAAAGGCTATATACTCCTACGTCCCCAACCTGAATGTTATTTGCTTGAAAAATGTTTATTCAGCTGTGGTTAGGGCATTAAGATGAAGAGATAAGAGGGTAATCAATGGTTTTCTTAAATTATCTTTAGATGTCATCACAAGTATTCTTATAAGAGACAAGTGGAGAAGACAAACAGACACACAGAGGAGAAGGGAAAGGGAGAGAGAGGTGGGAAGAGGAACATAAGAGACAACAGGAAAGGATATGAGCACCAGGAGGGAGCACTGTTATGACCAGACGCCACACAGGAAGGAACAGTGTCTCCTGGAGCCTGGGTAGGAACGGCTTCCCTGTCAACACCTTCACCTCACACTGTCTTCTTCAGAGCCATGAGAATGAATACGTGTCCATTGTCCTAGACATCAGGTGCATAATGGCTCGTTAGAGCAGGCCTAGGAAGTGCTTCCTGGCTGTGTACAGTTGCCTAGCATCTGGCTCCAGGAGTTTGGTCACATTCACATCAAACACCAGCTGTGAAGACAGAGAGGCTGCAGGTTATAGTCAAGACCCTGTGACTGTCCTCTCTATTCCTAGAGGTAGCCCTGGTGATAGATAGCCAGTCTGTTCTTCTTTCTGCTGTTTCTCTCTGCCCCTCCCTGTCCCTGAGGGGTAACCATGGCAGATTGCTCCAGATGCCTGTGGTTATTCTCTCCCCCCCACTCACTCTGTCACTCTGTGTGTGTTTCTCTCTCTCTCTCTCTCTCTCTCTCTCTCTCTCTCTCTCTCTCTCT
>CAJQZJ010033263.1:2328207-2373068 GCA_907164525.1 Lophiomys imhausi | reverse complement strand
AACATCTTCTTAGATCCAGAACACCCTCTTAATTCCTAGACAACTCATAATTTAACTATGAGACTATAACTATCTAGTCTCCTATCTATCTCCATATATTTGGAAAAGCAAATGTTGCTTGTCTCTTAGCAACTTGAATTCTGATTAGCTTAGAAATAACTGTGATAGACTACCCTAGTACCTAACAAAATGACATGCTTGAATGACTATTAGTTTGCATTTCTTAATTTTCCTAAACAATTGATGACAGTTGATAACAAAAGGCTAAAACTTCACATTTCATTTTTAAGCATTACCTAGGTACAATACCTTAAAAAGAGTTAACCTTAATTTTGTATCAATATTCAAAGATCAATACCAATGTAGCCAAATACAATCTTAATTTTGTATCAATATACAAAGATCAATACAGATGTAGTCAAATATAATCTTAATTTTGAATCAATATACAAATATATAAGAGCATACTCAATAATCTGTCCCTTTTTCTTTATCATTCCCATATTATGTCTATATCTCATTTTTTTTCTCAAGTCTTTTCATCCCTACATAGGAGAGAAAGAAGGATACAGAAAAGAAAAAGGGAGAAATTCCTGGGTCTAACCTCCAAAACCTATTTAACAAGAACATTTAACAACTTGTTATCTCTCCTCCTAAATAACAACAAGTATCTATAACCCATCAAAACCCCGGGTGGGGGGGGATCACCCACCCTACCTTCTGGAGATGGGACATCACTCTCTTAAAATTACCTCCTGCTGATTTGGGATGTAGTAAACCAGTTTGGGACCCAAATAAGAATGGAAAAATGGTTAAGCATGTTCATAGAATCATTTGATGTTCAGTCCTTTTGTGCTCAGCTATTTATCCTAAGAAGTTTGTAGACAGAAGCTGATCTTCAGAGCTTTACTGAAGTTCTGGCTGGAACAGTCTGTGTAGCTGAACAAACTTAGCGATTTTGAGTTGCTGTAGTTGTACATTTTTAGGAAGCAGCTACTGAGGAACTCTGCGAGGCTGGATCATCTGGGCTATTTGTCTTCTTTGGTGTCTGATCTGTTTTCTTCTGAGATTTCAGTTTTCCAGTTGTCCCTGGACTCCTTAGATGGATGCTTTTAATCTCCTGGAAAGATAAGAACAGAGTCCTGCCCTAATCCTAATTCTGGGACACTACTGTTTTGGGGAAAGGGGGGTGCAGGTAGCATTTTTGCTGGAGTAAATTGGGGTTTTTGACAACATAAAAAGTATTATATTTCAATTGAGATTTAAAAAGAAATTATTTTGATATTTTGGAACTAAACATACCTTTAAGTGTATATATTTTGAGATCTCAAAGGACAACTCACTTTGAATTTCAACATGACTTTTGTGAGTAGCTTTTAAATGTAAATAATTCCAAATCCTATGTGCCTGCCTCTGCATCCTAAGTATTGGGATCAAAGGCATGTGCCTCCCAACTATTGGGATTAAAGATGTGCACCACCACCCCTGGATCTAAATTTTTCTCTATTTGGAGCTTGCTTTGTGTCAGCCTGGCCTTGAACTCAGAGATCTGCATGTTTCTGTCTTCAGTGTGTTGGGATTAAGGGTATATTCCTTAATCAAGTGATGGGATTAAGGATGTGAACCATCACCACCCTGTTCATTGTAGTTCTAGAATTTATAAGACAACTAATGCTATAGTGATCCTCTTGTCTCTGCTGGAGCTAAAGGCCTGGGCTAACACCACCCTTCTCAAATATTTTACCTTAGCTCCAAATTACTTCAGCTCTTAGAGGTTTAGAAAACCAGGTTGAACTGCAGTAACCCTTAATTTATTTATAATATTTTAAACCTCTGAACTTCCTTTTTAATATCAAACAACGAAAATATCCTTTATATATATATATATATATATATATACACACAAAAAAAAACCTTTTTAACTGATATCCATGTGTGTGTGAGCTGTGTGGCAACCTGCAGTCTAACATTCTAACCTGAAATTAAGACCATTTTTACTTTCATGACAGTAAAGCAAGTATGCTTTTGGTAAATTATAATTTGGAAATTTTTATATTTTATTTTTATTATATTTTTAAGCTTACTTACCCATTTAAAAATAATTTGTTTCCTCAAGTTACTTCCAGAACATAGTTTCCTCCCTCCTCCTCTCCTGGCCCATCCCTCCTTCCCTCCCTCCCTCATTATTCTTCTACTTGGTACTTTCCTTCTCCTCAGATGAGGTGGGTCCTCACATTCATACTCCCTCAATTATTTAGTCATGTGAGGGCCAAGAGTTTCCTCTTGTACAGGGGGTTGATATGATACACCATCTAGGGTAAGGTGTTCCACTAACCTGCAGCACATTCCATGACTTACTGCTGGGTGAAGTTTTTCCTAGGATAGATATGTTAGGTTCCCATCTCTTTGGGCCTGTAAGTTGTAGGATGGTTGACCTGTGATATATGGTTAATATCCACTTCTAAGAGAGTACATACCATGTTTATCTTTCTGGAGCTGAGACAGCTCATTTAGGATGAGCTTTTCTAGATCCATCCATTTGGTTTCAAATTGCATGATTTCCTTATTTCTGATACCTGTGTAGTATTCCATTGTATAAATATACCACAGTTTTTTATCCATTCTTCAGTTGAAGGACATCTGGGTTGTTTCCAGCTTCTGACTATTACAAATAAAGCTTCTATGAACATTATTGAGGCAATTTCTTTGTGGTTTGGGGTTGAAACTTTTGGATATATGTGCAGGAGGAGTATGGCTGGGTCTTGAAGTAGAACTATTCCCAATTTTCTAAGATATCTATGGTTGATTTCTAAAGTGGTTGTACAAGTTTGCACTCCCACCAGCAATGGGAGAGTGTTCCTCTTTTTCCACATCTTTGCCAGCATGTGTTATCATTTGAGTTTTTGATCTTAGCCATTCTGACGGGTGTGAGATAGAATCTCAGAGTTGTTTTGAGTTGCATTTCCCTGATGACCAAAAATGTGGAACATTTCTTCAAGTCCCTCTCGGCCTTTAGAGATTCCTTTTCTGTGAATTCTAGGTTTAACTAGATACCCCATTTTTTGGTGGGGTTATTTGATTATTTTGGTGTTTAGTTTCTTGAGTTCTTATATATTTTGGATATTAGCCCTCTGTCGAATGTGTGTTTGGTGGAGATTTTTTCTCAATTTTAGGCTGCTCTTTTGTTCTAGTGACAGTGTCCTTTGCCTTACAGAAGCTTTTCAGTTTCATGAGGTCCCATTTGTTGGTTGTTTGTTTTAGCACCTGAGCTATTGATTTTCTGTTCAGAAAGTTGCTACCCATGCCAATGAGTTCCAGGCTTTTCCCCAATTTCTCTTCTGTTAATTTTAGTGTGTCCGGATTTATAGTTGTATTCTTTGTAGGTGTGTGGGTCTATTTCTGGGTCTTCAATTCGATTCCATTGATTGACTGGTCTGTTTCTATGCCAGTACCATGCTGTTTTTATTACTATTTCCCTGTAGTACAGCTTGAAATCCAGGATAGTAATACCTCCAGTTCTTCTGTTATTGTACATGATTGATATAGCTATTCTGGTTTTTCTGTTATTCCACATGAAGTTGAGAATTGTTTTTTCAAGGTCTGTAAAGAATTGTGTTGATATTTTCATAGGAATTTCATTGAATCTGTATATTGCTTTTGGTAAGATGGCCATTTTTATTATGTTGATCCTACCTATCCATGAGCAAGGGAGATCCTTCCATCTTCTAATATTTTCTTCAATTTCTTTCTTCAGGGACTTGAAGTTCTTGTCATACAGGTCTTTTACGTGCTTGGTTAGAGTTACTCTCAGGTATTTTATATTATTTATAGCTATTGTGAAGCGTATTGATTCCCTTATTTCTTTTTTTAAATGTTTATATATTACTTCAGGTTACATCTCCATCACAGTGCCCTCTTTCCACCCCTCCCAGTCCCACCCTCCCACCTTCCACCCCCTATCCCTCCCATCCCACTCCTCTGGAGTGGAGTGTCTGTTGTTACATATCAGTCCCCTGCCCCAGTTCAGCAGTAATATGAGGGCCAAGAGCCTCCTCATACACTGGGAGCCTACAAGGCAGCCCCACTAGGGCAAAGTATCTCATTAACAGGTCACAAAGTCTATGTTTCTGTTCCCTTTGATCCGTTGGATGTAGTATAGATATCCTGTACTGTATGGCTAAAATCCGATTATAAGTGAATAGATGCCATGTGCATCCTTCTGAGTCTGGGTTAGCTCGCTCAGAATGAGCTTCTCTAGTTTCAACAATTTGGCTGCAAATTGCATGATTTCATTGTTTCTGATGGCTAAGTAGTATTCCATTGTGTAGATGTACCACAGTTTTGTTTTTTTTTTTTTATCCATTCCTTTGTTGAGGGACATCTGGGTTTTTTCCAGTTTTTCTTTCTCAGCACATTTATCTTTTGTGTAAAGAAGGGCTACTGACTTTTTAAAATTTATTTTGTATCATCCTCCTTGCTGAATGAGTTTATCAGCTGTAGGAGTTCTGTGGTACAATTTTGGGGGTCATATTATGTGCAAATAGGGATACTTTGACTTCTTCCTTTCCAATTTGTATTGCCTTGATCTCCTTTAGATGTCTTATTGCTTTAGCTAAAACTTCAAGTACTATGCTGAAGAGATACTGAGAGAGTGGGCAGCCTTGCCTTGTCCCTGATTTTAGAAGAAATGTTTTAAATTTCTCTCCATTTAGTTTAATGTTGGCTATTGGATTATTGTAAATTGCCTTTATTATATTTAAGTATAGTCCTTGCATGCCTGATCGCTCCAAGATTTTTAACATGAAGGGGTGCTGGATTTTGTCAAAAGCTTTTTCAGCTTCCAATGAGATGATCATGTGTTTTTTTTTTTTTTTTCTTTCAGCTTGTTTATGTGGTGGATTACATTGATGGATTTTCTTATGTAGAACCACCCCTGCATCTCTGGCATGAAGCCTACTTGATCATGGCGTATGATACTTTTGATGTGATCTTGGATCCAGTTTGCAAATATTTTATTAAGTATTTTTGCATCCATGTTCATAATGGAAATTGGTCTGAAATTTTATTTATCTGTTGGGTCTTTGTGAGGTCTAGGTATCAGGGTGACTGTGGCCTTAGTCAGTCAGTCATAGATAGAATGAGTTTGGCAGTATTCCTTCTGTTTCTATGTTGTAGAAGAGTTTGAAGAATATTGGTGTTAGTTCTTCTTTGAAGGTCTGGTAGAATTCTGTGCTGAAACCATCTGGCCATCGGCGTTTTTTGGCTGGAAGACTTATAATGACTCCCTCTGTTTACTTAAGGGTTATAGGACTGTTTAATTTGTTTACCTGTTCTTGATTTAACCTTAGTAGGTGGAATCTATCAAGAAAATTGTTAATTTCATTTGTTTTCCAATTTTGTGAAGTACAAGTTTTTGAAGTAGGACCTAATGTTTCTTTGGACTTACTTAAGGTCTGTTGTTATTTCCCTCTTTTCATTTCTAATTTTGTTGATTTGGGTATTTTCCCACTGCCTTTTAGTTAGTTTGTCTAAGGGTTTGTCTATTTTGTTGGTTTTCTCAAAGAACCAACTCTTGATTTTGTCAATTCTTTGTATTTTTCTTTTGTTTCTAAGTTGTTGATTTCAGCTCTGAGTTTGATAATTTCCTGCCATCTGCTCCTCTTGGAAGTGTTTGATTCTTTTTGTTCTAGCTCTTTTAGGTGTACTTTTAGGTCGCTAGTATGGGAACTATCTAATTTCTTTTTGAAGGCACTTAGTGCTATAAACTTTCCTCTTAGCACTGCTTTCAATGTGTCCCATAAGATATGTTGTGCCTTCATTTTCATTGAGTTCTCAGAAGACTTTAATTTCTTTTTTTATTTCTTCCCTGATGCAGAGGTCATTGAGTAGAGAGTTGTTCAGTTTCCATGTGTTTTCAGGATTTCTGTTGTTTTTGTTATTGTTGAAGTCTAGCTTTATTCCATGATGGTCTGATAAATTACAAGGGGTAATTTCAATTTTCCTGTATCTGTTGAGGCTTGCTTTGTGACCAGCTACATGGTTGGTTTTGGAGAAGGTTCCATGATGTGCTGAGAAGAAAGTATGTTCCTTTGTTTTAGGGTGAAATTTTCTATAGATATCAATTAGGTCTATTTGATTCATGGCACTGTGAGGTTCATTATTTCTCTGTTTGTTTTCTTCATCGTTGATCTGTCCAGTGTTGAAAGTGGTGTATTGAAGTCTCCATTATTAATGTGTTGGGATCAATGTGGGATTTGAGCTTTAGCATTGTTTCTTTAACAAATATGGGTGCCCTTACATCTGAGGCATAGATGTTTAGTATTGAGATGTCATCTTGGTGGATTTTTCCTTTGATGAGTATGCAGTGTCCTTCCCCATCTCTTTTGATTAATGTTGGTTGAAAGTCTAATTTATTGGATACTAGAATGACTACTGCAGCTTGCTTCTTGGGTCCATTTCCTTGGTATATCTTTTTCCAGTCCTTAGAGATAATACCTATCTCTTTTGCTGAGGTGTGTTTCTTGTAAGCAGCAGAATGTGGGATTTTGTTTTCACATCCATTCTGCTAGCCTGGGTCTTTTTTATTGGTGAATTGAGTCCATTGATGTTGAGAGATATTAATGACCAGTGATTGTTACTTCCTGCCATCTTGATGTTGGTGGAAGTAGTGTGTGAGTGAGCTTCTCTTCTTTTGGTTTTGCTGCAGGCATGCTATTTGCTTCTAGTGTTTTCTTGTGTGTAGTTAACCTCTTTTGGTTGGATTTTTCCTTCTAACATCTTCTATCTAGCTGAATTTGTGCATAGATATTGTTTGAATTATTTAGTTTTATCATGGAATATCTTGTTTAACCCATCTATGTTGATTGACAATTTTGCTGGGAATAGTAGTCTGGCCTGGCATTTATGGTTTTTTTGTTTTGTTTTGTTTTGTTTTTTTTTTTTTTTTGGTCTGTAAGATGTGTGTCCAGGCTCTTATGGCTTTTAGTGTTTCTGATGAAAGTCAGGTGTGATTCTGATAGGTTTACCATTATGTTACTTGGCCCTTTTCCCTAGCAACTTTTAGTATTCTTTCTTTGTTCTGTACATTTAATGATTTGATTATTATGTGGCAGGAGGATTTTCTTTTCTGGTCTAATCTATTTGGAGTTCCGTAGGCTTCCTGTACATTTATCAGCATCTCTTTTTTTAGATTTGGGAAAATCTCTTCTATGATTTTGTTGAAGATATTTTCTAGTCCATGGAGCTGGGAATTCTCTCTTTCTTCTATTCCTATTTTTCTGAGATTTCATCTTTTCACAGTGTCCTTGATTTCCTGAAGGTTTTGTGTCAGGACTTTTTTGGATTTTACCTTTTCTTTTACAGATGTATCAATTTCTTCAATTTTATCCTCTGTACTTGAGATTCTTTCTTCCATCTCTTGCATTCTGTTGGTGATGCTTATGTATGTAGTTCCTTTTCTTTTCTTAAGGTTTTCTAGTTCCATAAATGTCTCAGCTTGTATTTTTTGTTTATTGCTTCAACTTCCCTTTTCAGGTCTTCCATTCCTTTAAGAGCTTTATTCATTTCTGTCACCTCTTTTGCAATGTTTTGTTTTTGCTCTCTGAGGTATTTGATTTCCTTTCTTAAGCTTTTTATTATTAACATAAATGTAGGATTAAGGTCATTTTCCTTTGTTTCAATCATGTTAGGATGTCCATAGTTGTCTGTAGCATTATAACTAGGTTCTGAAGACATCATATTGCTTTTTTTTTTTTTTTAACCATTTTCTTGAGCTGGCCTTTTGTCTTCTGGTTGACCCTGGTGTTGTCTGGTTGTTTCTGATGTCAGTTTGCCTTAGTGCTCAGGAAAACTCCCTGTTCTGGGGCCTGGATGATCCTGAGAACCTGGTGTCCACCTCTAGATGGTGGGTAGGTTCCTGTAATAAACTGGCTCTCAGAGAATGACTTCCCCTGTCCTCAACTGGTTGTGACCCAATTGGACTATATACAGGGTATTGGAGTGGGGATGGGGCTATCCTGTGAGGACCTGAGAGCTGATAAGTCTCCTCAGAAAGGCAGGTAGAATTGTGATTGGGCCTGTGTTCTCCCCTCAGTGACACACTCAGTCTGGTTCTGCAGCTAGGCTGAACATACAGACAGGGAGCTCCACCCAAGATGAGTACCTGTTGGTGTGTGTGTGTCTGTTGCTGACTGCCTCAAAAGTTCAGGTGCTCAGGTGAGT
This sequence comes from Lophiomys imhausi, assembly GCA_907164525.1. Classification (NCBI taxonomy): domain Eukaryota; kingdom Metazoa; phylum Chordata; class Mammalia; order Rodentia; family Muridae; genus Lophiomys; species Lophiomys imhausi. The sequence goes on along the minus strand of CAJQZJ010033263.1, from coordinate 2,364,848 downwards.
AACCCGCCCCAATGTTTGTGGGGAATACACTGTCACCAGCTGTGTTTTCAGTCAGTTTTGGCTCCTAATTGCTTTGCTGTGGCTGTGTTTGGTCTCTGCCACTCAGCTACAGTGCACACTGTGCCGCCATGTTGGGAACTCCTGAAAGAAAATCTTACTTACCTTTGCTCTTGTGGTCTGGCTGGTTTTCCCTGTTGAGTGTACAGGTCCGAGTGCAGGCTGGATATCAGGGAGACAGGCGTGGCCACTGATCTGTGGCTGGAGCCATGGGCTGGATTTGCTGGTGGGCTAGATCTGCTCTGGCCAGTGCTCCTCTCCAGATGGGTGGCCATGCTGGCTGATCTCAGGGTGGTGTCCCCGGGAACTCTGTGAGTTGTTTCTCGTGGTGACCAGTCTCAGTGTTTGCCAGGGAAATTCAGACATCATCTGTGTTTCACAGTCTGTTGTGGGACTTCACGTTTATTACACAGTGACTAATCTCATTTACCTACTACTCAGATACAATGCTCTATGGACAGTGACATCTTGGATCTCCCAATTTTCTTCCTTACTTATCATCAATTGGGAAAGTAGGGTCAAGAGACGAATGTAGATTTTTTTCATTCCTTTTCTTATAGTCTTCACATTTCCACATTATTCTGAGCTTTAATGTAAGCCATTAATTTTTGTTATGAATATTTTGAATGTTTATTTATCTACTGTTCAGCTATCTAAGTGCGACTGATATTTGGTTAAAGATAAAGACATTTTGAAAATTACTGGCTAGCATTCTATAATTGATTTTTAATGAAATTGTCTGAGAAATGAGAATTTTTTTGGGAGGGTGGTTTGTAAATACACACATTGATGCGTTTTCATAAACATGAACCAACTTAGTTTATGTGTAGTTTTGTGCCTGCACAGAGCCTGCAGGGAATATATCAAGAGATTAGGAGTCCACTAAGTATTTTCAGAAATAACACTTAAAAGTATGGGGTTTTGGTATGAATCACTTTCACAAGTCATGATTAGTTTAGTAGCTTTCCACTTGCTGTGATAGAATACTGTAAGCAATAGGAGGAACAATTTGTTTGGGTGTACAGTTACAGAGGGAGAGTTCATAGCGTCAGGGAAGACATGGTAGCAGGAAACTGAAACAGGAAGCAAAGAGTTCACATCTACTTATAAACACAAAATAGAAATCAATTTCCAAGTGGAAGTTGAGCAATGCCATAGATTCTCAAAACCAACTGCCTAATGTTGTACTTCCTCCAATAAGGATGGACTTTCCCATAACATGTTTAAGAAGCACCATCAACTGGGGCCAATTGTTCAAATACTTGAGCCTATAGAGGGGATTTCTCATGTAAGCCACCATAATGATAGGGTAAGTTAAAATATAAATTTAGTGCAATTATTCAATATAAAGAAAAACAGTAAAATAGTTTAAAATTTTTAAAACAATCAAATAATTTACCAAGAAAATGGGGTAACAGAGTAAGTAAAAGACACATGAAAAGTCTTCCTCATTGAGATGCTGTATCTGAATGAAGTACCCATGGACTGTGTGGGAGACCAGATTGAGGAGCCTACAGTGGCCTTGGTCTGCCATATGTATTCATGTCTAGACAAGTTAAGCCCATATACTCCCCCCTCCCATTTCCTAAATCCCAGATGGATTAACTACAGGCAGATCCTTAGACACTAATTTCTAAGGTCAGATCACATGCTGATTCAGTATGAATGGAGGTGAGATTCTGGTGGTGGGTTCTTTTAAGAAGGTTGCTGTAAGCAACAAAGCTCAGCAAAGGGCATTTAAAAATCCATCAAGCAGAACTTATGTAAGATTGTTTAGTAAGTAACCAAATGGAATCTGCAAATCCCAAGGTTCTCCTACCAGAAATGGGTGAAATTCAAAGGAAAGCCTTTCAGCTGAGTTAATTATGATTCAAGTTTGTCAGCACTGTAAAAGTTGAAGTAAAGAAAGGTTAGTTTTGCACAATATACAATGATCAATACCACTTTAGCCAAATATAATAGTAATTTTATATTAATATACAAAGGTATAAGGGCATATTTAATAATCTCTTCCTTCTTCTTGGTCCTTCCCATACTATGTCTATGTCCCATTTTTCTCAGGTCTGTGCACTCCTACATAGGAGAGAAAGAAGGATACAGAAAAGAAAAAGAAGGAAGTCCCTGGGTCTAACCTCCAAAATTAAGATTGTATTGGACTACATCAGTATTGATCTTTGAATATTGATACAAAATTAAGATTATATTTGGCCACAAGGGTATTGACCCTTGTATATTGATGCAATATTAAGATTGTATTGGGCTACATAGGCATTGATCTTTGTATATTGATACAAAATTAAGAATATATTTGGCCACATTGGTATTGATCTTTGTATATTGATACAAAATTAAAGGTAACGTCCCTTAAAGGTATTGTACCTAGTAATGCTTAAAAATGAAATTTGAAGCTCTGGCCTCTTGATACCAACCATCTTAAACCATTTAGGATAGTTAAGAAATGCAAACTCCTAGTCATGCAAGTGTGTCATTTTGTTAGCTACTATGACAGTCTATCACAGATATTCTCTAAGCTACTCAGAAATCAAGTTGTTAAGAGACAAGCAACATTTACTTGTCTAAATACAAGAGATAGATAGGGCATCTTCAAAAACCCCAAGAGATCTGCAGAATATGGCATTCAAAGATGTTTTCTTAAATTAAGATTTTTTTGATATCAAGACATATCAGCTCCTGACAGCATCCCCTATTCTACTCTAAGTAGAAGATGAGCATCGAAGAATCTCCAGTGTGAGATGGTTGAATTAGTGGCAAGCCTATCTCTTGGCATGAAAAACCCCTTGCTTCAACTGTAGACAGACTGCTGTCCAAAAAGGACAAAACTTGGTAGCAGGTAAGTCGACAGCCTAGCTCTGCCAAGACAGGGTAGGTTAGTCCTTCATAATTCCTGCTCTACAATCAATGTCTGTCAGAGAAACGGGACCAAAAGGCTGAAGATTGATGCTGTAACATATGGAGAGAAAACGGGAACTGTCCAGGCAGCCACTGGTATGTCATTTCTTAGTTTTGGAAGATGCAGGCCGTGCACTTCCTACATAATCATATATATTTATCCCTCTCAGATCTCAGAGGTGGTTGAAGAATAGATAGCTAGAGTCTCATAGTTAAATTTTGAGTTGTTTAGGAATCAAGAGGGTGTTCTGGATCTAAGAAGATGTTTTTAAAATTGTGATGCAAGTTAGTATGAAAGCTGAGTCAGATATAGAACTTTAAACTCATGGAGATGGTTAGATAGTAGAATGTTAAAGTCAGGGGCCAAATACATATGGACTGGACATTGGGAATGTATGCTAAGCCATATAACTCTCATAATTGTGGCATATTTATTTCTGTTGTTTTGTATAGTATTTACTGTTATAAGAGAAGGAACCATTTGTTGGCCTGAAAGGGGGAGCTGTTGGGGGGAGGAGGGTGGAAGGGTGGGATAGGAAGGGGGAGTAGGGAAGGGTTTGTGACTGAGATGTAACTTGAAGAAATAAAAAAATAAAGTATATATATAAAAAGACAAATCAGTTTGGTCCACAGAGAAGCAAACTTGCTAATGAAATTAAAAAAAAAAAAGAAAGGTTAGTTTTTATGGTGGTAGTCAGGAAATTAATGAAATGGATGCTTGCATCTTTTTAACGTAATTGTGTCATATCTTTTCTATGTTTTTGATACAGCAGAAGTCTTTGTATCACTGAGTTAGGAAGATGTAAGACTTTACTGTAGATGACTTTGAAAGTTACTTCACTTTACATGTTATTTTCCTGCAAGATTTTCCCTTTCTAAAAAAACTACAGGCAATTTGGAATAGTTCCCCTTTAAAAGGTCCCAGAGAGCTCTACTTTTGAATTCAAATATTTTCACTTTCAATATCATGTGCATTTTCAATCCCAGGGAAGTGATTCTACACTCACCGTACATTCATTTTACACCACTTTGCATTAACGTAGGTCCTTCCTGCTCTCCTAATACATTATTTATCTGTGTGTGCAGAATAAGAACAATGCCCGTGGATGACTGTTGTCAGCACATTTCTACATATTAACACCTTTTCCTAACATTGCTTACCGCTACTAGAGTCAATAGATAATACTATTGTGTCTTTTTTTCATGATGTAAAAGTTTATATTTCTAGCTAAGATTCTAATTTTGTTTGTTTTTTTAAACCTCCATTTTTTTTCACATTCCTTTTTCTGAAGTTTGTGGAGGATGATGAAGACAGACACTATATTTGGTAGGTGATTTTTTTTCTTTTTTTTAATAATTTATTTTTTATTTCTTCAAGTTCCATCTCAATCACAATCCCCTCCCTACTCGCCCCTCCAGTCCCACCCTTCCACCCTCCTCCCCCTCAACCCCCCCATCCTCTTCCCTTCTTTTTTTTTTTTAGTTTAAGATATTTCTTTTTCCCCCCAACAGCTCTCCCTTTCAGTCCAAAAAATGATTCTTTTTCTTAGAACTATAAATACAATACAAAACAACAGAAATAAATAGGCCACGATTATAAGAGTTATATGGCTTAGCATATATTCCCAATGTCCAGTCCATATGTATTTGGCACCTGACTTTAACATTCTACTATCTAACCATCTCCATGTGTTTAAAGTTCTATATCTAACTCAGCTTTCATACTAACTTGCCTCGTAATTTTAAAAATATCTTCTTAGATCCAGAACACCCTCTTGATTCCTAAACAACTCAAAATTTAACTATGAGACTCTAGCTATCTATTCTTCAACCACCTCAGAGACCTGAGAGGGATAAATATATCTGATTTTATAGGAAGTGCAGGGCCTGCAGCTTCCAAAACTAAAAAATGACATACCAGTGGCTGCCTGGACAGTTCCCATTTTCTCTCCATACATTACAGCATCAATCTTCAGCCATTTGGCTCCATTTCTCTGACAGACATTGATTGTAGAGCAGGAATTATGAAGGACTTACCTACCCTGTCTTGGCAGAGCTAGGCTGTCGACTTATCTGCTTCCAAGTTTTGTCCTTTTTGGACAGCATTCTGTCTACAGTTGAAGCAAGGGGTTTTTCTTGCCAAGAGAACGGCTTACCACCAATTCAATCATCTTCCACTGGAGATTCTTCGATGCTCATCTTCTACTTGGAGTAGAATAGGGGGTGCTGTCAGGAGCTGACATGTCTCGATATCAAAAAATCTTAAGTTAAGAAAACATCTTTGAATGCCATATTCTGCAGATCTCTTGAGGTTTTTGAAGATGCCCTATCTATCTCTTATATTTAGACAAGCAAATGGTCTTGTTAAATGGGTTTTGAAGGTTAGATCCAGGGACTTCTCTCTTTTGCTTTTCTGTATCCTCCTTTCTCTCCTATATAGGAGTGAACAGACTTGAGAACAATGGGACATAGACATAGTATAGGAAAGATCAAGAAAAAAGGACAGATTATTGAATATAGCCTTATACCTTTGTATACTGATACAAAATTAATATTATATTTGGCTAAATTGGTATTGATCATTGTATATTAATTCAAAATTAAGATTGTATAGGGCTACATCGGTATTGATCTTTGTATATTGATACAAAATTAAGATTATATTTGGCCACAATGGTATTGACCCTTGTATATTAATGTAAAATTAAGATTGTATTGGGCTACATCGGTATTGATCTTTGTATATTGATACAAAATTAAGATTATATTTGGCCACATTGGTATTGATCTTTGTATATTGATACAAAATTAAGGGTAACGCTTCTTAAAGGTATTGTTCGTAGTAATACTTAAAAATGAAATGTCAAGTTTTGACCTCTCGCTACCAACTGACATAAACTGTTTAGGATAATTAAGAAACGGAAACTAATAGTCATGAAAACGTGTCATTTTGTTAGTTACTATGACAGTCTATCACAGTTATTTTCTAAGCTACTCAGAAATCAAGTTGCTAAGAGACAAGCAATATTTGCTTATCTAAATATAAGAGGTAGGTGATTTTTAAGTAGCTACTGGTTCCCCCTCTAACTGTGACCTGTAGTTCTAGGCAGCAGCCTGGACTCATGTGGTGCTGAGGATCAGTATACTATGATCATATTAAGTGACTTACCTGAAGACATTGTCCAGCACATGGTACAAAGTAAATACGGAAGTGGTCTTGACTGTCCACAATAATAAGGGAAAAACAGTAAACAGAAATGTTCAAACATTAAGTTCAAAACATGCACTTGTGTGCAACTGGTTTGTTGCATGTTAGAAGGAACTGTATGCCTGTGGTGCACATGTATGCATACTGGCAAAACATTTATACACATTAAATAAAATAAGTCTAAAAGAAATTGAAAACAAAGAGGCTGTGAATCTGAGAGAGAGTGGGAGGGGTATATGGAGTGGTGGAAAGGAGGCAAAGGATGCGGGGAAATGCTATAGTTATATTCTAATCTCAAAAATTAAAAAAAAATGTAAAAACAGATCATAGTAATGAAGTCTATATCAAAACACAGCAATTTAGTTGGACTGGGACTGAGTCCCAGCATCAGAATAATTGTTAAGATCTAAGTTGTTTCTCATAATCTAAGAACCTACATAGGGTATGTGAGAATTTAACAGGGTCATCGGTGAACAGAGTAAGAATGTGGAAAATTTTGAGTTACAGACGAGAAGAGATATGTTTTCTGAGCAAGGGCAAGGGCCTATTTTATTTTATTTTATTTTTTTACTTTATTAGATAGTCACTGTTCATAGAGACATTGTTTGTTCAGACTGAGTCCTTGAAGTCAAATGAATGCAAACAGCATAACAGATGCATTTGCATGGGTGGGGTAGTGAATACAAATTAATATATTGAAAAGGAATAAAAGCAATTAGACAAGGAGGGATTTTGTCTCATTAAAGCAAGAGCAGATGCTCCTTCTGGGTTTCCCAGGCATACATATGAATTGATCAGGACAACCTTGGCAGGGGGTTATCGTACTGTTTCTGGAAAGTTCAGAGGGGAGAGGTTGATGCTATTAGAAGGGGACATATTTAAATAGCTAATTTAAAACTGTGTCTGACGGAACCAAAAGAAGCTACTAGATGTGAAAAGAAAGGAAGAAAAAGTGAGTCTGGTACAGTTCAGTGGCACATGTCCATTTTGGATGCTTTTAGCCACTAAGCCAGGTGGAGTTTATTGTAAGGCCTTTGTTATAAATGAGGCCAAGTAGATTTAAACTGTTTGCTCAAGGCAAGAAGATTAGAAATGGGTGACATTACCACTCAAGTCTACATCCTTCTGGGCCAAAGTCTGTTCCTTTCATAGCACCCATTCTCTCCTGAACCCCACTGCCTTCCTACACACTTTATAAAAGGGTGGCAGCTAGTCAAGACCATTGAGTGAATGCATTGGAGGCAAACGAGTGGCAACAAATTACTTCCCGCTGCTTTGCTGTTAATCTTTTGCCCACCAGAGCAGAAGGCAAAGATTTTTTGAGAATAAAAAGATATCAATAACTCCTGCAGCATGTACACAGGTGGAAAGAGAGATTAAATGGATGTCAGTCCTGGTATCACCATAGCTTTAGTTACTGAGCAGTGTTGGGGTGAATAGACCGTTTATGGACAGCTGGGTGCTTGTCATTGAAGAATTAGGTGATGAACCAAGAATGCAAAGACAGAAAGCTGGAGGGTGTTCTCTCCTGAAGTTAGGTGAGTTCCCACATACTCAACTCTGCTCCTTGTCCTCCTCTAGGAATCATGCTTTGCTTACACAACAGACTTCCCAGTGTTCTGATGCTCATTAAGACAGAAACTGCTTTGAATCTGTACGAGTTGCTAGCATATGATACCTTACTTCATTAAATTGAGTGTATGCTGTTAAATGGCAGAATTAATAGATATGTTTTCTCCTTCCCTGATCTGTAGTTAAAAAAAGTAAAAACAAGTTATAGTTATCCTGTGTACCTAAAGGTTGTGTGATTTCTATTGTGTTGAAGGACCTGACCATATTTTCAAACTCACTTGTTTGATCCAAATTAAAAAATTTGAACTAGGCATTGCTGGCTTCTGCAAATGATCCTGCTTCCACATCATGACAAAACATCTTTTTAAAGGGCCCACCTAAATTTAGAAAGCCATTGAGTATTATACACATTTCAAAAATAAAGTAGTTATAGTAACTTGGAATATGTTATGGGCTGAGTTGTGTTTCATTAAAATTCCTGAGTTGGAGCCCTCACCCTGTAAACAGTTGACAACTCATAACCATGTCTAGAAATAAGGTCTTAAAGAATGACCTAATTTGAAATTAGACTGTTAAGGTGCACCTTCATCAAATCTGGCTGATGCCCTTATAAAGAGGAAGATGGGCACAGAGTGCACAATGGATGATGGTGTACTGAAGCCCTGTGAGGGAACAGTGAGACGGTGACCATCTGTAAGCTAAGGAAGAAGTCCTCAGGAGAATCCTACTTTGCCAACACTAACTCTTTGACTTTGAACTGAACTTCCAGCACCCAGAACTATAAGAACCCAAATTTCTGTTCTGTCCATATGGTCTTCAGCATGTAGTTAAGGGAACCCAGGTGGACTAGCACAGCCCAGTATACATTTTACTTCTCAACGATGCTGTCTCTTCAGGGTCCTTTATTGTCTTTCAAGGTTTTGAGTTTTAATATTTAAAAGGCTATTAACACTACAAAATCAAAAAATATATAAATGCCTATATATTTGTAGGCACACAATATTAAAGATTCTGCCACTTGGGCTATATCTTAGAACTGAAAATCTTAGTTCCATCCCCAGAGCCTACATAAAGGTAGAAGGAGAAAATAAAATCTACAAAATTTTATTCTAACTTCCATACACATCCTGTAGCATGGCAGCCCCGCATATACACATATATTAGCATGGCAGCCCCACATATACACATATATCAATTCTGCCACATGAAGTTGGAAATGCATAATTAAATTGGTGATAAATGAGGAAACCAAGGGATACACATATGCGCTCACACGTGTGCGCGCACACACACACTCACGAACATGCACACGCACGCAGACACATCTATATTCACTTAAAAATTGGGCCTGGTGGGAGGACATTACTTGTTCATGTAGGAGTCTTTCTATTTTTTCTTTTCAAATTGAGATACTGAAAGCATTCAAGAATAAATTTCTTTGTTAAACACCTATAAGTTATTGTCAAATCTTTATAAACTTCGAGTGTGAGCATTTTATAAGAAATTACTAGGCTGCCTTGGTTTGATGTACAGTAATACATTTAAACTGCATTTAAGTAGAGATGAGAGGAAGAGAAAAGGCTCCAGCTATAAACATTAATTTCCTCAGAAAGTGTTTAACATTCCTCCTGTGCAATGTCTACATTCACTTTTGCGTTATGTTCTTTAATGAGATGATGTTCTGCTTAAAGATTCTGTTGAGGGTGTTTAGCTCTCTAGATGTATTAGGCTTTTGGATGCCATGAACTTTTTGAACCTTCTATCTGTCTTTCATAAATTCTGAAGTGCTAATAGAAGAATTCGGTGTTGGTGAGGTTTTTGTTGGCTTGTTTTGTTTTGTCAACTTTGGATAAGCTAGACTCATTTGAGAAGAGAGATCCTCGGTTAAGAAAAAATGCTCCCAACCAGATTTTCCTGCAGACAAGCTTGTGGGGCTGTTTTTGATAGATAACTGATGGGGAAGGACCTAGCCCACCACATGTGGTACCACCCCTGGGATGGTGATCCGGGGATGTGTACGAAAGCAGATTGAGCAAGCCAGAAAGAAGCAATTACTCAGCATTCCTCCATGGTTCCACTCTGGTTCTTGACCCTGAGTTCCTGCTTGAGGCCCTGCCCTGATTTCTTATCCTGATGGTCTGTAAACTATTCCATGGCAGAAGCTCTCTACATCACAAGTTGCAAAATCTGGGTTGTGGTGTTAATTACTGTAACAGAAAGTAAACTAATACAAATTTATTTGGAGAAAAAGGAGCACTTAATCATAATGTGCTGTTTCTTCCAAAATTCAGTCCTGTTGATTACAGGAATATTTTATAAGTATATAACATACTCTTGTGGAGGGCATGCCTGTATTAACTACTTCATCATGTTAGTTCTTTTTGGGCTGATTTATAGAGAGCTTCCCTAGCATTCATAAGATTTTAGCTTCAACCTCTAGTACTATAAAATAAATAAGTGAATAAACACAATAAAACACACACACACACACACACACACACACACACACACACACACACACATCCCCTGCCCTGGAAACCTGGAAAGCTTCATAGAGTGCACACTCATTGAGACTTTATTATTGCAAAATATTTCTCTGGCATTCAACATTTCAGAGTTAGCAGAGTAACTACAAGTGACCATAAGTGACCACTGCTTCACTTAAGGAAGTGATATTTAATTAAGAGACAAAGTATATACTGGCTATAAGAATTTTTTGCAGTTCAGCTGTTTGTCACAAAATTTGAATTTGTGAGATAGACCATTTAAAGCTATAAGCTCACTTTGGCTCTGACTTTACCTTACATGTACACATGCATGCATGTGCAGGCACACACACACACACACACACACACACACACACACAAATGTGTCATCTTGTGTCAATTTCACCTCTAAATAAAACTACTAATGCTTCTACTGTGGTGACCACTGCTGTGTCCATGTTGTATGAGGTCCATACTTGGGGTGAGGATAGCTAGTAATTGTGTGTGAAATGTAAGTCTACAGATATTTGCACTAGTCTGACCTCAGGAGTCTTTCAGGTCCTTAATTGCTTACATCCTCACCTCCTGACAGGTGATACACCTGGTGAGGGTAAAAGCTCCTCACCAACCTCTTCCTCTCTCACTCTCTATCCCCATTTCTCTGTGTTCCAACTTCCCTCTGCCCACCACATCCTTCTTTTTCTCCATCTTTCTCTATGTTCCAGCTTCTCCCATGACTCTGTCTCCATTCCCTGCCCTAAACCCCCTTCCCCCCCTTACCTTATTAAACCCTATACCAGACCTGATGTGTAACATGGCGTGATTTATCCACTGCATTATCATAACATGAAGTCTATACCTGTGGAGAGACTAGTTGGAGCCATTGAGTCCGTGTTGTATGAAATTATTTGGGAAACAAGTAAGTGTCCTACAAATTTATTTATTTATTGTTATTTTTACATTGTAATTATTCAAAATATATTTCAAAGAACTTACCTGAGCCCATGCCTATTGTTGTATGATGGGGCAGTGTTAAGCATTTTAAATGTTAATTAATTGGTCCTACTTGCTGTCTGTTACTTACATTCACTCTGATTGGTTAAATAAAATGCTAAGGCCTGAGATTGGGCAAAGACAGAGAAAGGTGGGACTTCCTGAGATTAGAACAGGAAGCCTGTGCTTTAGACAGAGGACTAATTCATTCCAGCCAGGAGCAGGAAGAAGGAGGACACACACCATGGGTTAGAGAAAAGAATGTCATTCCACATGGCCAGGAACATTGGCATAGTGTGGAGAATGGCAGTCCAAGGGGACGTATGTATATATGGGGTCATATTTGGATAATAGAATTAAGAGCTAGCGTAAGTGGGCCAAGATTGCTCAATTCAGGCCAAGGCTTGTTAAAATCCACATGGTGTCTGGTGTGCTCATTTATAATGGCTGCCAGCCAATTAACAATAATAGACCAGTTAAATACTGGTTAAACAATTTAATTTTTTTCTACAGTTGTATTATGTAAAAAATAATCTAATAATGAAAATCAGCTTTGTATTTATTGATGGCATTCTCTGTGCCATATGAGACAAAGAGGACCACTGTCCACCAACTTGGAGCTAGATAAGTCAATTATAACCACAAATCACTGAAATTTGTGATAATGCACCATGTTCAAAGAAACAGATCTTGTAGAGACCATGATTTTGTCGGCTATTTCATCATGTTAAGTAGTTATAGAAATAGAAGGAACATTGCCCCATTTGTTTGATGTGGTTACAATTACATTGATATACAAAACCACAAAAAGACTCAACAAAGAAAAAGAATTACAGACCAATTTCACTTATGAATATTGATGCAAAAGTACTCAGTTAAAATACTTGAAAACTGAATCCAAGAATGCATCAAAAAGCTCATCTGCCATGATCAAGTAAGCCTCATATGAAAATCAATAAATTTAATCCACTATGTAAACAAACTGAAAGAAAAAATATGTTGTCATCTTATTAGTTCCAGAAAAGGCCTTTGAAAAAATTTAATACTGTTTCATGACAAAAGTTTTGGAGAGATTGGAAATACAAAAGACATACCTAAGCACAAATAAAGGCAATTTGCAGCAAGCCTATAGCCAACAGGTTCTTAAATGGAGAGAATTGAAGAAGTTATCAGAAGATGAAAGATTTCCCATGCTCCTGGACTGGCCATTCTACTAAAAACAATGTACAGATTCAATGCAATCTCCATCAAAATTCCCTATACAATTATTCACAAATCTTGAATGGACAATCTTTAGCTTCATATGGTATGGTGGTTTAAATAAGAATGGACTCCAAAGGCTTATGGATTTGAATGTTTGATCCTAAAGTAGTGGTACTATTTGAAAGGACTAGGATGTGTGGCCTTGCTGGAGGAAGTGTGCCTCTAAGGGTGGTCTTTGAGATTTCAAAAGCCAATGCCGTGACAGTGTCTCTTTCTTCCTGCTGCTTTCAGATCTGGATGTAGAATTCTCACCTTTTCCTCCAGCACCATGTCTGTCATCATGCCACCATGCTCTCCACCATGGTAATAGACTAAACCTTGAAGCTGTAAACAAGCCCTAATTAAATGCTTCCTTTTAAAAGAGTTGTTGTGGTCCTGGTGTCTCTTCACAGCAATAGAACACTGACAAAGACATTGGTTACACAAAACTGAGGATAGCCAAAACAGTCATGAAAAACAAAAGAACTGTGAAGGTATGCAATCTCCAATTTCAAGTTTTACTACAGAGCTACAGTAATTAAAAACAGCATGGTATTTGGATAAAAACAAACACATCAGTGAATGGGACTGAAGTGAAGAGCCAGACAGAAATCTACACACCTATAGACACCTGATTTTTGAAAGAAAAGAGAAACACATACTGGAATTAAAGACAGCATCTTCAACAAATGGTACTGCTCAAACTGAATGGCTGTGTGTAGAAAAATCCAAATAGATCAATACTTATCACCATGTACAAAACTCAACTCCCACATACATCAAAGATTGAAATATAACTTGAAAAAATAGATTAATAGAAAAAGACCTCAATATAAAACCAGATACACTGAACCTGATAGAAGAGAAAAATGGGGGAAAGCCTTGGACTCATTGGCACAGGAAAAGACTATATGAACAGATCAACTATTTGCACAGGCACTAAGATCAACAATCAGTAAATTGGGACCTCATAAAACTGAAGGCCTCTCAGCAAGAAGACAGGCAACAGACTCTCAAAGGCCAGGCTGAACAACTCAGCTACCATCCAAACCCAGATCCCGTTCTTTGATTCAGTCCACCCCAACATCCATCCACTCCATCTACGAGCTGCTGGAGCACATGAAGGAGCTGGTTCTACAGAACCAGAGCTGCTGTATCATGTGACACACTGCAGTTTCCAGTGCCACTATAATGAACGAGTATGTGATGGGCTAAGGGAACCACCACCATACCCCTCCCCCACTAAAGAGGAGAAGGCAGAAAGAGTGTAAGAGCCAGAATGGATGGAGGTCACCAAGAACACAAGTCCCTCTAAATCAAGATGACCAAAAATCATTTGAATGGACAGAGAATGAGGCAGCATGCCCAGGGCCTACCCAAGTCTGCTCTGATAGAGTCTTAGATCTGAAATGAAAAGAGAACACATGACTGCATCCCTAACCCAGAAGCAATCTCCAATTTATAATGACCTATAAGTGAAATTTTAGTCCCTTCAAAACAGTCTCACTGACAATGGTCAACAGGAAACAAATTCAACAGCATCTTTGGAGGTTCCCTGTCTTACAATGTTATGTCAGGGCTCTGGCCTTTTTTCTTCTAAAATCTTTTATTTTACTATTTTTCAATTTTAATTTAATTAAGTTTATATTTTTCTTCTCTGTTTTTACCCTATAGGTCTTTTGTGTATATATTATGGCTTCCAGTTTATTTTTTTATGGTATTCCTGAGTGTGTAAATGGGTGGGTCTCTGTTTCTTGTGCCTTCTCTTAGGCTCCTTTCCTTCTGTTTGTTTGTTTTGTACAATTCAGATGTATTGATTTTGTTTCATCTTATTATATTCTGTTTTATTATTATCTCATAGAAGCCTGCTTATTTTCTAATGAACAACAGAAACTGGATCCAGACTGGAGGAGAGAGCAGAAAATGTGGGAAGAGTAGAGAAGGGGTAATCATAATCAGGATATATTATATGAGGAAAAAAATCTGTTTTCAATATTGGAAAATAGCCTTATTGTCCTTTAAGCAGTTAAAAATAAAGTTATTTTATGGAAACAGATATAGCTACAATGAAGAGGGTTTGCTTAATATACACAATAGTGCTATGTTCAATCCCTAATGCCACAAAATAAATTAGTAACCAAATAAACACAAATAAGTTCATATTCATTTTATTAACTATCTGGAAATGTTGCATTTTGTTTAAAATTACATTACTTTGGTATGTGCAACCCTATGATTCTTGTCTGTTTTCACCTTCTGTTTGTTTTTGACAGATACTATAGCTATTTTTGTTGTTATTGTTGATACCGATGATAATGATGAATTTATTTGTGACCATTAATGAAATGGATGTTTTATTAATTTTCCTTCAGAAACAACTTCAATAGTATAGAATAAACTCTCCAGTCAAATTCATCCAAAGTGTTCATGAGAAATACTTTACCAATACTGGCAATATTTGAGTATGCTTAAAAATTATTCAAAGTCTAATTTGACTTTTCAAGATTTTCATCAGACTTGGTAATTGAAAATGTGCTCAAGAAAAATGATATGTAGAATAATTTTACAGTAAACTAAAATACGGACTAGATTGAAAGCAAGTGGCTTTCCAAATAGAGTAGTGAAGACTGATAAGGCAATTGTACTGGAAGGCAAGTCTCATCTCTAACCTGACATTTTCTTTAGTGTACAAAGAATATCATTTTTTATCCTGTTCATAAACTTCAGTGCTTAAGGCAGCTCTTAGCTGCTCATGAATATGAAGTATTTTGAGCTGAATAATGAGCATGTTTAATATTTAGGAGGTGCTCAGAGTCTAGGATAGCTTCAGGGACAAATCCAAAGCAGGATAAAGACTGGAGCTGGGGAAGAACAGTGGGTATGAAGTTATGGTCCAATGGTCTAGATACGAAGCAGAGTCCTTCCCTGGATACACAAACTTTAATTAAAGTTCAAGGAGAGGAATGAGGTTCAGACTTAGTTCTGAACTCACAACATCTGCTAAACAGAAATTGTTTTACACTTTATAATCTAATGTCTGTGTTGAACAACACAGTAGAGAAATATATCAGATGTGCTGTATTTCTGAAAACCTGTATTTGAAGGAGACTATAAAGTCATTTAAAATGTATGAAGGAATATTAGCATACTTGGATTATTCTTTTTTTAAGTAAGCATTTATTTATTCAAGTTACATCTCAATCTCGGCACCCTCCCACCTCCCACCTCCCCCCTCAGTCTCAAAATACCACCTTCTTCCCTCTCTCCCTCCTATCCTTGTTGGATGAGGGGAACCCTCACATATCAATCCCCTTCAGTTCATCAGACGCATGAGGGCTATGAGCTTCCTCTTGCTCTGGGGCCAGACAACGCAGCCCAACTAGGGTAAGGTGTTCCATTAACAGGCAACAGAGACCATGATGGAGATGCCTCCACCTCCACTTGTTAAGGGATCTGTGTGAAGACCAAATTGCCTATCATCTATCTACCTATCAATCTACTTATCTATCTATCTATCTATCTATCTATCTATCTATCTATTTATGTGTAGGGGAGTCCAGATCTACATATTATTTCTTCTTCTTCTTCTTCATCTTCTTCTTCTTCTCCTCCTCCTCCTCCTCCTCCTCCTCCTCCTCCTCCTCCTCCTCCTCCTTCTTCTTCTGTTTAGTGTTTCAGTCTCTGTAAGCCTAGGAGCCTAGTTGGTTGGTTCTGTTGATCTTCATGTGTTGTACTTGTCCCCTCCAGGTCTCTCTATTCCTCCTCCCTCTCTTATACAGGACTTCCAGAGCTCCACTTAATGTTTGGCTGTGTGTCTCAGCATCAGTTTTGATACACTGCTGCATAGAGTTTCTTGTAGGATAGTTATGCTAGGTTCTGTTCCTTTGGGTCTGTGGCTTGTAGAACAGTTATACTGTACTATATGACTAAAATTGAACTATATGTGAGTATATCCCATGTTGTATCTTTCTGGGTCTGGGTTAGCTAACTCAGGATGAGCTTTTCTAGTTCCATCCATTTGATTGCAAATTGCATAATTTCCTTGTTTCTAAAAGCTGAGGAGTATTCCATTGTGTAAATATGGCACAATGTACTTTATCAATTCATTGGTTGAAGGGCAGTGGGTTGTTTCCTGGAAATTAAGAATAAAACTGCTTGGTCTTGAGGTAGGACTATTCCAAGTTTTATGAGATATCGCCAGACTAATTTCCATAGTGGTTGTACAAGTTTGTACTCCCACCATCAATGGAGGAGTGTTCCCCTTTCTCTACAACCTTGCCAGAATGTGCTATCAATTGAGTTTTTGATCTTAACCATTCTGATAGATGTGAGATGGAATCTCAGAGTCGTCTTGAGTCGCATTTCTCTGATGATTAAGGATGTTGAGCATTTCTTCAAATGTTTCACTGCCATTAGAGATTCCTTCTTTATGAATTCATAGTTTAGCTCTGTTTCCCATTTTTTGATTGGATTATTTGGTTTCTTGGTGTTTAATTTCTTGAGTTCTTTATAAATTATGGATATTAGCCCTCTGTCAGAAGTGGGATTGGTAAAGATCTTTTCACAATCTGTAGGTTGCCATTTTGTACACAATGGAATGCTATTCAGCTATCAGAAACAAGGAAATCATGCAATTCACAGCCAAGTGGATGGAACTAGAAAATCTCATACTGAGTGAGCTAACCCACACTCAGAAAGATGTGCATGGCATCTACTCACTTATAATTGGATTTTAGCCATATAGTACAGGATAACTATCCTACAACCAACATACCAAAAGGTTCAGGAACATAGACTTTGTTGCCTATTAATGAGACAGTTTGCCCTAGGGGTGCTACCATGTAGGCCCCCAGTGCAAGAGGATGCTCTTAACCCTCAGATGACTGTTGAAATGAGAGGGGATGATATATAGGGACACTCCTCTTCAGAGGAGTGGAATGGGTGGGAAAGGGTAGAACTGAGAGGGGTGGAAGGAGGGCACTGTGATAAAGATGTAACTTGAAGTAATAAAAATAAATTTAAAAAAGACAAAAAAGAATAAAACTGCTAAGAAAATAGTTGAGCTGATATACTTGTGGTTTGGTGGAGAATCTTTTGAATATGTGCCCAGGAGGGGTATGCCTGGGTCTTGAGGTAGAACTATTCCAATTTTTCTAAGATATCACCAGATTGATTTCCAAAGTGGTTGTACAAGTTTGCATGCCTACCAGCAATGGAGGAGTGTTTCTCTTTCTCCACAACCTTTCCAGCATGTGCTATCATTTGAATTTTTGATCTTAGCTATTCTGACGGATGTGAGATGGAATATCAGAGTCATTTTGAGTTGCATTTCCCTGATGACCAAGGAGGTTGAACATTTCTTGAAGTGCCTCTTAGCCTCTAGAGATTCCTCTTTGGTCAATTCTCAGTTTAGTTATTTACTCCATTTTTTTATTGGATTATTTGCTTTGTTGGTGTTTAATTTCTTGAGTTCTTTATATATTTTTGATATTAGCCCTCTGTTGGATGTGTGTTTGGTGAAGATTTTTTCCCAATCTGTAGGCTGCTCTTTTGTTCTAGTGACAGTGTCCTTTGCCTTACAGAAGCTTTTCAGTTTCATAAGATCCCATTTATTGATTGTTGGTCTTAAAGCCTGATATCAGTGTTCTATTCAGGAAGTTGTGACCTATGCCAATGGGTTCAAGACTTTTTCCTACTTTCTCTTCTATTAGATTAAGAGTGTCTGATTTTAGGTTGAGGTCTTTGATCCCCTTGAACTTAAGTTTTGTGGAGGATGATAGATATGGGTTTATTTGCATTCTTCTATATATTGGCATCCAATTAGACCAGTACCATTTGTTGAAGTTGCTTTCCTTTTTCCATTGTACAGTTTTGGCTTCTTCATCAAAAAATAAGTGACCATAGGTGTGTGGGTTTATTTTTGGGTCTTTATTTCGATTCTAATGACCAACATGTGTTTTTCTATGCTGGTGCCAGACTGTGTTATTACTATTGCTCTGTAGTACAACTTGAAATCAGAGATGGTGTTACCTCCAGATGGTTTTATTATACAGGATTGTTTCAGCTATTTTGTTTTTTGTTTTTGTTTTTCCACATGAAGTTGAGAATTTTTCTTTTAAAGTCTATAAAGAATTGTGTTGGTATTTTGATAGGAATTGCATTGATTTTGTATATTGCTTTCAGTAGGATGGTCCTTTTTATTATGTTGATGCTACCTCTCCATGAACATGGAAGATCTTTCTATTTTCAGATATCTTCTTCGGGGACTTGAAGTTCTCATCATACAACTCTTTAATTTGTTTCATTAGATATACCCCCAACTATTTTATATTATTTGTGGCTACTGGGAAGAGTGTTATTTCCTTAATTTCTTTCTAGAGTCATTTATCTTTTGTATAAATAAGGGCTACTAATTTTTTAGAATTAATTTTGTATCCAGCTACATTTCTGAAGGCATGTATCAGCTAAATTCTCTGGTGGAATTTTTGGGATCACTTATGTATACTATCATATAATCTGCAAATAGGTATTATTTTGACTTTTTTTTTCCAAGATCCCCTTGATCTCCTTTAGTTGTCTTATTGCTCTGTCTAGAACATCAAAGACTATGTTTTTTAAAAAATAGTTATTTATTACTTCAGGCTACATCTCCATCACGGTGCACTCTTTCTACCCCTCCTAGTCCTGCCCTCTGACCCTCTATCCGTATCCCTTCCATCCCACTTCTCTGGAGTGGAGTGTCCCTACATAACAGTCCCTCACCCCAGTTCAGCAGGGATATGAGAGCCAAGAGCCTCCTCATACACTGGAGGCCTACAAGGCAGCACCACTAGGGCAAAGTGTCTCATTGACAGGTAATAAAGTCTATGTTCCTGTTCCCTTTGGTGCATTGATTGTAGTATAGTTATCCTGTACTATATGGTTAAAATCTAATTATAAGTGAATAGATGCCATATGCCTCTTTCTGAGTCTGGGTTGGCTCACTCAGGATGAGCTTCTCTAGTTCCAATCATTTGGCTGCAAATTGCATGATTTTGTTGTTTCTGGTGGCTGAGTAGAATTCCAATGTGTAGATGTACCACAGTTTTTTAATCTAGTCCTTGGTTAAGGGACATTTGGGTTGTTTCCAGTTTCTAGCTATTACAAATAAGGCTGCTATGAACATAGATGAGGAAACCTCCTTGTCATTTGGTGAGGAATCATTTGGATGTACACCTAGAAGTGGTATGGCTAGGTCTTGAGATAGAGCTATTCCGAGTTTTCTGAGATATCACCAGACTGACCTCCATAGTGGTTGTACAAGCTTGCACTCCCACCAGCAATGGAGGAGTATTCCCCTTTCTACACAATCTCACCAGGATGTGCTGTCATTTGACCTTTTGATCTTACCCATTCAGACAGATGTGAGATGGAATCTCAGAGTCGTCTTGAGATGCATTTCTCTGATGATTAAGGATGCTGAGCATTTCTTCAAGTGTCTCTTAGCCATTAGGGATTCCTCCTTTATGAATTCTCATCTCAGATTTCAATCTGTACTACAGAGCAGTAGTATTAAAAACAGCATGGTATTGTTATAGAAACAGACCAGTGGATCAATGGAATCGAATTGAAGACCCAGAATGAACCCATACACCTATGGTCACTTAATTTTTGACAAAGAAGCCAAAACCATACAATGGAAAAAGGACAGCATCTTCAACAAATGGTGCTGGTCCAACTGGATGTTGACATGTAAAAGAATGAAATTAGACCCATACTTACCCCCTTGTACAAACTTAAGTCCAAGTGGATCAAAGACCTTAACATAAGGCTGGACACACCAAACCTATTAGAAGAGAAAGTTGGGGAAACTCTTGAACTCATCGGCACAGGTGACAACTTTCTGAACAGAACACCAACAACTCAGGCTCTAAGATCAACAATCAATAAATGGGACTTCATGAAACGGAAAATTTTCTGTAAGGCAAAAGACACTGTCATTAGAACAAAACGGCAGCCTACAGATTGGGAAAAGACCTTCACCAACCCCACATCTGACAGAGGGCTAATATCCAAAATTTACAAAGAGCTCAAGAAATCAAATGCCAAGAAACCAAATAATCCAATCAAAAAATGGGGAACAGAACTAAGATTACGTTTAAGACAACCTTGCTTTGTCCCTGATTTTAATAGAATTGCTCTACTTTCTCTCCATTAAGTTTTATGTTGGCTACTGGCTTGCTGTATATT
Organism: Lophiomys imhausi; assembly: GCA_907164525.1. Lineage (NCBI taxonomy): Eukaryota > Metazoa > Chordata > Mammalia > Rodentia > Muridae > Lophiomys > Lophiomys imhausi. Next base: position 2,344,151 of record CAJQZJ010033263.1, on the reverse strand, counting down.
TCCTTTATTATGTTTAGATATGGACCTTGTATGCCTGATGTCTCCAAGACTTTTAACATGAAGGAGTGTGGGATTTTGTTGAAAATTTTCAGCATCTAATGAGATGATCATGTGTGTTTTTTTTTTCTTTCAACTTGTTTATATGGTGGATTACATTGATAGATTTTAATATGTTAAATCATCCCTGCAGTCCTGGAATGATGCCTATTAGATCATGGTGTATGATACTCTTTATGTGTTCTTGGTTGCAAGTATTTTATTTAGTATTTTTGCATCAAAATTCATAAGGGAAATTGGTCTGAAATTCTCTTTCTTTTTTGAGTCTTTGTGTGGTTTAGGTATCAGGGTGAATGTTGTCTCATAGAATGAGTTTGGCAGTGTTCTTTCTGTTTCTACTTTGTGGAAGAGTTTGAGGATTATTGGCATTAGCTTTTCTTTGAAGGTTTGGTAGAATTCTGCACAGAAACCATCTGGCCTTTGGGCATTTTTTAGTTGGGAAATGTTTAATGACTGTTTATTTTTTCTTATGACTTATAGGACGTTTAATTTGTTTACCTGATCTTGATTTCACCTTGGCACATGGAATCTATCAAGAAAATTTTCCATTTCACTTATGTTTTCCAATTTTGTGGAGTATAGGTTTTTGAAGTAAGACCTAATGATTCTTTGAATCTCTTTAGTGTCTTTTGTTATTCCCCCCTTATCATTTCTGATTTTCTTGATTTCCATATTTTCTTTCTGCCTTATAGTTTGGTGTAAGGGTTTGTCAATTTTGCTGATTTTCTCAAAGAACCAGCTCTTGGTTTCATTGATACTTTGTATTGTTCTCTTTGTTTCCAAGTTATTGATTTCAGCCCTGAGTTTGATGATTTCCTGCCACCTGCTCCTCTTGGGAGTGTTTGCTTCTTTTTTTTTCCTAAAGCTTTCAGTTGTGCTGTCAAGTTGCCGATATGAGCTGTCTCCAATTTCTTCTTGAAGACACTTAGTGCAATGAACTTTCCTCTTAGCATTACTTTCTTTTTTTTTAAATAAATTTATTTGTTGCTTCAGGTTACATCTCCATCATATTGTCTTCTTTACCCCCTTCCCAGCCCCGCCCTCTCACCCTCTACCCCCTAATCCTTCCATCCCACTCCTCTGGAGTGGAGTGTCCCTACATAACAGTTCCCCACCCCAGTTCAGAAGTAATATGAGTGCCAAGAGCCTCCTCATACACTGGGGGCCTACAAGGCAGTACCACTAGTGAGAAGTGTCTCTTCACCAGGCAGAGAAAACTAAAAAAACACACAAACAAACAAAGAGTCTATGTCCATGTTCCCTTTTGTGCGTTGGTTGTAATATAGATATCCTGTACTATATGTTAGCATTGCTTTCATTCTGTCCCATAAGCTTGGGTATCTTATACCTTTTTTTTTTCATTGAATTTTATGAAGTTTTTGATATCCTTCTTTATTTGTTCTCTGACCCAGTGATCATTGGGTAGAGTTTCAGTTTCCATGAGTGTGTACACTTTTTGTTATTTCTGATGTTGAAGTCCAGCTTTAATCTATGGTGATCTGATAAGATACAGGTTTGTTTTTGTTTTTTTTTTTTTTTTCAATTTTCTTGTAGCTATTGAGGCTTGTTTTGTGAGGAACTATAAGGTTAAATTTGGAGAAGTTTTCATGAAGTGCTGAGAAGGTATATTCTTTTGTGTTTGGGTGAAACATTCTCTAGATATCTGTTAGGTGCATTTAGTTCATGACCTCAGTTAATTTCATTATTTCTCTTTTTGGTTTCTCTCTAGATGACCTGTCCATTGGTGTGACTGCTATGTTGAAGTCTCCCATTATTAATGTAGGGGATCAATGTGTGGTTTAAGCTTTAGTAATGTTTCTTTTACAAATGTGGATGCCCTTGTATTTGGGGCATAGATGTTCATGACTGAGATGTTGTCTTGATGAATTTTTCCTTTGATGAGTATATAGTGTCCTTCCCTATCTTTTTTAATTAATTTAAGCTGGAAATCTCTTTTATTTGATATTAAAATAAAATTGGATGGCTCCTACAACTTGCTACATGGGACCATTTGCTTGGAAAACCTTTTTTCATCCCTTTACTCTGAGATAAATTCTACCTTTGTTGATGAGGTGAGTTTCTTGTATGCAGCACAATGATAGATCCTGTTTACTAATCCATTCTGTTGGCTGGTATCTTTTTATTGAGGAATTGAGTCAATTGTTGTTGAGAAATATTAATAGCCATTGATTGTTATTTCCTAATGTTTTGATGTAGGTAGTGACTGTGTGTTTCTTTTGGTTTTGCTGCAGTGGGGTTATTTGTTTTGTGTGTTTTCTTTGGTATAGTCATCTTCTCTGGGTTGGAGATTTCCTTCTAGGATCTTCTGTAGGGCTGGATTTTTGTAGAGATATTGTTTAAAATGGTTTTGGGTTTTGTCATGGAATATCTTTTCTCCATCTATGGTGATTGAAAGTTTTGATGCATATGATAATTTTTTCTGTAGACATCTGTGGTTTCTTAGGGTCTGCAAGACATCTGCCCAAGCCCTTTTGGCTTTCAGAGTTTCAGAAGAGAAGTCAGCTGTGATTTTGATGAATCTGCCTTTATATGCTATTTGGCCTTTTTCTCTTGCAGTTTTAAATATTCTTTCTTTGCTCTGTACAATTAGTGTTTCAATTATTATGTGACAGGAGAAATTTCTTTTCTGTTCTAATCTATTTGGTGTTCTGTAAGCCTCCTGAATATTTAGGGACATCTCTTTCTGTAGGTATGGGAAATTTTATTCTTTGATTTTGTTGAAAATGTTTTATGGTCCTTGTCTTCCTATCTTCTATCTCTTGTATCCTGTTGGTGATGCTTGTTCTTGTTCTTTTTCCTAGGATTTCCATTTTCAGGTCTTATACCCATTTACTCATTTCCTTCTCCACATTGATTGTCTTTGGCTGTATTTCTTTAATAGCTTTATACCCTTCCTTCTCCTGTTTGTTTTCTTTAAGGGATTTTCCCAGTACTTTCATCTGTTGGATTGTGATCTCCTTAAATTCTTTAAGGGATTTATTTTCTTCTTTTAAGGCATCTATCATTTGCATAAGAATATGTTTGTCATCATTTGCTTGTGCTTCTGCTGTGTTAGGATGGTCAGGGCTTGCTGTGCTAGGGTAGCTGGGTTCTGGTGGTGCCATATTGCCCTGATTTTGTTGATTGTGGTTTTTTCATTGGCCTTTAGCCATCTGTTTGGCTCTGAATTCAGTTGGTTGTTCCTGGTGCTCACTAACTTGGTGCCCAGGTAAGAGTCCTGGTCTGGTGGCTGGATGATCCTGTATGATCCTGAGATCCAGAGAATCACTTCGGGAAGGTTGGTAGGACTGCTGACTGAAGGCAGTAGCTGGGGAGACATTCTCTCAGAGAAGCAGAAGAACCTGGAGGCCAAATACGGGGTCCTGCTTCCCTGGGATTTCAGGTGATGGTGGAGACTCTCTGTCAGATGTTCTGCCAGAGATATGGGAATTATCTAGAGGCCAGAGAACAGTTCAACTGTCCCTGGGACTTGTCGGAAATCCCCTCAAAGAAGCTTTCTCTAGACAAGACAGGCACCTGGAGGTCTGAAGCCCAGGTTGAATGCCCCTGGGGCTCAGCGAATGCCCTCTAGGAGGAGGTCTCTCAGAGACACACTTGGTGGCTGAAGGCCTGGACAAGAATCCCTAGAACTCAGAGGAAGTACTCTAAGAAAAGCTGTCCTGGGGGTATGGATGTGTCTGGAGGCCAGAAGCCTGGCAGAGTGTCTCTGGGGTAGGTAGTTGACCTTGGTTGCTTGAAGCACCTGGTGGGCACAGGGCAGGAGAGCATCTCTGTGGCTCAGAAGGAGACCTCTCTGAGGAGCTCTTGGGGATGGCGGGGCCGTCCTGGAGGCCAGAGACCAGACTAACTGTCTCTGGCACTTGGCACTTGACCCAGGTCGCTGGAGGCACCAAGCATTCAGAGGCTGGAGGAACATCTCTGTGACTGGGAGGTAAACCTCACCAGGAAGCTCTCCACAGGCAGCATGAGCTCCTGTTACTGGTATACAGTGCGGCCTGCGTGCCACCATCTTGAAAAATCCTCAAGTGTGCATTCTTGTCCTCTATGTTTTATGTTACTGTATTTTTTGAGTTCATATTTTACTGATAGATGATTGATAGGTATATATATGGATATAAAATAATTAACACTTCTTCAATATTCCTGTGCTATATATCACCACCTCTTCAAGCCCAATGTGAATATTATTATTAGTAAATAATTGTAGATAATTTATATTCTAGTCTATATATTACATATACATGGTTATATATACTAAACCTATATATTATAGTGCTACCATGTAGTGCACTATAAAATAGCATATATTGTAACACATATCTCATAGTTTATATTTGTTTTTAGTATTACATTAAGCTATAAAACATATATCAATAAAAAATTTTAATACAAGTTAATAATTGGTTAAATAATATAAAATACAATGTGGTATATGTAGTGTTATAAAATATTATATACAAATGTATATATAAGGCCATCAAGGATAATTTTATGTAATATATTATTATTTACTGATACTAAAGAATATTTAAGTAGTGAAGCAGAGATTTTCTCTGTTCTTTTCAGCATTCTTATAGCCAACTGATGCTGAAGCATATCAAAGAACACATTCAAAAATTTGATCTTGGCCTTTAAATTTTCAGCAAATATTCATTGACATTAAAGGAGCTCATGACTACCAGAGAGGATCTAATAGAAGTGGTCCCAGAACCACGTCTTGGACTACCCATCTGGCTAGCTCTCTAGGCACACCCAAACCATTCCAGTAGTCTCTTAAAAATGTCATTCCATATTCTGTGCACTTATGATTTCTAAAATATACTTATTGTGTAATTTATTGAAATTGCTAATATTCTAAAATTATAAGTTCAAATTCTGCTTATACTATTGGTTTTAGCATGACAATTATTGAATTTTCTCTATAGAACTAAACACAACTGTGTGGAAAATTAAATAAGAACATATCTTAAACTCCTAAAACTACACACACACACACACACACACACACACACACACACACACACACACCCCTCATATCCTTTTCAAGTGAAAAGGGAAAAAAAATTCAAAAGCACAGAACTAAATTTAAACCAAAGTTGAACTAGGGTTATTGGCCATATTAATTTGCCCAAGTTCACATAACACCTTAGTTAAATAATTAATTAGTAGACACATACTATCCAAAGCCAAGGAACATTAAGTTATTTTTATTTTTTCTGGTTATTCTGATGAATATGAATGGATATACTAGATATTCATATATGTTGGCGGTTTTTAATCTAGCTAATATTACTATGCAGTAAATTTTGAATGCTCTGTGTGTGTGTGTGTGTGTGTGTGTGTGTGTGTGTGTATGTGTGTGTATGTTACTTTTCTCTTTTGGAATTAAAAGCCTTACATTGTCACTATGTCATTTTATACACCTTCACCAAGATTCCCCTTCAATATAATCTCTGGTTCAAGTTTGAGTTTGAGTTTGCTGATAACAGATTCTATCAAACAAATTTAAGGTATTGGATGGAATAACTAACACACACACACACACACACACACACACACACACACAGAGAGAGAGAGAGAGAGAGAGAGAGAGAGAGAGAGAGAGAGACCATATAATGGGGGGGGGACAATGCCCCTTCCAATCATCATAAGCTATCAAATTAAAATCTCAGTGGCAAGTATAGTTTACCTATTTTCAAATTATTGGTCATAGAGTTTTGTAACTGAACTTTTTAAATTATTAAATATTTGTTTATTAACAATATTCACTTATAACAAATACCAACAATTTCTTAACTATTAACCCTATAAATTCCTACAACCCCTATAACCTAACCACTAAACCTACTGATAACTATTACAAATTTTTCCCTAACCTTTTAGAAGGATACAGTCTCTGGGGCAGGTCCTCAGTCGTCAGGAACATAGTCTCTGTGGTAGACTCTTATTTCCTTCCTATCAGCAACTCTGCTGCTCTGCCTCAGTACTTAAAGCTGGCCAGTTTCGTTTAGGCCACTATCCGTCAGGTCAAACCCCTCTAGGCAAAAGCTGAGCCACAGGGTTTAGTCCTTGGCCTTTTGCTGTCTTGCTGAGGCTGTCTTTGCTCACCAGCTTCTTTCTGCATCAGGGAGATCTGGCCATCAGTTCACCAGCAATTTCTTCATCAGGACTCGCTAGCATTGGAGCTCTCTAGCATGGGGGGCCTCTAGGATGGGGGTCCCCGGGGCTCGTCCACTTGTTCTTAAATAGGACCTCTCCTTGTTCCACCTGTTTCAGCTTAATTTGGGCTCCGCCCACTTAGCAGCTGAAAACAATGCCAGGCCAAATACTTCGTTTCTTAGTCCATTAAGTCTTTCCTGTTTTTCCTGGCTTCAACCTTGTTTTTCAGTCCATTAAGTCTCTTGTTTGTTTCCTGTTTTCACCTGACTTCATCCTTGTTTTCCATAAGCTGATAAGCTAATCTCTCACAGCCAAGTTGATCTTCATGCCCCAAATTAAGAGACTATATCAGAAACCCCTAGATATTTTTAAATGTAATTTAATTAATCTAACTCCCTACAGAGTTCACATCTAACTTCTCAAAAACACTACAGGCTATTGCCATGTCTATCAGTTATCCTGCTGAACTTGCTGGAAAAAAAAAAACAAACCTGTTGTTGAATACGTTGTGTACTTGAGTTATAGGACATGGAGAAATCAAGATGATAACTACCTGGAAACTTCATCCCTACTAGCCAGCTTTCATAGTGAAAGATGATATGCATGCTACTGGAAGATAAAACAATCATCTTAACTGGCTGAACCCTACAAGGTACAACTATGACTGGTCTGACAAGATATACACACTGGTGTAATAGTGGCAGTGCATTCACTTAGGGTCTATGACCTAACTAGCATCAAGTTTTGAGCTAGTTAATTATATCAGGCATGTATTCTGCCTTGTAGAACATGCTTTAAAACCAATAAGAAAATGGTCGGTTACTTCCATAACATGCATGCCACTATTCTCCTAAATAGATATAATAACAATAAACTATTTCATACATTTGTACATATATACCCATAGATAGTATGTCTTTCAACCCTTATTATAGAAGCTTCTTTTTGCACTAGATGGTGATTAATGCAGAGAACAAAAACTGGCTAATGTGTAGAAAATGAAAAACTGTGAAGTTTTTAGGTTTAAATAAGACAACCATCTCATCCCCTCTTCCCACATGGCTCTCTCACTCTTGGAAGAGAGAGCAAAATGTTTGACCATAAAAGCAAGAGAGAGTGAATGTCAGATATGTGGTGCCAGATATGACACCACTGTTATATACATGAACCTATAGAAAGTATCACTGCATGCAAAAGACTTGTACAAGACCAAGCCGCCAAAATCCCAGCATGGATTGGAGAGGGAATCACAAAGTCCTACACTAGCTTCAAGAGCTATTGTCAATTGACTACTGCTGAAGGAGGGATAGTCATTTTCTTTAGAAATGTGGCCCCTGCGTTGGTCCTGCACAAATGCAAGTATAACCAACACAACATGAAGCTGGGAGGGAAAGTGCTGAGGAGATAAATAAAGCATTGGAGGGGAGAGAGTTGTGTGTTGATTTGATTAAAACACATAATATGCGTGTATGATATTTTCAATATTAAATAATTATAAACATTATAAACTCACGTAATGTCTCTAGGATGGTGTGCAATAAATACATGAATCAAAAAATGATACCTTGGAGCAAGAGTAGAGACTTGGGCATTTAGCATATGTTTTGTTATTCATTTTGATGAAATCCAAGTTAAAACAGGCCAAATCAATTCTGAACGTGAGTTAATCAAGCCTCTAGAGAAAGGAGTAGCACATGAGAATGATTTGTCTTGTAGATTATTACCCCAAATGACATTATAATATTGGACAGGCCAATCTCATCACCAAAGCCATAACACTGGTGGATCACATGGTTCTTTACAAAGTCTTGCACAAGTGCTTTTGAAATGCACATCATTTTTTCATTCACTCATCTCCTTCAATAGTTTGTTTTGTTTTGTTTTGTTGTTTTTACAGAATTCCTTGAATTTACAATGTACTTTGTATAATATATGTTTGCCAAGGAGTACCGTACTCACAGATTCTCAATGTCTTCACCATGATTCTTTTTAAATATTTATATATATAAAACAATAGTTATCTAGAAGTAAATTTTATGTGTTGAGGAAGCTTTCTGGATGCTAAAAAGCTTACAAGAGAACAAAAGCTACACTTTAGAGACTGATGGCAATATGTTAACCACATTTATTCTATACTTTGATTTTTTGATCTCTGCAAACCAAAGTTCAACTACTTTGAGCCAGTAGAAATAGTATTTTCAAATTTTAAATATTTCTTTTGTAAGACAGTAAAGGCAATTTATCTGAATAGAGGTCTAGGAAATTATGCATTCTTTAAATAGGTTTCTAGATTACACTGTGAGATAGACCCAGAAGTGCATAAAGACAGTGAAATTCTATTTGCAGTGTCAATGTTTCAATATTTTATGAAATTAACAAAGCTTTATTGTATTTTCTGCCTGAGTACTCAATTGAATAAAAGACATAATAAATAAGAATTCAAAGGCAGAATTTTGTGAGGGGAGAAAGTAAATTAGAAACTGTAATATAATCTCACTCATATATATTTTATGAACTTCATGCATTCTGTATTTGAAAGTTTGTCAAGATAGGCTGGGGTTTTAAAATATGGATTAACATTGAAAGTTTTAATATTTTTCTCTGTTTACGTACTTATTTCTTTACACATATAGTTATAAAAAATTCTGCTGAAAGCAGTTGGCAAGAAATTTTCTTCCATTATAAGAGTTGAATAGTGAGGAGAATTGGAGAATGTTTCTTAAGTTAGAAAAACAATATTGCTTTTCCTAACTTTGGGGCTTATTTTTTATTTTGAGACTCTTTTTCCATTTCCATTTATACATCTCAGTTTAGAAGAATGAAGCAAAATTATGTTTGACAGACTTGATATTTTAGGAAAAGCAATAAATGAGAGAAATGAAGCAGATTTCCCTTCCCATTTTGCTAAAATTTCATAGATGCAAAATTATGGGACTTTTACTCGTAGCCTGGCAGTAAACTGTACACAATTACTTGTGAGTTAGACACAGTGCTCGTGCTCGGGGAAGCCCAGATGTCCATGGATGGGCTTGGCATGTCGGCAAGATCTTTGAGTTAGTTTAGCTTTGGCTGCATGCTCAGAATGGGCTCATAATAAAGCCTTAATGGTTTATGAAGTTTCACAGGGAAAAAGAATGTGGTTTTCTAAGACTTGGCTGAGATTCACAGGGTATAGCCTAGAAAAGACGCACCAGGACAGATTGCCAACTTCAGGGCCCTAATTTTAATGGGTGTTCAGCTAGCACCCTCTCTGTTTTCCCCATTGGTCACCATAGGCAGACCCCTACTGGTTACTTCCTAGACATATACATAGTGGGGATTTAACACTTATGAAAAATTTGCTGTTGGCACTGGCATTTTTAGTCATCTTTGATTATTTAATTGAGAGCCCTTGTTGAAAATATGTTCTTTAGACATGGCCCTTCTGCCATCCAGCATTTTCTCTCAGCATTGCCCGTGAGGAAATTATGCTAATGGAGTAGTACCACAAACAAAATTAGAATCCTGGACTAGCAAACGAAGCATCTAGAGCCAGAACACTGTCAAATCAGATGGTGTTTCAGCAAGCTTTGCACAAATGCCTATTGCTATGCCCGTTAGTTTTTAGCCTTGTTCCTTCTCCTTTATGTAAGAAGGATTTTCACAATCTTGATTGCATTTACAATAAACTTATGTAAAAAATAAACTAAAGCCTATAAAAAGATTGGTAGACAGATTACCACTATCACCACCATTGTCACTAGTAATGCATATGGAATATGTGCTAAATTCTACTTTAATCTTTTTTTAATTTATTTATTTATTGCTTCAGGTTACATCTCCATCACAGTGTCCTCTTTCCACCCCTCCCAGTTCCGCCCTCCCACCCTCTACCCCCTAACCCTTTCATCCCACTCCTCTGGAGTGGAGTGTCCCTACATAACAGTCCCCCACCCCAGTTCATCAGTCATATGAGGGCCAAGAGCCTCCTCATACACTGGAGGCCTACAAGACAGTACCATTAGGGCAAAGTGTCTCACTGACAGGAAAAAAAGTCTATGTCCATGTTCCGTTTGGTGCATTGGTTGTAGTATAGATATCCTATACTATATAGCTAAAATCCGACTATAAGTGAATAGATGCCATGTTCATCTTTCTGAGTCTGGGTTAGCTCACTCAGGATGAGCTTCTGTAGTTCCATCCATTTGGCTGCAAATTGCATGATTTCCTTGCTTCTGATAGCTGAGTAGTATTCCATTGTGTAGATGTACCACAGTTTTTTAATCCATTCTTCAGTTGAGGGCCTACTTTAATCTTTCTTCATTTTATCATCACTTAACTCTAGTAATATAGTAGCCATTCATCAATTTAAATGACGAAACCAGCATTTAGAAAAAGAAAATAACTTGTCCATAGACACACAATTGGTAGGTGCTGTTTAGACTTCAAACTCAGGCCTATCTGCCTTTAAAATTATAGTTTTTCTATATAGGGTCTACTAAGATATACTGACATTGGTAAATTTATATACCTAACATTTTTCGGTTTGGACAAGTGTCTCAAGTGCTATGTCATCTTTTTAGCTTGATCATACAGAGTTTGATTCAGTTAGATTTCATTAAATACTTACTATGAGCCTGGTGCTTCTCTGGCACCAGCGATTCTGAAATTTATATGACACACCTTCTCTCTGTCAAAGCAAGTGCTATCGTAATTTTATATGTTATTTGACTTTTGTGTTTGGGTCAGATTTTTGTTCCATTTCACAGAGTAAATGCTTATGTACAAATAACAAGATGAGTTGTAGCCTATCATTCTAGAGCAGGTTCTCAAGCTTCCTAACGCTGAAACCCTTTATTACAGAGTTCCTCTTGCTGTGGTGCCCACAACAATAAAATGATTGTTTTCCTAATTTATAACTGTGATTTTGCTACAGTTATGGATTGTAATTAAGATATCTGATATGCAGGATAGCTGATATGATAAAGAGGTTGCAACCCACATTTTGAGAACAACTGATCTAGAAGAATTAGAAAAAATTATTTATTTAAACGAGTGGGTCAGGTGGAATGAAATAAATGATCAGAGGTATCTAATGTCCCTCAACTGTCTCCAAAGAAACTGGGTCTTGCAGGCAATAACTGTCAGCATAATTTTTAATGTTGGAGTTAAGAACCTGATCTCTTAAGTAATACAAACATCCAATAAAATGATATTTAACTCCTGAAATAAGAACAGGTTTCTTTTTATCTTAGTTCAGAGGAAAGAGGCTTATACAGGTTTCAGATGTCTGTGTTCCTCAGCTATTATTCCATTAAGTATACCGTTTGAATTAAATGTCACTATTTTGACATATTGAATAATAGAGTCAGCAATGATAAAAAGAGGGATTGAGAGTTTTGAACTTTTATTTACATTTACTCCTTTTATTTTGAAATATCTCATCAGGTATTTTATTTATATTTTAAACTTATTATATTTTTCTCTGAATTGTTTGGCATTGACTAGGATGTTAATCATATCAAACTGGGTGACTGTAATGATTAATTCTGGAGGACAAACAAATGAGCTCTTGCAATCTAGAATTCTTTTAATAGGAAAGACAACATGATAAGTTTTAGCATGATAATAAAAACATATCTTACTTAAAATGTTACAGGAGAAGTCCTCAGGCTTCTGCCGTGTGTAAAATTGGTTTCAGGGTGAAAACATGTCTACTAGTGCAGACTTCCAATTGTTACTGGTTGTGATATGTGGTTTTAGTATTGTATATTCAATATTTATTCTTTTACCATTCCACTTTCAATTGTCATCTGCTTAGTTTCTATTTGATGCTGTTATTTTTACATTTATCTTATTTCACTAACAACTGAACCAAAGCTTTTCAAAACGTGATTTTGGCGTACTGTTTGAACCTGATTTCTTTTGAATAGTAGAACAAACTGAGCGTTAGTTCAAGTATGTGCCCTTAAGCCTATGATATTATGATCTATGTCCCATGTAGTTTTATGAAGCAAACTGAAAAAGTATGCTTTCATTATTTTAGGCTCTTTATTAGTTCCCAACATTTTCATAAGAGAATTACTACCCTGCTGATGTTTAACTGTCAAGCTGGCAAAGCTGACAGAATCCTGAAAGGAAAATCCTCAACTGAGTAAGATCAGATTGCCCAGCAAGCAGGTCTGTGGGAAAGAGTCTTGATTGACAATTGATTCAGATGGGCCCAGCCCACTGTTGGTGGCACCATTCCCTGAGCATGTTGTTCTGGGCTGTGTCAGGGTAGCTAAGCATGAGTCTGTAAGGAAGCCAAAGAGCAGTATTCCTCCATGGTTTCTGCTGTACTTCTTTGGTGGTAAATGAATTTCTTGTCATTAGACTCCTGCCGTGTTCCACGAAATTGAATAGGAACCATTTAATAGCTGGAGGTCTAAATATGAAAAACATATCAAGAATACTGTTGAAAGAGAAACACAAAGTATTATTACCCAATAATATAAAGTAAATGAAATTGGCTTGCTTTCATGTGCTCTATTGTGTGATATTCTTCCCAGGAAGAACTCTTAGAAGATAATGAACTACGCCCACTCATTATACATTCTGAAATGTGTGGTATATACATGCAGTATCTGTAAGTAGCATGATTGCTGAAATAGTAGGCCAGCAATAGGCATGTGATTCACCCCTGCCACACACACACACCCTCCAAAAAAACCCCATCTGACTAACAACTCAAGAAAAGATGATCTTATCCTTCTCTTCTTGTACTTCATTCAATGTCAAGCTTCCTGGAGGCCTATTAAAATCAGCAAATCAGTGACAGAGGAGGGACATTAAGTCAGGAAATATGCCTGTCAGGTAATTTTGGAGTTAGACAACTTAACCTGAAGGGGCTGGGATGAACACAACGCTTTAAGAATACTAGAAATAAACCAATATATTTCCTGTAACTACCTACTTTCTGATTTAGCCAGAATTAACCGAGACCGATTATGTAACTGGCATTGTGCAAGTCTGGTGTCAGAAGACAAATCCTTTATACAGGCATGATATTAAAAGAACACTACACAGTGTCATTATGAACAGAAAGCAGTTTTCATCACATGCTCTTGCTACCAGAATCTTTATGATGCTGGATCCTTAGTTGTTTTATGAGTAAGTTTTTTGCCAGGAAAAAAAATCAGATTTTCATAGCATATGTAAAATACTGGTGTTAGTTGTACACCCAGACAATCTGGAGAATTATTTTCATACAAGATTATTAAATTCTGGCTCTTAATATGTAAATTTCAATTCTTTTTGTTGCAAAAACATATTTTACATTGGTCTTTGGAGATGACTTAGTTATTAAAGTTCTTGCCATGTTAACAAGAGGAGGATCTGATCCCCAGAGCCTACATACAACTCAGGGCATGGTGGTACATATCTATGATCTTAGCACTGGGGATATGAGGACAGAAGGATCCATAGAGTTCTTTTGCTACCTAGTCTCTTCAAATCAGAAATCTCCAGGTTCAATGAGAGACCCTGCCTCAAAAATATGTTCAGAGTGATCAAGACACATACCCAGTGTCAACGTCTGGCCTCCATACTCACAAAGGCACATATGTGATCATATATTTGTACACATGAAATGTACATATACACACACGATATACACAACATATATACAATGTTCCTCTACACACAGACATATATATTTTGAAATATATTTTTGAAAATATGTTTTTATAAAACAGCCTTATACACCCAAGATATTACACAAAGTTGGAGAAAAGATGGATAAAATCAGTCTTTTCCAAGGTAAAAAAATCTTTATTTTACAGAAGATAAAGTTAAGTAATGAAAAGAAATACCACTGACTAATCATATTTAACAGAGGATGTCTACCTAGAATGTAGGGAGAACTTCAATAATTCAATAGTTAAAAAAAAATCAAGCAGACTAATTAAAACCGTAAGCCAAATTGAAAAGGTCCTTCACCAAACAAGATAAGAGGAACACATGAAAAGATGTCTAAGATCAGAAGCCATTAGAAAAATGCAGGACACAATTACAGCATAGTACACTATCACTGTACCCCTAAGAAGACAATAATAATAAAAAAGAACAACAACAAAGTATCAGGTCATATAGCAAGTCCAACTGTGGGCAAAGAGCAACTAGGCTTTCCTCCCATCTCCCCATGGAAAGGCAAAATGGCATAAGGTTATGGAACATTTTCTCAATCCCTTATAAATCAGCACTCAGCATCTCCCCCCTTAATCGTTTACCCAAGGGAAATGAAAATTTGTATTCAGGCAAAGCCATGTTCAAAGCTTTATTCATAATCATGAAAACCAGAATATAACCCAAATGTTTTTCAGCAGGGAAGTGGGTAAACAGATAAGCTACATCCATAAAGCAGCCAGCACCCCTCAGCAGCCAAAGGGATGAATTATTGATAGGGGTGCAGAGCAGATGAACCCTTGTACACCTGGCTAAGCACAAGAAGTAGGACCTCAGGGATGCAGGCTGCATATTTTATTTGCATGACATTCCTGGGGCACAAGGAAAACTAAAGGGACAGAAAACAGATCAATTATTGTCAAGGGTTAGGACTGGGAAAGGAGTAGAGCTGGTGTGTGTGTGTGTGTGTGTGTGTGTGTGTGTGTGTTTTGGCAGAATTGCTCTTATGATGTTCTATCAGATTATATACTTTCTAAAACATATGATCTATATAATACAAAAAGTGAATTTATGTGTGACAATCTAAAAAGTTATGGATGATGGCAAAGAATAAGGGTAAAAGCAAACTTACAATTACTTTCTGGAGTACTCTTCATGAAGTTCATACCCCTTGACTTTATTTTCCCATTTTAGATTATTCATAGTAAAGCAATCAATGATGTGGTCAGGAATGCTCTTTACCATTGGTGTTATTAAGAGAAATTGAAAACCTCTTGATTGTGCAATTAAATTGTGATACATTTCCCATGTATGGGCACTTAATGATGTTCCTGAAGGTTAATTACAGAAGGGATAATTATTCATCACTGACATGGTATCAGTTTACTCTATTGACTTGTCTGGTCTAACTTAAAAGTATGGATTTTTCAGTATTAAAAAAAAACTATTCAGGTAACCTGGTGCTTTCTAAAGTGAAATCTCTTACTGAAACTAGCCTAGTACTTTCCACAGAGCTTGCTAACTATCTGTTACTCATTTTTCCAAAATAATTGCAATTCTCCTGGTAGTTTCCTACCTAGGACAAAATTGGGATGAATATCTTTTGCCCAGATCATTTTTTCTATTTGGAATGCCCATTTATCTCATTTTCACCCATAATAAAAAGTCACATTATGTATAAATCGCACTTTGCAATTTTCCAAGTATTATTTCATATTAGCTCTTTGATCTATCACCAGCTCCAAAAAATGTAACTGGGGATGACAGTCAGTCCTCTCTGCATTTATTGCACATGCTTAGGGCCTGAAGAAATTTCAGTTTTCAAGGTCACATTTTGATGGGTGTTAAAGACAATCTGACTAGATGTCAGTCTTCCTCTTTACATGGTACATGTTTGCAATCCCAGAATTTGAGAAGTAGAAACAGGAGAATCAGGAGTTCAAGGCCAACTTCAGGCACATAATGAGTTTGAGGCTGGCCTGGGCTCATGAAACCCTGTCTCAAAAACTAAGAACACACACACACACACACACACACACACACACACACACACACACACACAC
>CAJQZJ010033263.1:2310759-2328197 GCA_907164525.1 Lophiomys imhausi | reverse complement strand
CACACACACACACACACACACACACACACACACACACACACACACACTAAAGAAAGAAAGATGTGTCTTTTACTTTATATTTCACTGCTTACTTTTAGTTAATGTTTCAATTAAAATATAATTATACCATTTCTGCTTTTCTTCCAGTGTTGCACTGTTTGTTCCAGTGCTTCTTTTTTGAAGAATTACTTATCGTGTAATGGAGTATGAATATTTGTTCTTTTATTTTTCTTACTTATGTGTCTTAAATTGTTCAGTTAAGAAGAATTCTTGAGAAGCTCGGCTTCCATATTAAATAGGTACGAAACATTCCATGCACTTTCTGGTGCCTTTTGGACAATATAGTCTCCTTGTTAAGCTATCCACTCTGTCTAGAAAGGGTAGGACATGTTTTATTGAAATAGGACATCACTATATAGCCCTTAGTAGCATAGAGCTTCTTTTGTAGCCCACACGAGCCTTAACTGCTTGCGTGGTGGTCTGTTTCATGGTGTTATTGGCAAGGGAGAGATCCCCTCTGCTCCTTTTTGCCCTAACCACCAATGATAGACAGGAGATCTGGCCCTGATGGGGTCACGGGATCAGGAGAGCTGCCTCTGTCCCACACATGCTACAGCACTGAGGACGGCAGGCCCTGCACCTCACCTGGACAACACAGTACAGCTGGTACATGATGTGGGGGTTGAGGATGAGGCAGCCTAGAGGGTGTGAGTATAGGAGAGTCAGCCCTGCCTTTTGTCTGCTTTTCAGTGGTGGTATCAAAAAAGAGATCCCCTCCACTCTCTGATGCCCATGACATAGGAGGCCGGTGGCAGAGTTGGCTTGGATGGGTTCATGAGGGAAGGAGAACTGATCCAGCCCCTTACCTGCTGTAGCACTAAGGAGAGCACCTTACCTGGGTAACACAGTAGAACTGGTACTGAATATGGGGGTATTCAGAGCCAGACCCAGGACTTTGAGTAGGCTCACACCAACATGGACCCCATGGATAAACTGCTGGAGTGTAAGAAGAGGTCAGATCCACAGACCTAAACCTATAGGATCTCCATATCACAAGACAATAACAGCATATCTGTGAGGAGTCCCAGTGAGGTTCCAGTACTGACAAAATAACAGAAGCCAGAGGCCTCATACCAGACCAAGGAATCATTATAATGAACATTTGCAAGCAAAAAAGTATGGTCAAAATGGAATATTGTGGGATACACTACAGCTTCCACAATGAGATTTTTTTTTTTTTTTATGTTGGGAGGTTTCAAGAGTGAAGGATGGGTCTGAGGGGAGGTGTGAGATGAGAGGGAACAGGGTGCATGATGTGAAATTCACAAAATAATTAAGCAATTAAAAAACAAGAAAAAAAACAGCTCATTTAGAAAGTCTAATATTGGCACACATTTCTTTGAGACTTGAAGAGAAAAGATCAAAGGAAACAGGGATTTTTTTTTTTTTTGTAACAAGTCTGCATTAACTCCAAAAAGATTTGGTTTTGTCACATGGTGGTAAATACCAGTGAATAAACAACTAATTACTCTGGGCTTATCTGATCACACTGGGAGCTGGGAGCTCAATGATACCATTTTAGATTTTATAAAAGTTTTTTTTTCTTCATAATAAAGTCATAGTGTGAAATTTTCAACATTTTACATACACATAAAAAAAGAACAGTGGCTATTTCCTCCAGAATATATGACTAGACCTGAAGAAACAAACATTTTAACACTAGGGCATCATGTTACAGGAAAATTGTAGTTTGCTCCTTGATCCTAGATTCTGTTCCCAGACTTCAGCAGCTCCTCTCACCTCAAGACAAGCGTGATAACGTGTTTATGTGACAGAGCTTACAGTGATTGACTCCCACTAGACCTAGCCTATGAAGCCAGAAGTCAGGTACAGACAGCATCCTGAGAGAAAAAGAGAAGGTATGGATACCAAAACAGAGAGCATAGAAGACAGTGGAGTGTCCTGACTCAGACATGAACTCCAGACCTTGATTTCCGAAACTCGAACTTCAGTTTCCTCATTGAACTCCCCTTCGCCCTTTCAGTTATTTAACTTGTTCAAAAGCAGAAGCTATCATCTACCAAGTGGGGACACCAAAGGTACTGTTTTGTAGAACTCTTGTGAATGCTGGAGATCTGCTGTTGTTTTTAAGTTATGTGTGACTACATAGCGTGGGGAGGGATTTGTGGGTGTATGTGGGTGTGTGAACATGAGTGCCATGTCAGTAGACACACCCTGGAGCTGGAGTTACAGAGGGTTGTTAGTCACCTGGTTTGGATGCTGGGAACTGGACACAATTCCATTCCTCGAGAGCAGTGTGAGCCCTTAACATGCGGACCTGCTCTCCAGTTCTGCCGCTGTGAGTTGTAAATGCATGTGTTATGAAATTCACTGGGAGATGACATTTGCTAAGCACCATGCATGTGTTTTCTTTTATTAAGGCCTCAGGGGGCAGATGGTTATACTGCAGTTCTGGGTGCTCTCTGCATGATCAAAGCGTTGGCTGCTGTCTTGATAGTATTATAAGCACTCGGAGTTCCACTCAGGTAGAAGGGCTTCTGAGGGGCACCTTGCCTGCTTCCAAGATAAATTTTAGCCCCTCCTGGCCTTTGTAAACACATTTACTTTGGAAATAACTTTTGATCGTCTGTTACCACTCCTTACCTGAAATACTATCATTTTAGCATTTCTTTTGAGGCATCTTTTGGATTTGTTTTAGACTGTGTTCGCTCTTTCTTCTCTGAATATCAGTGATTAGAGTTTCATTATTTTCCATTTTGCAAACATTCTCACATCCTTCTATTTCCCCCCCTGTTATCCTTTGCTTTGTGCAATGTACTGTTTTGTTGACCATCTATATTTTCCCAGTAGGCTCTGCTTTACCCTTCTACCTCTCAATTTTGCTTTCTTTTTATTGGCTTACCTTTTCTGTTTTTGAAATGATTGTCATGTCTATCCCATACTGTGTGGACCAGGTAATCAAGGCATCCCTCATGCTGGCCCTAGTCTTTCTGTTACTCATTTAACTAATGACCTAGCAATGAATTCTACAAACCCTCTTCCCCATGGCTACTTGTCAGCTAAAAGAATTTAAAGAAAAAGGCACTCACTGGATGTGAGCCAGGAGACTGCACATCAAAAGGGATAAAACCATAGCCTGTGATGTCTTGCAGATCTAATTACAGGCTTAACTCAGACAATAGGTGCAAAGGTTTAAAACTGAAGTTTGTAAGCATCTCTACGCGTAGGGTATAGCAATCGTGCCAACTAAACAAATGATGGTAATGTGGATGGTCAATAAAGCACTACTGGTAATAGGAATGGCTAGCTTAGCCCACTGTAAGCTTCCCTAAATGTTAGATCTATTGCTGTGTCCGTGAAGCTCTTGACACTGTCATTATTACTATTACTAATAGCCTAACACCATGTTTCTTTATTCCTCTCCCTGTGTATGTACACTAGGTACACAAGTGAGTCTTCTGAGATAAGCAACCAGAGGCAGCAGTCTCATTGCTGATGCTGTTAGAGTGTCATA
This sequence comes from Lophiomys imhausi, assembly GCA_907164525.1. Classification (NCBI taxonomy): domain Eukaryota; kingdom Metazoa; phylum Chordata; class Mammalia; order Rodentia; family Muridae; genus Lophiomys; species Lophiomys imhausi. The sequence goes on along the minus strand of CAJQZJ010033263.1, from coordinate 2,324,662 downwards.
AATGAGATCTGCTTCTACCCTGAGCTTTGGCTCCATATTTTATTGCATTCAAATATAAGTATGCCCTTATGTGATTAGGATCGTGGTCTAGAAGTGGCCAGAGGCTACTTGTATTTCAGGAGTTAACATTTAGATTGAAAGTATGGAATTGAACACAGATGTATCCTGCTTAATTTGTTCTGGAAAGTCTGTCGATAGCTTACTCCACTGTTTGAAAGCATTTAATCACCATTTATTGGCATTCTTTTCTGAGATTTAAATAGGTCATAAAATGTTATGACATGTAGAGGATTTTTGATAATGGCTTCAATATTTTCTATAGATGATACAATAGCATACAAGTAGAAATACCACTAAAGTAGCCAGTGAGCATCATTTTTGGAAGAGTAAAAGCTTAGAGTCAACGTAATAACTAAATGTCTGTCTGTGTTTCAAATCATACTGCATATTTTATGTGTATATTTCATGTTTTTTTACTTTTCTTTCATGTCTTTGAACACTTGTAATCTAGGTTGGGAAACTAAGGATTTTGTGTTATTTTACTTTTTGTTTGTTTATTATGTTGTTATAATTATTATTTTATTAAGAGGGGGAAATAGGACCATGACACAGGAATTTGAATATAACATATGTATACATTAGATATATTTACCTGATAGAAAATGGGCAATCTCTGATAACTATTCTAGTGTTTGGTTTAGAATCGTTTCTGGCTTGGTGGCCACAGAAAACCTGAAGTAAAGTGTTTGCAGTTTGTTCTTAGTATATACCCTGGAATTGGAAAAACAAAAGTTCTCAATTAATATCTAATGCTGAATCCAGGTGTGCTGGTGGATATCTGCAATGTAAGCTACTCAAGAAACTGAAGCAAGAGGATACCAAGTTAGAATTCAGCATGAGCCATTTAGCAAGAATTTATAACAAAATAATAATTAAAAATAACATAAATCCCTTGGGTCTGTTGATTGTAGCTATCTATATATGTACTATACGGCTAAAATCCAGTTATAAATGAATATATGCCATGTGCAGCTCTCTGGGTCTGGGTTAGCTCACTCAGTTTGAGGTTTTCTAGTTCCCTCCATTTGGCTGTAAATTGCATGATTTCCTTCTTTCTGATAGCTGAGTAGTATTCCATTTTTTTGTTGTTGTTGTTTGTTTGTTTATCCTTTCTTCAGTAGAAGGACATCTGGGTTGTTTCCAGTTTCTAGCTATTACAAATAAAGCTGCTATGAACATACTTGAGGAGATCTTTGTTACCTGTTAGTGGCATACTTCACTCTAGTGGAACTGACATATAGGCCCCAGTGAAAGAGGAAGCTCTTAGCCCTCAGGTGTCTGATAAAGTGAGGGGACTGATATGTGGAGGCAACTTGCACCAGAGGAGTGGGATGGGTGGGAGAGTGGGTAGAGGGTGGGAGGGTGGGACCTGGGGGGATCCAAGGAGGGGGCTGTGATGGAGATGTAACTTAGATTAAATAAATGTTTAAACAAAAAAGGAAAATAAGTCAGTGGTATCATTCAATGACAGTGTACTGAGAAACAGACAAGAACAGCAATCCCCTTGTATATTGATATATTCAGGAGCCAATGTTTGATCTAAACACTTTTATTTAGTTTCGAGGGGTGAAGGGAAGAGACAACAGAGAGATTACTGGAAACTTGCCTTAAGTTTGAAGTTATGAAAGTATTTTTAATGTTATATATCATGTGAATGTTTTAAAGAACACTGGATTGTTTGTTTAAAATAGTTAATTTTATATAATTTCACCATATTGACTTTTTTATTATTAGTGATGAGATCAGAAGAGTCCCGTAGCCCCAGGAGATTTGTAAATCTATTCACAAATGACAATCTAGTCTTGTTTACTCAGCATTGATTCCAGGAGTTTAGTGAAGGCTGGGAGTAATTTTGTATTCTCCTTGGAAGATAAATTCAATTTTACACTAACATATCTCTGTTTTATTATGATATTAAATTATCAGGGCTTGTGAATAGTCACCATTAATGGATTAGCTTCTCTTCCATAAGTTGCTGTGTTTTCTGCACATGCCTGGAGTCAGTTGCTCTCTTTGATTCATCCAAGTGAAAATGAAAAAGAAAGCCTAGCTGCTTCTCTCTATGGCTCCTCAATATGCCCATGAACCTAGGTGGGGGTGAGATTTTTTCAGGCCCAGATGCTTTAGTGGGATTTTGAAGGATTTCTTAGTCATTGTATCAACAAAATAGGTTAAACGATTATAAATGTCTCTGTCATTCATGTGAGCCTACATAGCCACTGGTTTGTACCCAGTAAAAAATCATAAAAGTAATATGTTCCATTACAACACAAAAGCTGAGATTTATGAAATGAAAAGGCTCTCAGTTTACTGGTTGTGGTGGTGGTGATGTGTGTGTGTGTGTGTGTGTGTGTGTGTGTGTGTGTGTGTGTACGTGTGTGTGTGTGATAACCATTTTGCAAATAACACCTTGTAAGGTTGTTATTACGAGCCTACAGTGTGTATTACTTTTTATGTGTGATGTCTAAGTAATTCTTCATCCTTGGAGGGGGTGTGTTTATTTCATTACTGCAATGAGATAACAGAAAGTAAACGACGTTAAGTCATCTTCTTAAGAGGGTAAATGCTGGTAGCTACAATTCACATTACAGCACTCACCTGACAAACTAGGACACAGTGATGCTGGAATGTCCTTTGTACCTTTTCTTTAGTGAGATTTCTTACAAAAAAAAAAAAGACACAGGAGATTTGCAGGGACTGCTTATGATTATCAGCTTGGCTTCCTTAAAGCCACGCTGATCTGTTTGTTCATAGATCTGCATTAGCCTGCAAGGACAAACTACCAGAATGTTGCTGAGTATATTGTCACTGTACTGGACCAGTACTAGGTATATTAGCTCATGAGACAGCTTCATTTTAGAAAGTGTTTGAGAACCTGAAGTCAACCTGCTGAGAGGCATAAATGTGCGATGCCTAGACAGGGGGCAAAATTTGGGTCATGAGAAGGTAGAGCAACTGGGGGCTTAAAGAAGGTGGGTAAATAAAAACTCGTTTCTACATTTTCATTATCCACAAGAACTCAATGTCAAATCACTCTCCCAGTATGTAGGTTCGCATCTCAGGGGATGATCAGCATCGCCTGCCTTCTATATAACTTTATTTTCCTGACTCTCTGCCTTTAAGACTGTCCCCCTTGGCTGAGGAATCCTCCCCTCATTGTCAATGCTCTCGGTCTATCTCTGCTTCATCTAAAAGTGTATCATGACACCCAGTAACTCCAGTGGGTTCTCTGTCATGAGCCTGATAGTGTTTTCTGCATGTGTCATATATTTCCAACCTACTTTTGGACTCAGTTTAATTTTATTTGTCTGTAGCTTACATGGATCATGAACATGAGCTCTCTGGAGGTTCATTACACTGTGCCTGTGTTTTTATACCATGCAGTCACTGCACACAGTTTCAACTCCTTAAATAATAGCCAGTTTTATAATTTAATATCAGGTTTTCTTAAAGTAGAGTAGAAAAAATATGTTGTTTGTTTTAGAAACACTTTCTTAAAAGGAGGTTATGTAGCCATCAATGAGCTGTTGTGGAAAAGTCTAACATCCCATTTATTTCCTGGGAAATTTTTTATGTTTGCTCACACTGTCAATATCCTGTTAAGTTAGTCAGTTCTAACACCATGTCCCAGTTTAACCCAGTACTTCATAATGCACTGTCCACCCCTTCCGCTTTTCACAAGATTTCTATGAGTATCTCTTATTCCTGGAAATTTTCTTTGCAAAACATTACTTTAGAATGCATTGTGTTAAAATTATGCTAATTATATTCATAAGAGTGGGAATTAAATTTTGATTAGATGTAGATTGATTGAGGCTTTTTTCTCCCACCCTGGTCTGCTGGCTTCCACAGCAGTGGGAATGAGGTCCCCCTAGATGACTTCCTGTGTGAGTGTGTGTGTGTTTGTGTGTGTGTGTGTGTGTGTGTGTGTGCGTGCGTGCGTGCATGCGTGTGTGTGTTTGTGTGTGTGTGTGTGTGTGTGTGTGTGTGTGTAGGGAGTGGGTGCACTGTGTGGACTCAACCTGAAAATAGATTGAGACTGAAAGGAGAATGATTGGAACTGAGCTTTCAGCTTGATTATCTGCTGGAATCTCTATTACTTCTCATAATATGCTTGAAAAATTTTATTTGTACCTCAAGGGCAATGAGCCTGGCATCATTTACAAATATGCATGCAGATATTCACCATGCACTATATTCTCCTTCAGGCAAGCTTGCTGACTGTCAGGTTGTCTTATTTACTTCTGTGGAGAAGAATATCCATCTCCAGGGAATTAGACATAGCAAGGATAATGGGATAATAGAGGCTCAGGAATTAGGAGGTTTAGCTGTGATTCCCAACTGTTTCCTGGGTAACCATGAGCCAGTTTTCCACTCTGACCCTTTGACTCCTTATCCATGAGCTGAGACAGAGTATTCCGATTCTGATGAGCTCTCCTAAAGTGTCCATGTACACATGTATAATATATGCAAAATACACATCCTGTACCAAGGAGGTACTCGATAAATACTCATCTTCTTGGCAGTTATTTTCATGTGTCAGACTGATCAGGACAGGAAAATTCCAAACTGTAACTTCAGTAAGACAAAACTGTCAGTATCCTATAGCTGTCACTCTACATTTTATGCTGTTGTTTCAAATAATAAATGATGCCTCTATTCTTTATGTCCTCTGCTCATGAGGAGTCTGAATGGATGGAAGGGAAAAGAATCAAATTATTCTATCTAAGGAATTTGTCACAATGACAAACAATTCAAAAATGTTTTAGTTTTTAAGAAACCATTGTTATCTTTTGAGATATGAAAAGTAACTTAATCTTACCATCTGCTCATTGTTAAACACTAGCCTACCTTGTTTTAAAACTTACAAAAATTGTAGCAGGACATGGCATCAATGGATTGTAAATGTTATTTATAGATACTAAAGGCCCTGTGTCAATAGAAAAACAGATCATCTCTGATATTTGGTGTGTTTTTTGTTCTCTGGTTGTAACCACGGTTATTTATTTGGAAGTTAATCAGATTATTATCAAATGTATTAGGAAGGACTTCAGACTGGCTTTCAACTTTTGTCAACACTATTCTGTAATTTCAGCCTCAGATCTTTCCATTGTAGTAAGATTATTTATTCTTTTCCACCAAGAAGACAAGAATCACATGATAATTGTTGCTAGTAAATAAGTATTTAGAGGCAAAAGCACTGAAAAGATAACTAGGATGAGAGAATTCTGCTTTATGGGGTGGATTATGGTGGTTGTCATCAATTGGGATCTTCAGAGCTCTCTAGTCTCTACTTTGAGGGTGGATAACACTTGTTTCATATGTCTGCCATTAGCATGTCAGTCATCCATGGCTAAATTGTTTCTAGAAGAAACCAACTTTGTCCTTATGAAGGATGACAGATGAGAATTTGGCCATCTTATCTACCTTTTTAAATATCTCATTACTTCTTGGCAGATTTTCCTTGACATAAACATTATGGATAGCTGGCATTGCCTCCATATTTATACTTCACGGTTTGAACACCCGCTGAATTCTTCCAAGACAAAGTGGGATTATAGAGAAAGCAATGGACCAGCACGTTCCTTGAGCTGGCCTCAGTTTTCATCACTAAGCAACTGTCTCTGACTGTTTGGTTACAGGAGATGAAGTATCAGGGAGTCTCTGCCCAGTGCCCCCTCCTCCTGAACGGATGGCCTGTGAAATTCCTTGCCGAATGGACTGTGTGGTGAGTGAGTGGACAGTGTGGTCCTCCTGCTCCCAGTCCTGTTCAAATAAAAACTCAGATGGGAAACAAACAAGGTCCCGCTCTATCCTGGCTTTGGCTGGAGAAGGTGAGTAGCAGATTCATTGCCACTGTAAGTTTTTAGTATTGATTAAGACATTCTTGTCATGCATGTAGATAGATGTAGATGACATCTGTGCTCTTCAAATGTGCATTAACCATTTTATTTCCACACAGTTTTTTTTTCTGTGAGTCCTCTATTATATCTCTGTTGGGCTCACCTTTCCTTATAAATTGCTTTAGTCCAAACGAACTCTCATATGGCCCAGTCTAATGAATTAGGTGCTCTTTTTAATTTGTTTTTTTAGAGGAGGGAGACAAGTATTGTCACACATCCAGGCTCAGGTATCTTGTACAATTGGGAGCATAATTAGGTCTGTCTGGTATAAAGGGTTCCAAAGCATGAATTAAGAGACCTGCTTTTTCCACCAAGATCTGCCAATAACATCTGTGAGGTACTGATCTGTGTCCTGGTTTCCGTTTCCAGAGCACCTAGTGCCAGGGGCCAGGGAGGGAACATGAAAGCCATGAAAATAGCTTTGTAGAAAGTAAAAGGTGTTATGGGGATGTGAATAGTAACTTCAGAACAAATTAAAGGAACAGTGGCTCTCATCATTCCCAGCAATGAGCTCTGTTTCCAGATACACTTTATTCCTTTCATGTCTTCCCTCTGCTTCATCAGTCTTTGGCTCCATTAGAGCCATGGAACCGTGGGACCCCAGCTGTGAGCAGCATCTTAGAAAAGATTTCAGTACTGTGATCATGTGAAGTAGGGCCAAGGTCATAGTAAAGGAAGAATTCTGTTATCTTAAAGTACAACTGGTTTTATATATCCTAGCTTTGATATTTCTAGAATGAGGGGGCAAAGATTAGTTCTAATTAGCATAAAAATAACAAAATGGAGGCTATGTGTCTGAGCTATCTGTCCCACTGAATAAAGCATTGTGGTATGGATGAGGAGGGAAAGAGCAATACTTCAGAGACATACCACTTTTTAACCAGAAAAAAAACATGTAAAGACTAGCTAGTAATGAGGTTTGGCTATCTCATTCAGCCAAGGGTGTAAGGGGGAGCATCTGCCTGGTCTCCTTGCCAGGGCAGAGTGGGTGGTCAGCACTTTTTCAGAGTTTAAGATGAACTTTCTCTTGCCAGATTTTAGCACATGCCTCTGGATTTCTCAAATGCCAGTAAAATGCTTGATGGGGGATGAGTACTTTAAAAATAGCACTCTGAGAAACATAGCATCATTCTTAAGAAAGGGAATTACATATAGTGTGCTTTGACATAATGCCACTCCAAGGTCATGGCCTATTCTATGCCATATCTTACTGATTAGCTTTTGCAAATATAATAATATCAAAGGAAAAACTGATTTCTTTGGAGTCCATTTCAGAGATGTGTGCTCCATAGGTGGACAGTAGACTAAACTAATTTTATACTCTGCTGATCATGGGCCTACTGACTATTAACCTGCAAGACAAGAACATACCACTAACCTTAGGTTGTGGCACAGGACATAAATCCTGGCCTTAAAGCCAGGAGGATATAGTTAGTTAGGAGCCCAAGTCACAGAAAAAACAAAAGCAAGAATTATAGCAATGTGGACTAATGTTTTCTTTCTCATTTAAAATTTTCACAGGTGGAAAACCCTGCCCTAGTAGTCAGGAGCTCCAAGAGTACCGTCTATGCAATGATCATTTCTGTACACAGCTCTACTGGGAGACATCTGCTTGGGGTCCCTGCTCTGAAAATACCCTTGTGACTGCCCTCAATGTGACCATTGGCTGGAATGGAGAGGCGACATGTGGGGTGGGCATTCAGACACGGAGGGTCTTCTGTATCAAGAGTCACGTGGGACAAGTGATGACCAAAAGGTACCTCTAGTCTTTTGCTGAATGTGTGTATGACCATTTTATTACTGTATAATATTAGTAGAAAATGATTATCAAGCATCTGATACACCTAGGTTTGTGCTAAACTAACAAGAATTTTTGTTGTTCTTTGAAAAAAATCTTTATCATTTACTTTATGTTTATTTATGTGTACACATGTGTGTACACATGTGTGTGTGTGTGTGTGTGTGTGTGTGTGTGTGTGTGTGTGTGTACATGAGTGCAGATGTCTACAAAGGCTAGAAGGAGGCATCAGATCTCCTGGAGCTGAGGTTATGTTGGTTATGGGCCATCCTATTTGAGTTTCAGGAAGCAAACCCTGGCTCTTTTGAAGGGCAGTACATGCTCTTAACCATCAAACCATATCTTCAGACCCGGCTGTTCTTGTTACTCAACCCTCTATGATCAACATATATATTTCAAGGTTAAACATATTCAGTAATAGGCTCCAGAAATGAATTTATAATGTATATAGATATCCACAAACATGAAGTAAATTTAAGTAATTATAAAAGTATTCTAGGACTGACTTCTGTGCCTTTGTATCTTCTCAAGTCTTACAGAACCTGGAGCCAGGGTCTGTTCTATGAAGGGTAATATTTTACTGCTGTTCAGACTCCCAGAACTTTCCTACCATAGAAATTTTGTTTTGCCCAATCTTTTCTCCTAAGTAGAATATAGTTGTGTGCTTTCTGTATTCTCTATAATGAAGATATACATTTTTAAAAAGGTAATGGTAAGGTCTTGACATGGGAGCTGGAATGCAGATTTTAAAAATCATGTCAAGAAGTATTTTAGGCAGAGGCAGGCGGATCTCTTTAAGTTCAAGACCAGCCTGGTCTACAAAGTGAGTCCAGGACAGCCAGAGATAGAAGAAGTATTTCAAATGACAATTAAGAAGAAGTTGACTCTATTGGGAGATGTTTATCTCTTGCTTGGAATCTGATGGCAAAGAGAGAATTTAAGGGCCTATGTGATATTCAGAGATGCTGTGTTTGACCTACCCTCAGAAACTTTCTTGTAGCTGTGAAGACACCATTCTAACCACAAGAATGCTGAGTCATGGGATCGTGCTAGTGGAAGCTTTGGCATATTGACATCAGTTTGGCAATTCAAAATTCCCCTAGGAAATAGGAATTTTCGGTCTAGGAAGAAGAAACTCTCCTGTCTCCATTCGCTAATCGCACGAACTTAGAGGTGCTACAGTCAGGTGGTAAAAGCAGGAGGATAGAAGGAAGCTAATGCTCAGAGAGATGCAGGAGTATTTGCAGCACACATGTAGGCAGCATCACACCCAGCCCTCCTCACCATGCCCCTGCCCTGTCTGATAATATAGACAAACTTACTTGCTCATCTGATGGATTCAATACATTGTATGTCTACTGTGGCAACTCAAATGCTTGAGTATCTTCACGCTTGGCACCACAGTGAAGGGCTGTGCCCTTCCATACTGCTACAAAGATACATTGGCTATGTACAAGGGAAACCACAGATGCTAAAGTTAAGGGAGCGAAACTGCATAGCCTAGGAGGAGTGCCAACAGGCCAAATGTATCTGTTGTATGCCTTTGTATCTGTTGAGCTGATGCTTCTGAAAATATGTTCAAAAATAACTGATTAGAGATTAGGCAGAGCTGGGAAGTTTTTACCTCTGTGTCTTCCTATTTGTGACTTTGAAAGCTAGTTTTTTTTTTTCAGAGACAAAATTTCCGTGTGTAAAAACCCCTAGCTGTCCTGGACTCACTTTGTAAACTAGTCTTGAGCTCACAGAGATTCACCTACCTCTGCCTCCCAAGTGCTGGGATTAAATGCGAGCACCACCATGCCTGGCTGAGGGGTAGTCTTAACTCTTCTTCACAGGTTGCATTCCTGACCATCATGTTGTCAGAACCCCATAAACATTTATTGAATTCCAAAATCAATTATAGCTGTGTAGAGGAGTGTTGGGTTTGACAAAGATTAAACATGAAGGGGAAAAGATCCAGAGAACCTGGTGTTCACCTTACATAAATATGTGTGCACCACAATTGATGGCAGCAAAAGGCACCAACATGAAGAGCCATTTGTAACCATGGCCTGTTTTGTTAATACAGGCATGCCATTGCTGTGCTAGTGCCTGACTTTACAGTACTTGTGGTGTTTGAGGGTATCAACTTGTATCAGTTACATCTTTCACCTTACTTGGTAGCCATGGTAACATATGGACTGCATGGATTCATGAATCAGTGATTTTCTAGACAAACTTGAACTATAACACTTCATGTCACCTAGTTCAACTAATTATTTAATGGGACCAATGGTGAAATACTAAGTGAGTTTTAACATAATCGTGTGGACATAGGACATCTTTTTCTGTAAAGGATTGCAACGTTATTAATTTTTGGCCTAATTTTCAATTTTGCAAAACCATCCATGAAACACTAGAATAAATACAAAAGTAAAAACTGACATGGCTTAAGAATAGGATAGCCACAACATGGCATGCAGTAAAATTTTACATGTCATTTTGAAGAAGAATTTTAGTAGGCTTGGAGTCTGATCTCTCTTCTGTAAATGTTCAGCCTTTAATGCAACTGGAAAAATCCACTTTGTGTTAAGGTAACTTTTTGTGTCATTTCTTAACAAAAGAACAATAGAATGGAGATTCACATCTATTAAATAAGTTATCACCACATACTAAAGTATTACATGGACAAGAAGAATTGATCTGTATGTTAAACAGCCTGCCTTGTCCTCTCACATCTCATAATTACTTTGAATAAGGGTTTATTATAGAGATGGCTGAACATATCACTTTCTTCAAATGTTAGTTGTCCTAATTATAATTGTTATCAGCTTGACATAACATAAAGTCACCTGAGAATGGAGTCTCAATTTGTGAGTTTCCCAGATCAGATTACCCCTGGATATGCCTGTAGAGGTTTGTCTTGTTTCTTAATTGGTACAGAAATCCCAACTCACTGTGAGCAGCACCATTGGGTGAGCTGATGATTGAGTTCCTTCAATGATGGACATGGAAGTGAGAACTTAAAAATCCATGTCTTCCACTAAGTTGCTTTTGGTCCAGTGTTACACTCCAGCAACAGAGATGAAGCTAGAACATTAACTTAAAGATATTTTGTGGCTAAAATAAATCACAGTACCAAAAGTTTACAATGTTAAGAATAATTTATAATGTAGTATGTATTTTTTGAAAATTTGTAGATGAGACTATAAACCTCCAGTTTTCTTACAGGCCAAAAGTCACTTTGACAGACGTTTCACATAACACACAGACACAGAGAGTTTTTGCTAATAACTCGATGTACTATTAATGAAGCTGCAAAGTTAGCAATGAAGTTTCCATTCCTACTGTATGTCTCTAAACCATCCTGCTAAACATGAGCAGTCTACATTGACTTTAGTCAATTTACTTAATTAAAATTCATGAAGTCAATCATATTAAATGAAATAAGAAGATAATGCCCCAGATGAACACCCTGTGAGATTACCAACAACAGAAAGTATGCTTTGCTTTGCCCTTTCCAAAAATATATACTTTTTATATAAATATATACAAAAAATTTATCTTTTTAGTGTGATAGCCCCTGTCAACCCAGACAGATCCCTTGTCACTTGTGAACTCCTTGGAGTGGTATAGGGGTTAGAGACAGAATGGAGGAACAGTGTTTCCTAAGGAAAACTTTGAGGTAGAGAGAGGGAATGAACATGCTAAAGTGATGTGTTTTGTCCTTAACTTCCTCGACTGAGAGGCACAAAGTTCCTCTTCTCACTTACTGAGTCTGAGTTTTGTTTGCATGCAGGTGAGAATGTTACCATTGTATGAGTAATAAAACTGATCATATCAGAAAATGAGAACCAGCCCACACACTACCGAACAAGAAGTCAGAGCTCACATGGGTATTTCTGCGGCTTTGTTTCATTATTCAATGCACTGTAGTTGTAAAGTTAAAAAACAAACAAACAAAAAAAACAAAACAAAACAAAAAAAAACCAAAGATTAAAAACACACCATTCCAAGATTTCCAAAGTTCCTGATAAGTCATGTCCTGCCTTTACTGTGAAAACACCTGGCATTTGTGTGAGATATAGTAAAAAATAGCTGTGTTTAAACATCTAGTCTATTAAATGTTGGCAGATATGCCCAACCAGCTGAGTGAGATGAATATGGCTGTGACTGGGTCGGGTGAGTGATTAGGGAGATGGGCACAGAGCATAGACCATGATAAAAGAGGCATCCTGAAAATTGGCATGGCTTCATAGCTCCTTCTGAAGCTGCTTCTGTCTGTACAGAGATACAGCCTATGTGATCAGAGCAAAAGACAATGTGTGCAGAATCTCCCAGAATAAGTCTATGGAAATGGATGTATCAAAATGAAATTCATATGCCTATTATCAAGAGCAGTGGGATTCAGAGCACCTTGTATACACAGAGGTAGGAAGTGTAAGTCATCCCTGAGGTCAAGGAGCCTTGATTTTTCTACTAACCAAATAATGATTTTGTGTCTTCCTGGTTTTTGAGGCTGTGCTTCCACCTTGGAAATGGCTGGAGAAATTAGAAAATAGCCCCTCAAATTGTTTCATCTTTTGGCTCCAATAACATAAAATAATAAATGACTCATTAACAGGTGCTATTTATACTGAGCTAGAACCTGGCATTTTTAATAAATACAACAGAATTTCAGTCAATAAGACAATCAGAACCAATGCTGTGCAACACGTGTTACGTGTAGAACATACATGCCTATGTTCCAACATAACTAGTATCAAGGCTCTTGGTGTGGTCAGTCACTGGGATGATGCGCAAAATCAACCTTGCGTCTTTCCCAGGCAGAGGACACTGAAGCTGTTGGTTGACAATGATGACATTTTGGAACTCTGATAGGAAATTTATGGAAATTGGAAATGTGATCAAGTGTGAAATCTTACATAACACGCTCATAAATAAAATGAAGTTGCACCCCAGAGGAAAAGGTAAAACCTACAGGGAGGATAACTTAACAAAATCATAATCTCCTAGGCAAGAATAGTTGACTCTTTTTGGATCAGAAAGCACATGCCCTGTCAGGATAGCCCTTGACTTCTCACTTCCATAAAGCACTGTAGCCTAGGTGTAGCCTTCTCAGGAAGAGGATAGTAGTGTTTCTCTTGTTCCCTAAGGCCAGAGACAGGGAGTGTGTCCACCTTAGAAAGGACCAGCATTACTCCCAGTGAGGAGTATCAGTGATGCTTCCAGAGCCAGCAGGACAGGTGTTGCCATTTCCCCAAGAGAGAGTGGGCTAAGCCCCCACAGTATTGACACCCAGTATGGAAAACTCGAAGGCCAGCATCTCAGTAATTTCTTATCTATTCTTTGAATGCCTGAAGGAATTTTACCTAAGAGGGTATGAGTCTTACCCCTATGTTCTATGCAGTGTAGAAGGGCAGGTATTGCTTTTCTACAAAGGAAATACTGTCTAAGCACCCTCTGGAGTGTTTAGACAGTACTCCACTGCCAGCTCTTCCCCAGAGAAAGAAGAGGGATTAGGATAAATGACAGTTCACTTTAGTTTTATTAGACCTCAGAGTATGAACAAAAGTCATGGGAATGATTTCAGTGTTTTTTCCTGTCTGACTAAGGTGTGATATAAATTTTCCTTACTGGAGTGGGTTGTTTCACTGACACTATATCATTTTAAAGAGCTTCTTTCTCCTAGAGTTTTGCTAATTGAGCAAATCCATTTGATAATGGTTTGTTTGAATTAAAAATGGTTAATAACAATGCCACTAATAAGAATTCATTTATTATTCATTACTCACTTGTCATTTTCTGTGTACATGTACATTTTTCACTGTAATCTATTTTTATCACAGTATTACATACTCCACAGACTTGTGAATGATACACTAGGATCAATGGTATAATTTACTCAGTCCCAAACCAGTCCCTATTCTACACCCCATTTCCCACAGACACAAGTGGTGCCTAATGTCTTTCTCTTGGGTATGTAAGAATTCATCTAGTTTGTCAATAAGAATATGAGAGGCAAGCAGTGAGCACCCAGTCTTTTTCTGTGCCACTGATTGTATCTTTTCAGTTTCTCGTCCACCTGTGCTGTGCCTTCACGTCCATCTGAACAAACACACACACACACACACACACACACACACACACACACACACACACA
>CAJQZJ010033263.1:2271372-2310749 GCA_907164525.1 Lophiomys imhausi | reverse complement strand
ACACACACACACACACACACACACACACACACACACACACACACACATGCGCTCTCAGTAACCTTTTCTTTATGTTATGTCCCACTTAATTTTAAATAAAATACTTTTTTAGACATTATTCACATGCTATTTCTGTTTATCAGTTTAAAAATTCATCTGTTGATTAGTACCCATCAAAGCAGTAATACTTAGATCCTCTCAACAGTACGTTCATGACACCCTTCTAGATGGGGCATTCTGTCGGCAATTTATATTTATATTTTAGTAATATTTTTGGAAACTTTGTCTTATTCAGTTTGAGCTCAATAATAACAAATGTCATAGCTCAGGGACCAAAAACCAGAGCATTATTTCTAATAGTCTTGGCGAGTAGAAGTCTCAAGCTAACAGCCTGCTCAGGGTAGAATAAGGGTTTCTTCCTAATTTCTTTGTTTTTTTTTTTTTTTCTTTCTTTCTTATTTTCAGCATAATGGCAGCTTTATTGGGGACAGAAAAAGAAAGTGTGTGTTCAGACAGAGAGAGGAGAGAAAATGTACACAGAGAGAGGGGGAGGAAATGCAGAAAGAAAGCCTTCCTACATGGACTATTTGCCATATCTTCAAATGAGAATGAGCAGTGAGAGGGAACTCCTTTCTCACATCAGGAGTCTAGTGAGGACTTCACTCACATAAACGACTCACATCCTACAAACACCACCTTCCAGCACTGTCACCTTGAAGGTTAGGGTTTCAACACGTGGGAACACACAAGCTTGCCATCCAAAGTGAATTAGTTATTTGTCTTCTCACTAGGACAAAATACTTCACAAAACAACTTAAGGACAGTAGGATTATTTTGAGTTATAGCTCCAAGTTACAATGTCCACAGTGGCAGGGAAGACATGGGGCCAGAGCTAGAGGTCACTGACCATTTCATAACCAAAATCAGGAAACAAAGAGTTGGAAGCTGGGGCTCAAACTCATTTTTTCCTTTTTCATCTGTCTGAAGCACAAGCCATGGAAGAGTGCTGCCCACATGTAGGGTAGGTTGTACCATGTCAATTAATCTAATCTAGTAATTCCCTAACAAGTATGGCTAGAGATTGGCTTTAATAGTGATTATAGATTCTCTTCAAGTTGACAATCAAGACTAGCCAAGCACATAGTGTCTCTCTTTCCTGTTTCATTTAGACTCTCTGAGCCCTTGGTTCCCTGGCATAAGGGCCTCAGACCTCTGCGTCCCTTTCATTTGTGATGCCCAGACAGATCCTACTGCATTTTTGTCTTACCTAATCGGACGAACATTTCAGAGCACTCCATCTCCAAACAGGAATGCCTCCACCACCCTCTGTGCTGTTTCTAAAATTATGAAAATGCTTTTTCTCTTTATAATTCTATCAGTTAAGAAATCCAATGTCAGCAGGATTTCTTTCTTCTTAAATGACATCTTTTTTTTTCTTTTCTTTTTTTTTTACTTCCTCTTTGTTCCTAACATGATTAGTTCCTCATATGAGTCTTTAAATTTGAAGTATCCTAGCATTCACATGTTGGTCATTTGTCACACCTGGAAAACTTTTATTCTGAATTACCCAACCAGTGGTATTGGAGCTCTGGCCTATTATCTCCTTGTTAATCTTATCTCTTTTGGTTTTTGTTGTTGTTGTTGTTTTTCCCACTGAAAATCTTACTTGTTAGACTTGCTCTGTGATATTTGTCCTACAATGATATATTTTTTCATATGCTTGGTCTCCTTGTGGTTTGGGGTTTACTATTTACTATGCAGGCCCTTCAGTTGAGCATCCCTCTGAAGTGATGTCAGAAATAAGTGTAAGAATGCAAGCAATGCACTTTAGCACACATGGTTCTGACACCATGATCACTCCTTTAACCTACATGACATGTCTAGGCTTTATGTGAACTTTATAAATTGAAATTCCACACACACATAGTAAAGTGCCTCTCTGTCTTCTTTGTTATTTTATTTCTGTTCTAGAAAGCAAATGTGCCTTTCAGCTCTCAATATTCAGAAGCATAAAAGCAATCAAAGAAAGAAGAACGTTTTTGTTGTTTACCAGAACTTTGTTTCTTCCAAGTGATTGACTACATACTTCCAGTCCCAGCTGTACACATTAACTTAATTTTCGATGGAATGACAGCTCTCACATCTTTCTGTGCTTAATGGTAGCTAATGTGTATATATGTTATCTGCAGTTTGCAGTGTCATGTATACCCTGTCTCATCAACCTGCATGTTCTGCTGAAAATATGGCAACTACTTAAATATTCCAAAATGTCTCATGATCAGAGATGCTCAAGATTTTAAGTGAACTCTAATGACTTTTCCTTCTTGTATATGCATATACAAGATATAGTATATCTTGCTCTATATCTCTATATATCTATATCTTCATCATCTTTTCGTAGCACATCAATAATTTGATATATTACCCTGAAAGAAAAATCTTTCTGACTTGTTCCTTCTGACGAAAATGTCAAATATTATTTGAATTGACCCTGATGGTGTGACAGTTGACATTTTTCCTCTCTTAATTTTAAAACTGCATCTTTCCTCCTTGCTCTAGTGAAAAGAACTTGGGTGCCTAAATCAAGTGAACCAGAGTTGGCTTTACCTCTGTCTCTAGCCATGACCTGCTGTGCAAGGGCGTCACTTCCCTGAGTCCCTCTTCCATCATCTATAAAAGATAGTGGGGTTTTTTTTGCCTGAAATCCTACAGTTCTAAGTCAATCCATTTCTTCTCCCCCAAATACTGACATAGTCTCTTTGCCTTGACAGATGTCCAGAGTCCACACGACCTGAAATTGTGAGACCTTGTTTCCTCCCATGCAAGAAACACTGCCTTGTGACTGCCTTCAGTGAGTGGACACCCTGCCCAAAGCCCTGTCATCCAGGTAGGCACTGGCTGCTCTTAACCTGTGCTCTTCTCTAACCATTTGATCTGTTTCCTTCTGAATGTGGGAGATGGTGTGATGTGAGCATCTTTCTCATCCAATGTGTGTTAGGCTGACAATAAAGTGAGCAGAGGGATGTAAATAAAGTCCTTCACATGAAGTACTTTAGGACTTTGAAGAGAAAATATATTCAGATATTCTATGTCATGATTTCACTGGTCTATATTCTAAGAATGCATACTACCTACTGACCTAGCCTCTTCAAGTACTCACAACTTATTGACTGCCATTATCAATGTCTCACTTTGAACATCCATTCCTATGGGATTCCTGTGCACTCAACTTAGTTTCACACACTTAATAACATATAGAGCTTAATCGCCCTCTTTAAACCTGTAATGAGAATAACTGTATGGAAAAACAAGGGCAAATGTGTCAATAATCCTTGAACAAGTACAGACACTGGAAATACAAGATTTCTGTTTCTTTACTTCTTCTGGTGGTGATTTATGTTCCTGGGTGTTATCCAGGACAGTAAAGAGACCAAGTCTCAGCTGAACATATTAGACTAAGTATTTTCTCCAGGCTTAGCTCAGTTTCACGGTGGGCTGAAGCATAGCTCTGAAGTTCTGTCTTAGTCTGAGATGTAGAGTTAACAACTTGCTCTTTTACAGTAGTGTCACACCCTGATCCCTGGTCCCTGAGGCTTTACCCCTGCCACAGTAAGAATTGGAAAATCTAATAAAAGCAAGAACAGAAAAACAAAACAAAACAATACTAGCCATGGTGCCCTGAGATGATGATCTCCCACCTACTCGTGATCGTGGTGTGACTTACTCTATTGCTGTACCAGCTCCCTGGAAAGAGGAAGTGCTCAGTTGTGCATAGAAAACTTGTCAGACCTGAGCACATTCTGTTTCCCCAGAGAAAGTCACAGCCGTGTTTGTCTGGGTTTCCTCCTTCTTTGACACATCTACACCATCATGTCATTAAGGTGATATGGTAGGGCCAGCATCGCTCCAGATCCGATGGGTAAGGGATCACCACAGCTCTTGATGACCTCATCAACTTTTTGGCTATGACTATCAATGCCTTATGCGGGAAAGAGGGCACCTGTATATGCCGTTTCATATCTGTGACATTCACCTTTTGAACATTACCACAGAGTTCATTTAACACCTCTTCTTATGGACAGAATCAGGAATAAATATGCTAAATAAGAAGGAATGTAGAAGATTATATATCTAATCTTTGGGAGAGGAGAAATGTTAATGTCTTCCAGGAAGCCTCCACCATTTATTTTCTAGAATGAGGATCCAGAGTAGATGAATCAGATAAACAGGATTTGGCACAGCCAGGAAAGAAAGTGAGACAGAAAAACAGCCTCTATTCTGATCCATGTTAAAGGCAGCATTGAAGAAGCTGATCTGAAGTTTTACTAAAAATTTAGAATAAGTGGGAAAATGCAGGTAAATGATATAATATACAGTGAAAGAGAGTCTGCTATTTCCTTTAGCTTCTGACTCATCGTGGATTAACATAATCCCTTTTTGTTCAGTAGTCATAAAGTGGAAAAAGTAAAGTAAAATGGAATACCCAATTGGCAGCCTACACTTGCTGTGAGGTCATCTAAGAGCCCTACCACTTTGGAAGGCAGACTAGTTTGGTTGAGCCAGTGTACCCTGGTGAGTGGGTATCAGCCATTGCCTCTCTGTGTAGTCTGCAGGTAATACAATGTGCTTTGCTTTTCAAGAGTATTTTTCTAACCTTGGCTGAGGGTTTGAGAAGCACAGCTTGTAGTCTAAGTGTTCTTGGAGCAACTTTAAATTTTACTCCAATTTCCAGAGATTTAATTAGTGGTGTAAATGGTAGGCCTTACAATGATTATAATTTCTAAGCCTCTGTGGTATCTTTTTTGCCTCCAACTCTTCAAGCCTAGCTACATAAGTCCTTTCACAGTTTTGTAGCCAGGAGCCTGAAGGGGTAAAGGTTCAGTTTTTAGATTTCTTCCAGCTTTCTGTTTACTCTCCTGTTTAGCCCCAAGGAATTTGTTAAATGCAGATCTAATTTAATAGGCCTGGATTGTATCTGGGGTTGTTTCTTTCTAGGCTCCCAGCTGCTCCCTATACTCTGGGTGCAAAACTCTCAGTGGAGAGGAATTTTTAGTAAAAAAAAAAAATGTCATCTGCAAGGTTAAATGTGACTTCATAGATTTGGACCAGATCAGCAGGTGAGAACACTAGTGGAGTGGTAGCGGGATTGAGAAAAACTAATTTGCCCCTAATGAAGCCTCGAGAGCATCCCAGGAGAAGGGCGAACTGGATTAATTTATAACTTCCATACAGATGCATTTATGACTCTAGGTTGAGTCATCAAAGTTGAGGTACAGTGGTGTGATGTGTGTATCCCTCAAACTTGCCTTTGTGACAGAATCACTAGGGAATCTGTGAGAAAAATGTCAATTTCTGGATTCTGTTGTCAGACATTCTGACTTAATACATCTGTGGTATGATTGGGGAATCACTAGATTATGCGAATCTCCAACATAATCCATTCTAAACCCCAGAAAAGCCAAGGTGGTTCAGAAGCCTAGAATATTAGCAGTGATTTGTATCATAGCAATGAGTGAGCTGTGTCAGGTTTTATTTTGTCCTGGTTGGGATTATGAGCTAAATCCCTTTGTCTAAAAGGTATTTTCAAACTGTGAACAATCTCTGGCTAGTAGCCAAACAGATTTCTTTTCTTATTCTTCCTTCTCTAAGCCTGTCTTTAAAGCATTAACAATTGCCCCACATCTTTTCTATGTAAATCAAGGTTCTAGGGGGGGGGGGGGGCTCAGCCATATTGTGGCCTCTCTAATTTTTAAGTCCATGTCAAAAATTAAGTGGATGCTTAGGAAGCTTTCATCACACTCCCCTCACTGTTTTCTCCATGCCTGTTTCATCCTATGCAGCAAACGCCTGCCCAAAAGGACTTGGTATAGCTCATGAATGACGAGTGTGACATGCTTCGTGCAGCCTTTCTCATCCCAGTGTAATTTCCTCAGTGCACTCCTGCCTGAGGATTTCCCCAGGCCACCCTGGGCTCAATATCTAGGTTAAAAGGGCATTTAAAGCATTGGGACTCCCCATAGGTAATTCTTCCAGGGGATAAGAAACGCTTATTTAGAGCTTAATATTTTATAATATATCTTTACCTACATTTTAGTGTACTAGAAGAGAACATTGCTAATTTCTTATTGCAAATAATTATCTTAGTTAATGGTGTCACTATTATCATACTCCATGGAAATCCCCCTGTCACTGCTCTGGAAGGCTGGATTTGCAGATATGAGTCACTATACCTGGTATAGTTTTGCTTTAAAGTAAATGACATTGTTCCTACAAGATTTCTATCAGACTGCATGCATGAGACTTTTTTGTTTTTGCATTTTCAACATTAAGTTTGCATATAAAATTTCAGACACACACACCTGTCTAACTTTAATACAATGCTAAATATCATGTATTAATAATTAATACAAAATACCCCCATGAGTGCACAGAACAGTGATCACAGCAGCATGGGGCATTCTTGCTTTGTCTAAACTTTCCAATTTCATCTCCTCTCCTGAATGGACTAATTGAAGTATTTCCCTGATATATAGACCACTTTATGGAAAAGAGGAATGTGAAGAGGTAAAGTTATTAGTCTACAGAATGAAGTGAAGCATACACAAAGCATATCTTCTATAACTTCCAGGAAACCTTGGGGTTGGTAATTAATTATTTGTCAGTCTCCCAATTAAAGACCAAGGGAGCACCTCCTGCTTTCATCTCCAGGAGTGAGCTGGATGGCAGAGCCATGGTTACAGGAAGGAAGGCCTGTAGCTGCAGGCTGTGCTGGGAGTCAGCAGGAAACCTCACTTGATGGTATCCATTCTCTCCCAGGTCAGCCTTGGGAATTAAGTCGAGTTTCCAGATTCAGACAGTGATTTAAAAAAAACAAACAAACACAAACACTTGGATCATGTGCCGTAACAGTTAAGATAGTGGATATTTTGATTTTTGGTTGTTGTTTTGTTTTTAAGTCAAGTTAACTTCCCTATTCCGTTATTCTAATTCCTTTATTATTCCATCCAATTTCATGTACTTTTTTTTTAAAAAGAGTTCTTTAAACCTACTTAGTCCACTTAATGGTAGCTTCATGTCTATAGGTGTAGAATTATCTGAGCACTGAGGTTGAGACTTCCTAACCACCTTCCCACTCCATGATGAGATTTTGTCTGATTTGATCTTGTGCAGATACTATCACAACTGCAGGAAGTTCGCACGTGCAACTTCCCCGTGATACCTAAAGCACACTATCTCCTTTTAGTCATGTACCACCTCTCACTCTTACACTCCTTCAACTTCCTCTTCAGGGATTATCCTTGAGTCTTTGGAGGAGAATTGTGATAGAGATGACCTATTTAGGGTTTTAGCACTCCATAGTCTTTTATTTTCTAACACATTGACTAGTTGTGGGTTTCTCTGGTGATCTCCATCTGCTGCTGTAAGAAGCATTTCTGAAGAGATTTGAGAAATGCATTAATCTATAGCTATAGCAATAAGCCATTAGAAGTTGATTTAATAATGTTTATTTGGAAGAATAACAGTAGATTCTCCCCTAGAACCTACGGCCTACTAGCAACCAACTATTAACCAAATTAGCATTACAAGGTATGTGTTCCGTCTTGTGAAAAAGTTCCTACAAACAACTAGAAAGTGGTTGGTTATCCTGTAACATTGTTGCCACTATTGTACCAGTGGACATTTCTTACAGGTAGGTTGTTATTGTAGCTTCCAGAGTTCACAGCTGGGTAAGATTCATGATTGTTTTTCTTTGCTATCAAGCATTGTGTTTTCTGAGATATGAAAGCTAATTAGTGGGTACGAAGCTTTCAGGCTGGAACCAGCTTGATTTTTCCATATTTTATGATTTACTGGGTGATGTCTTCAGCAATAGAATCTTAGCATCAAGGTCTTGGGTGTAACAGAATACTGGTGTGCTAGTACTATTTGAGTGTCTGACTCGCCACACCAACAACTCCAAAGAGGTAGCCTATTTCTACAACGGGCCTATGACATTTAGAGGGAGATTGTCCCCTATTTTAATATGAGTTTATTTAAACTCTTTCTCTATTTTAGGGAGCTTCTACAGCAGTGAATTTTCATATGACTTTTCTAAAGTTTTCTAGTTTTAGTTGTTTCTTCCACACTCCCTTTTCTACCTGTTCTTCCTACCAACACCACCCAACACTTTCTGTTCCATCATTCTCTACTCCACCTTCATGCCAACTGTGCTCCATTCCCCTGTCACTAAATTGTCCCTTCCTGGCCTCCTGCCTGTTCCTTGACCTCTGCAGTTGCTATGATTAATACACATATTCAAAGGTTCAAAGCTACTTTCATGGATTCTTGCATCAAATGTTCTGCTTTTAAACCCTGAGTTGTAATGACAAGTTACTTGAAACTTATTGAGTTTCGATTTCCTCTTTAAGATGAGATAAACTCGTGTTTATTTCATAAAAGTGTTATAAGGAGGCTGAGACATATAGAACCATGCCAGGTCCACTGAATATATATTATAGTCCTTACCATTATTATTAGTTGATGATGATCATGAAAATGACAATAAAACTTCCTGAAAGTCAGGGATTTTTGTTACCACAATACCCTATGATATTAAATATTTTCTAAGATTATCACATTTATTTCCATGCCTCTATTTCTTATAGATAGACCAATGAATGGCAGAGAACAAGAATTTTGAGTTCTCTGATGGCTAGCATATGATGGCTGTTATAACTTGTGTGTTAACTGTCCCTTTTCAAAAGCCTCATGCTTTGACAGTTTGCCCCACTGTGGGTATGGCTATTTTGGGAGGTTGTGGGAACTGTAGGAGTGATCTTCACTGGAGGAAGTAGTTCACCAAGTGTATTCTTAGGGATATATCTTAAACAACTTTGTTCTTCCCAACTTTCCCTGCTGTGATGCTCACCCCACCATGTCCTAAAGTAACAGAGTGCAGCCCATAAGCAGAAACCTGTGATCCAAAATAAATCCTTTCTCCTTCTAAATTGTTGTGTCTGGTGTTTTGTCATGAGATGAAAAGACTAACACAGAGGCCCTCAGTAATTAAGAGATGAATGTGTTAATGAATTTCAGGTCTTTTCCTCAACCATTCTTCGTTCTTAAAAATCTGATTCCATAGATTATTTGGCAGATCCAGGCCAGTTAGGACTTGTCACTTTGAATGTCCAAGGTTAAGATGTTCTAGTCCAGACTTTCATGTTCCTCCCTCTCAGAGCACACACACACACAAGCTCCTCTTCACTTTACAATTCAGAACCATCATCTCCCTACTACTTCCCTCCTGCCTACAGGTCCATTCAAGCCTTTCACCATTTGAGCAGGGGATAATAAAATGCTAATTTATTCTCAAATAATTATGACTCTGATGTGCTTGAGTAATCAAGATTTTGAGCCCAGAACACTGGCCCCAAGATAATCTTGAAGGCAGCCCTTTCCTTACTCAATAAAGAAACAAAAGCCACAGCTGAGTTACCACCCTTGTGAATTCTGGATAATGTTTTCTCTCCCACAGTGTCTTTTTCCCCTTAAGAACTCAATTGAGATGTGTAGCTCAGGTATGTCTCTCAACTATCTTGATATACAGAGTGCCTTTGTCTCTGCAGGTGCCACAAGGTGTGTGAGTTTCTCTCTTTAGTGTGTAATTTAAAGCCCGCAGATCACCGTGTGGTCCCAGTGCTCAGTAAATATCCCTGATAATTTAGTAGGAGGGATGATAAACTCTTGGGCTTGTGGAGATTCCAGTTCTTAGTCACTCTTGTCAAACCATGGAGTTCTGGAAGGAAAAAAATCACATCATTCTCTTCCACGTCATACTGGGTACCTGCTAGTGAATGAAATTTTCTTGATTAAAATTGACTTAAACTGTTTTCCTGCCATGAGCTTTTTCTAAACTTATGACATCTCTGACTGTCTCTGCTGCAATTCAACACATCAAATCTAATATGTGTGCATGCATATATACATATGTATGTGTATGTTTCTGTGTATGTATGTATATGTATGTTTGAATGTGTTTGTATGTTTGTGTGTATGTGTATGCGTGTTGGTGTGTGTGTGTGTGCACGTGTGTGTGTGTGTGTGTGTGTGTGTGTGTGTGTGTGTGTGTGTAAACATTCTCACAGATTCTCCTAACCATTTTGTCTGAACAAGCAGGAACATGGCTTAGGATAAGAACTCCTGCTCATGGCTCAGAACTCTTGATCCTACAAAGTTAATGTTCACCCAGGAAGTGCTTTACAAGGACTAGACTAGACTAGTCTCTCTCAGACTAGACTCCCTACCTGATGTCCCTTTTCTCATTTTTCCTCCTGAAATAGAGACTCATATGTAATTATGAACATTTGGTATCCAGAGTCATCAACTGCGTTCTTCTTTCTCTCCTCCACTAGTTGCAGGAAGGAAACCTAAGCTTTGTTAGCAGATGAGAGACCCAGACTCAGAAAGATGAGAAAATTACATAAGGTTCTAAGTCATCCAGAGCAGACTTCTTTGACTTTAGAGTCATCTTTCATTCCATAGATCATCTTGCTTGACTTTTTCTAGGTCGAGAGTTTGAGTCCAGGTATTTGTGAAGTGGATATTGCACCTTAAAGATTAAACATTGCCCCACCTCCCTGTGTGTGTGTGCTTGCACACATACTCTCATGCATACACACACACACACACACACACACACATATATGTCTTTTACCTCCTAAGAAGTCCCTAAGGGAGCCCTTGTGGACAGATTTCCCAAAGGGGTAAATACCAACTCAGCAGCCCTAGTGCTTTGCCTAGTATCTTGCAGTCTAGGATGGAAAACCTGACACACTTTATTCATATGGAATCATGGAGCTTTACTTCATTCCACTGCTTCTTATCAAATTTATAAAAGCCATGATTTATTGACATGAAAGAGCTTATTTAATTCTTTTGATTTTTAAAAAAATTGTATTTTTTCATAAAATTGTTGGGTATAATGTGACATTTTGATAAATGTCTATATGGTAGAATGCTTCAAAACACTAGTTAACATATCTATCACCTTACCTGACTATAATTAATAATGTGTATTTCAACATGCTATGAAAGTAGTTTTAAATGCTTTCATTAACCTATTTCTTTTAACCTTATGTGGGAGCACCACTATTACTTCATTTTCTGTGTAAGTAAATAGAAGCTGAAGCATAGAACCCCAATTTGCAAAACTAAGATCATAATCAAAAGCAACTGGAACCATAAGACCCTAAACACTTGTACAGCCATAAACATTTGAGTCCCAGTCACTGAGCCTGTAGGCTTCAGGGCTGTAGATGGGATCCTGAGGTAAATATACCCAAGTGCCTGAATGACGGAGAGCACAGTTTCTTTGGGGTAGATAGAAGCCTTGAGTGGGAATGGGTGCTCTTCAGAGGTCTAGAGTAATGTGACAGAAAGCACCAAGGTAAGCCTGCTCCCCACTGCTTAGAATGTCTTCCTCAGCACCACCCATCACTCCTTGCCTAAGTAATGTCAAGCTGTGAACTCTTTTCCACAGAGCCTGCCCTGACCCTTCTGCTAGAAACACTCATTGTCTCTCTCTGCCAGGCCCCATCATATCATTCACCTGTCTGGATGGCTGCTTGGCTTGGACCTCCCAGACAAGGTGCTTCATAACCCTCTAAAAAATGAGAGCTCTGATCTGAAGTCTTGCACCTTGCTGTTCTTACTACCTAGACTATCTAGTCAAAACAGAGGACAGACTACCACTTAGCAACCCATGACAAATACAGACAGATGCCAGATGTACCAAAACTGCCAAAGTAGTCCTTGCAAACCACAAGAGAAGGAGGCCTACACCCATGATCAAATTTTTCTCATAAAAATTTACAAGAAAATTTTGTTTGATGCTAGCTACAAAATAATATGGACTTGGAGAATCATATTTTTTTCTTAGTAAACAGCTAAGAAGAAAATATTTTCCATGATGTCTATGTATTATTTACTTACTCATTATTTCCTGTGCCCAACATTTTTTTTTAGTATTAATTGGAATGAAAGGATAGAGGGCTTACTCAGGCAAGCAAAGTGTAGTCAACTGCTAATTCATGGAATTTTCCATTGAATCCCACCTTTAGCAGGTATCACTACCAGAAGCACAAGTTGCTGTTCTCAGTAATAGAACCTAAGGAAATCCAAAGCAAGATAGAATACAGGCTTCTTGTTTGATAAAATCCAACTCTCAAATAATAAAATGGAAAGTTAGAGTCCCAGACATTCTTTGTATTTATGACTGACCCCAATGTGAGCTTAAAATAATTGAAAGTTACTTTCAAGGATGCTCAGCTAAAAACAATACAAGCCATTTGTTTCCACACTAGGATATTCTGATTAGGACATTAGAACTGGACCCTCAATATCTGATTTTTTAAACAAATTTCCCCTGTAATTCTAGGACATACTGAAGTTTGAAAACCACTGTTTTGGAGAAATAATTGAATCATTGACCAAAAAAAAAAAATTATACATTTTTAACTTGTTTATTTATTTATTTATTTATTCATTTTATACCCAGATCATAACCCCCTATCTCCCCTCCTCTGGGTCCTGCCCTCCCCACCCTCTTCCGCATCCCTCTCCCCGTCTCCTCAGAAAACAGGAGGCCCCTTATACCATCCCACCCTAGCTTATCAAGACCAACAGAATTTTTAAAGAGACATGATGAGCACTTACAATTTTTATAATCAAATCTATTAAGTTTGTATAAACAAAAAAAAAATTTGAAGCTTCATTAGAAAAAAAGGGGAGGCTTGACTTGAAGTTATAGCATGACACCTGCTGTGTTCAGAAATTATAAAACAAAATACATCAGGATGTTTTGGAACCAGAAATGCAAGAGAAACTGAGCTTCCTCTTGGAGTCATTATACTTGCTCTGGTCTCTGCCTCTCTACACCCTCATAATCTGGAATGACCATCCAGTCTCTTCTATGTAAACCCCAAGTTGGCACTCAAGCCCAACAGAACCATCCTACAGATACTTATTTAAAGTATTCAAGTCCTTCGATGGCTTTGGGTGGTCTAGGGTTCAGGCAAGATTCTCCAAGATGCTCACACTCAGCTTTGGAGAGAACCCCTTCTCCCAGTTACCAAGAGAAAGGAACGTGTCATCCAGTTGCTACTCTCGTGCTGGTACCTCATTTCTCAACAGCATCTTAGAGTAGCACCTCCAATGAAGTCCTCCATTGGAGAGGAAGGGAACAGTGATGTTTGGGCATGCCCTTTGATGGGTTTTAGTGGTCTAGAGTTCAGGCTAGATTCTCCAAGATGCTCAAGCTTTGGAGGCAACCCATTCTCTCAGGAATCCACCAATCCTTCTGTGTGCTGATCTACAGGCAGAAGGTATCAGTTTTTGAATAAAAAGCTGGATATTTTTCATTACACAGCCTCAAGAAGAGAGCTGTTGTAAATTAGATAGAAAAAATGAAAGAGTAAATGAAGCTCAAGAGAGTATGGAGACTACAGAATTCCTCATGTGAAGTAGAAACTGAGAACAAAAAAGTGCTAATCATGAGTATAGCCTGGGCCAGATAGATGTTGCATTTCAAATAAATCAAATACATGTTTTGTGTGTACTTGAATTCCACTCAAATACCTCACCTGTGATTCCTGTCCATTCTTGTCACAAGCAGTGTTGTTTTACAAACATAAACCAGCATACCAAGCAAAACGAAAGTGAATAAAGAAAGCAAACAAAATCAATAAATGCGGATTTGGTAGATGGAATTTCAGCTCAATCTGGAGCCCACATCCTGCCTCCTTATTTTGTATCTAAACATTGCTTTAAAACTCTATTAATTTTTTTCGCTGAACATCCAAGCTACATTACCATAAGTTCTGCAGTATACATGGATATTCAGAGTGATTTATTATTAACATGGGTTGCCAAAATGTGACCTTTTTATGTGAATTTTCTTTTTCCTTTCAAAATGCTTTTACTTTGGATTGACTTCATTCTCATACCTACACAAGGCTGTGTGGATGATACAATATGATCCTTATTTATATATAGAAATAGTTGCTTTTCAGAAACCAAGAATTAATGCTAATTGGCATTGTATTTTTAGACTTCCAATATACTTCCAATGAACAAATAGAATAAATTAGTTTTGAGTTAGCTGGAAAACTACATTTATTAAATATTTTGCAATTGAAAAGAATAGATTAATTATTTTCTACTTCCTTGGCTTATGTCCCACTTTAATATGATTCTAAATTAGACTGTAGCTTCCAGAGTTTGACTCACTGAATCAGCTAATACAACTGGGAGTTTATAAGCTGTTTTCATTATTACTACTCCTAAAAAACCCAGAGCTAGAGGTACAGTTAAATGTTGTGATCTTAATATATCAATTTGAAATGTTAGATTTCATAAGACAATCAAGTACTTATATAAGATAATAAATCAATGAGATTAAATTCATATTCAGAAATTAAATAAATTGCTTATGTTTCAAGATCAACAATTTGAAAATGTTCCCTAATTTTAAAAAAAGGTCAACACTCAATATTCTGTAAATATCTTTATGTTGCTTCAAACTTAAGTTGCTACATAAGATGATTTAGGTGGAATATCCAAATATCAGGTTTTCAGTGATAAGAAATAACATGTACCCAAAGAAGTATGCCAGGTGTTATGGGATAACTGTTGTTTAATCTTTCCAAGTTAATTTTAACTTGCTCATTCTAAATTCTGTTGTTATGACTGTACTTTGAAACCTAATGGATAATAAGCCTAGAAATGATGGATATACATGTGACCACAAGTTCTGTTGGAAGTGTGTTTAATGCCAACTTCCAACGAATGCCCATTCATTTCATATGATATCTATTGGTGAATTGCACTGGCATTTGACTGTATTCATTCTGGCACATAATCTAATCCTGTATTGAGCATCCCTGTGATTTTTTTTTTTCACATACAGTGGAATGCCCTTGAACTTCTCAATGTCCAGAAAAATTGTGGGAGCCTCCTGGGGTTGCTACCACTTAACTCCTTTTGTTATACTCTGAGAGTCACAGGGCTTGTTTGTAACATAGATTAACATGGTATCTGTGAGACAATATACCTAGAAGATGCTTCTATCCCATGCAAAGAGATTAAGTCAGGAACTAGCTGTTTGGAATAATTTCCCCCATGCTCTCTAAAATCTCATTCATCTCTCTGAGTTTAGAACCCATGAATACTCAAACTCAAGCCTCAAGAATTATAAGTTTTAAAAATAAGGTACTTAGACCTCTGCATGTACCCATGTGTCTTAAAGAGAGAAAAATAGTCTTTTAATAGAAAAACAAGACAGTTTAGTAGTTACACATTGAATTGAGTTTCACAGATTAGGTATTAGCCTGACATGAAGCCAACATGGTCATACTTCATCTTGGACTGTGAGGAATCCTGCCCTTTGTACATTCCTCTTTCTTTCCATTTCAATCCTAAATAATTAAGAATTAATTGAAGCATAGAATGGGAAACAACTGATTCACAACAACAGATGTTGCATCTACTGTCATAGTGTACTGGACAGTTGGAGTATCTCTTGGAATGAACACTTCTATTAACAGATCAGTATCTGTGCATCGTCTGAGCAAAAAGATCATCCAGAGAAGGGACAGCAAGAAATCAGCCATGTGTGTCTGGTTCTCTCTCCCAGTGTCATGGCATTAATGCCACACAGACTCCCCAAAGGAGAGGTTGGAAGAATATAGGGACTGAGAAGGCTAAGCTTGTGGGTGTTCCTCTGGGTGGAAGAGATCACTATTAGGAGTTGCCTATGCCCTATCGCTTGTGAACCCACACCCCACACCCTGAGTTGCAAGCCCTTTCACTCACATGCCTTGCAATCCTTTCTGACCATGCACCTTCCATCTATTTCAGACTTGCATGTGCTGCTCCTCCTCTCAACCATGAGCACTGGATCCTTTCCATGCACACTTTGCTCAGTTACAATGTCTCCAACCATTTGACTCCAGCATCTCCTCTTCTTTCTCCTTCTCTTGATCACTGAATGAGTCTTGACTTATGGGAGCTCTTTAACTTTAGAGTTGCACATAACTGTTTCCAATTAATAGAAGGTGTACTTCAGATCTTGAATTGCTGGTCTTTTCCTGAACTACTGACATGTGGCTCCATAACTTCCCCCAAACGCAGAAAGGAGCACTGAACCCGAACCCCCTGCCAGCTGTGTGACCTCGAGGGAAAATAACCAATGTTCTGCGGTGCAGACTGCTGCTGAGCTATGGTGTAAGATAGGCTTGGGGCAATGGATGCCTTTAACAGCACTTGCCGCCTGGAAAGAGATTGGCAGTGTGCAGTTGTGGAACATTTCTGCTATCTTCCTTATAGCACTTGTCATTGTCCTGACCTGAATATGAGCTCTCAATTGTGGTATTCCGGATAATGGCTGCCAATATCAGTGCCCGGAGCTTTGTTGAGTGAATAATACCACAGCAATGTACTACTGATTCAGGAAATATTTATGTTGAACTTAACTATATACCAATTTTATAATTGCTATTTCCGTTAAAGTGAATACTATGAGAATTCTAAAATCAAATAGGCTTTTACATAAAAGATTAAGGAATCTAAACACATGGATTTTTGTACCTGAAAGAAGCATAGACATGTATGCAGATAGAGGTGTCTCACCATAACTATGCAGATGAGGAGGATATATCAGAAAAACTGAGTTTTGGTACATCAAGTCACTGGGCAGGCACTGAGTTTAGAGACATCAGAGAATAGGTTATGTGTGAGTGTAGCACCTGGTCTTGCTAAAGGGTAGCATAGTTGAAGCAAGGGTAGACAGTTTAGGAGCCAAGAATACACAGCAAATACGAAGGACTGATAAGAGAAATGGTCAGATATGCACTAGGCAGTTGGAGAAACTATTTATACCAATCTAAGAAATCTCAATATTATCTTGAATTCTTGTGGAGCAGTTTAAATTTTAAACATAGCTGTGGTAAAAATCACATCTGGCACTTTTAAAAAAACTAGCATAGAAAATAAAGAGGTGTGCCAAAATTGGAAGCTAGTGGGAAAATTAGACAGTCAATTATGAGGCCAATAAATGAGGGGCATTCTTGAATAGAATATATGACTCTCAGGAAAGCAAAAAATGAGCAATCTCAGCATCATTTAATAGCATGTCCTCATGTGATGAGCATAACTCAGCACTGTTTAATTGAATGTCTTTGTGGCCTGATGACCATAACTCAGCATTATTTAATAGTGTATCCTCATGACCTGGAGCACATTAGGAGTGCTGAGTCTTTCATCCATCCTGCAAGTTCACACTACTAGATGATTATGCAAACACTCACATTTGCTTAAGGGATTTCAGTGCTTAGAGAGAAATAACAAGAGTGGAGAAGTACCAGAAGTCCAAGGAAACAGCCTTTTCTACCTTCCATAAGAGTCTGTTTCTAACAAGAAAGACAGTTGTGAGGAATTTCCCATGTGCACTCTTTAAGACCTATGAATAGTTTGCAGGGTCCCATGCTAATGAAAGTATAGACTCTATTGCTCAAAAAGTATTGAGATTTTAAGAATGTAGCCTCGGGGGGTTAATCCACTTACACCCTGAGCAGATCACATGCCTAAGATGTTGTACCTGGTCCTTATTTGTTCTCTCTAGTATCTGTGAACCATCAAGAATAGGTTTTGAGTTTTGATTACTACAAAGATTTTTAATATCCTATGACTAATGCAATAATACACGTTATTGTATTGGATCACAATTCCTCTTGACTGACCTGAGAAAAACAAGGATTGGATAAACTGTGACCTGACAGTTGTTCACTTTCCTGACTGGCAGCAAGGCAGAGCCTTTCAGAGCACATAGATGAATGACCCAGGCTTCCTGACTCCAAATGCTTTGTACCACTTCCCTGGACCCTGCCCAGATACAAAACTTCGAGTTTGTTACCAACAAAATTGAATTGACAAGACTAGCTATCGGTTCAAGTTGGGGTGAGTAAACTCACACAAAGAACCAGTGGTAAATGACTGGCATGGGGGTTAACTTTCTGTTTTAAAGGTTATGTATTCTATACTAAATATCATAGTTAGCATCAACTATCAGCTTAACACAGTCCTGAATCAAATGGGGAAAGGAACCATAATAAGGAATTGTCCAGATCAGAGTGGCCTGTGGCTCTGTCTGTAAGGCATTTTCTTAATTGGTAGCTGATACAGGAGGACTTGCCAACTGTGGGTAGTGACATCTCCATGCAGGGGCCCTGGGCTGTTAAGGTAACTAGCTAAGTATGGCAGAGAAGCCAGCCAGTAAGCACTCAATATTCATCCATGGTTACTGCTTAAAGCTCCTGGTATGAGTTCTTGCCTTGGGTTCCTCCCATAACACACTGTAACCTGTAATCCAAGTCAATCAAATAAATCTTTTCCTCTCCAAGTTAATTTTGGTCAGTATTTTATCGTAGAAAAAGAAAAGAACAAACAAACGAACAAGAAAAAACCTAGGACACTGAACTTTCTTAATTAGGTAAAATCATATTATTGTTTCAAGGTGAAACAGTAAGAAAAGGTAAAAGGAATTTCTTTTTTATGTTTATTCATTACTTCAAGTTACATCTCCATCACAGTCCCCTCTCTCCACCCCACTCAGCTCCACCCTGCCACCCTCCTCCCCCTCTCCCACCTATCCTACTCCTCCAGAGTGGATTGCCCTACATATCAACCCCCCCTGAACTCAACAGTCATATGAGTGTTAAGAGCTTCCTCTTGCACTGGTGGCCTATATGGCAACTCTATTAGGGCAAAGGGTTCCACTAACAGGTAACAAGGTCTATTATGTTCCTGTTTCTTTTAGTGTGTTGGTTGTACTGCATGGCTAAAATCCAATTATAAGTGAATAAATGCCATGTGCATCTTTCTGAGTCTGGGTTAGCTCACTCAGGATGAGCTTTTCTAGTTCCAACCATTTGGCTGCAAATTGCATGATTTCCTTGTTTCTGATGGCTGAGTAGTATTCCATTATGTAAATGTACCACAGTTTTTTTTTTAAATATATTCTTTTGTGGAGGGACATCTGAGTTGTTTTCACTTTCTAGCTATTACAAATAAAGTTGCTATGAACATAGATTTGGAGGTGTCCTTGTGGATTGGTGAGGAATCGTTTGGATACATACATAGAAGTGGTATGGCTGGATCTTGAGGTAGAGCTATTCCAAGTTTTCTAAGATATCGCCAGACTGATTTCCATAGTGGTTGTACAAGCTTGTACTCCCACCAGCAATGGAGGAGAGTTCCCCTTTCTCCACACCCTTTCCAGCATGAGCTATCATTTGAGGTTTTGAAGTTAGCCATTCTGACAGGTGTGAGATGGAATCTCAGAGTCATCTTGAGTTGAATTTCTCTGATGATTAAGGATGTTAAGCATTTCTTCAAGTGTCTCTCAGCCATTAGGGATTCCTCCTTTGTGAATTTTCAGTTTAGCTCTGTTCCCCATTTTTTGATTGGATTATTTGGTTTCTTGGTGTTTAGTTTCTTGAGTTCTTGATACATTATGGATATTAGCCCTCTGTTGGATGTGGGGTTGGTAAAGAAAGATCTTTTCCCAATCTGTAGGTTGCCATTTTGTTCAAATGACAGTTCCCTTTGCCTTACAGGAGCTTTTCAGTTTCATGAGGTCCCATTTATTGATTGTTGGTCTTAGAGCCTGAGCTATTGGTGTTCTGTTCAGGAAGTTGTCACCTGTGCCAATGAGTTTGAAGCTTTTCCCCACTTTCCCTTCTATTATAATTTCTTAATTATAATGTAAATCTAAAATTATTTTTTCATCTCTGCATTTAAGATATTTTCACCTATGTAAAATATATAAGAGCATTACTTTGTCATTTTCTCTGAAACTTTCATATTCAAGTCTTTAATTAATTTCTATACATGAGATTGGTTAGGAATCTACCCAAGTAGTCACCCAGGCCTCCATTCCTTCCCTTCTCCCTCTTCCGTCATAGTGATGCCACCATTTATGTCCCTCTTCCCTCCTAATGTCATCATTCATGTCCCTCTTGCGGTGGCTAAAATTTGACTCAGGGTCTTTACTCTTACTGTTGCTTCTGCTTTGCATATTATCTTCCTATAAACTCCACAAATATGATCTTCACGTCCTTCAAATATCCCTTTCCCCCAATGGAAACATAAAATTATAGCCTTTCCCCAGCAGTGTGCTCCCCCCACCCCCGCCACCAGAGCTCCTACTACTTTTCTAATTGTTTAAATCGCATTGTTTTTAGTTGCCAAGTGCTGGCTTCTGTTTTCATGTTGTTTGTTTTAAAATGGTTCACTTATAGTTGGATTTTAGCTATGTAGTACAGGATATCTATACTACAACCAACGCACCAAAGGGAACATGGACATAGACTTTTTTGTTTGTTTGCATGTTCTTTTTTAGTTTTCTCTCCCTGGCAATGAGACACTTTGCCCTAGTGGTGCTGCCTTGTAGGCCCCCAGTGTATGAGGAGGCTCTTGGCCCTCATATGACTTCTGAACTGGGGTGGGGGACTGTTATGTAGGGACACTCCACTCCAGAGGAGTAGGATGGAAGGGCTAGGGGGTAGAGGGTGGGAGAGAGGGGCTGGGAAGGGGGGAAAGAGGACAATATGATGGAGATGTAACCTGAAGCAACAAATAAATAAATTTTAAAAAATGGTCTCTCTTCCCCTACTCTCCACTAGAATGTAGTGTGCTTGAAGACAGGGATTTTTTTTCAACATTTATTTCTTCAAGTTACATCTTTTCATTTTTTTAATGTTTATTTATTACTTCAAGTTACATCTCCATCACAGTCCCCTCTTTCCACCCCTCCTGGTCCCACCTTCTTACCCTCTCCCCTCCTCTCCCACCTATCCTACTCCTCCGGAGTGGGTTGCCCCTACATATCAGACCACCCCACCAGTTCAGCAGTCACATGAGGGCTAAGAGCTTCCTCTTGCACTCTGGGACTTCATGGCAGCACCATTAGGGCAAAGTGTTCCACTAACAGGTAACAAAGTCTATGTCCCTGTTCCTTTTGGTGTATTGGTTGTAGGATAGTTATACTGTACTATATGGGTAAAATCCAGTTATAAATGAATAGATGCCATGTGCATCT
Source organism: Lophiomys imhausi (assembly GCA_907164525.1). Lineage (NCBI taxonomy): Eukaryota > Metazoa > Chordata > Mammalia > Rodentia > Muridae > Lophiomys > Lophiomys imhausi. Next base: position 2,289,616 of record CAJQZJ010033263.1, on the reverse strand, counting down.
TTCTGATTCTGGGTTAGCTCACTTAATCACAATCCTCTCCCTTCTCCCTCTCCCACTTCCACCCTCCTACCCTCTTCCCCCTCATCCCCCATCTGGTTTCTCTTTTTAATTTAAGCTGTATCTTCCCACGCAACAGCTTCTCCTTTTAGCCCAATGAAAGGTTCTTTTTCTTTTAACAATAAATACCATATAAAACAGTGAGAACAATTAGGGCACAATTATTAAAATTATAAGGCATATAACATACATTTTCAATGTCCGGTCCATATGTATTTGGCAACTGATATTAACATTCTATTATCTATCTGTCTTGATGAGTTTAAAGATCTGTACCTAACTCAGTTTCTATCCTAACTTGCCTTACCAACTTAAAACATCTTCATAGACCTAGAACATCCTTTCAGTTACTAAACAACTTAAAATTTAACTGTGAGCCTATAACTGTCTAGTCTTCAACTACATCAGACACCTGAGAAGGATAAATATATCTGAATAAACTGGAAGTGCAGAGCCAGCGGCTTCCAAACTAAGAAATAACAGACAACTGGCTGCCTGGAGAGTCCCCAACTTCTCTCAATACATTGGAGCATCTGTCTTTAGACTTGGCCCAATATCTCTGGCAAACATTAATTGTAAAGCAGGAATTATGAAGGACTTGCCTACCCTGTCTTGGCAGGGCTAGGCTGTCAACTTATCTGCTTCCAAGTTTTAGCCTTTTTGGATAACATTCTGTCTACAGTTGAAGCAAGGACTTTTTCTTTCCCAGTGGCAAGCTTGTCACTAATGCAACCATCTAGTTTCTAGAATAGTTTCCTCACCATAGAGGAGTTCAGTATTCTTTTAGAACAGCCCAGAGTTTTATATATATGTGAATATATGAATGTGTGTGTGTGGCTGTAAGTGTCTAGTGGGGTCTTCTTTGTTCTTCCTCTCCCTAGAGTCAAAGCTAAAATGGATGAATGCCCTCATTCTTTTTCTCTGTTGGACATGAGTTTTCTTCCTAGGCCACAGACAAAGTATGTTCAGTCTTCTTGTATGTGTTGTGTTTGTGTGTGTGTGTGTGTGTGTGTTGGGTGTGTGAGTGTGTGTGTGTGTGTGTGATAAGGGACAGTGTCTTACTAAAGCCTGTTCTGTGCTCTGGCCATAGGCTCTAACTCTTGTTTCCTAATTTAGCACACCTGCCTTAGAGCAGGGCTCTCAGCGCTGCCACAAAGACATTTTCCTGAGAGCTAGGGTACTGAAAAGTTTTCTCACTTTCTTCTTTTTATAACCATGCACTTATAAAACATTATAGAAACATTTGAAAGGTAATCATAAAGGAAACAAAAAAGAATGAAATATAATTGAAGATCATATCAACCAAAGATAATACAGGGAAAAGATGGGTATTTATGAGTATTTAAGAGGATTGGTATAATGATGTATAATAAATAGTGTGACTGTGGCTGTGTGTGTGTGTTTCATTAAATAGTTTATTTATTGCTTTACATCCTAATTAGAGCTTCCCATCCCTCCTTTTCTTCCAGTCCCTCCCTTTCACCTCTTCTCACCCTATGCCTATATATCTCCCTATAAAGGGAACTCTCCCATAGCATATCCTGTTGTGGTAGGACTGGATGCAACTTCTATTGAGACTAGACAGGAGAAAGGGATCCAAAGGTAGGCAACTGAGTAAGACAGCCCCTGCTCCTACTATTAGAGATTTCATATGTGGACCAAGATGTACATCTACATATGTGTAAGGGGCTTGGCCCATTCCATGCATGCTCTCTGGTTGGTGATTTAGTCTGTGTGAGCCCCTATGGGCTCAAGTTAGTCACTTTTGTGGGTTTTCTTGTGATGTCCTTGACCCCTCTGGTTCCTACAGTCTTTCCTCCCCCTCTTCCACAAGATTCCCCAAACTCTGCCTAGTGTTTGGCTGTGGGTCTCTGCATCTGTTTCCATTAGTTGCTGGATGAAGCCTCTCAGGTGATAGTTTTGCTAGCCTCCTCCTGCAAGCATAGCAGAATATGCTCAATACTATCAGGGGTGTGCTTTCTCTCATGGCATGGGACTCAAGTTGGGCGAGTTGTTGGTTTGCAATTCCCTTGCTTTCTGTTCCCCCTTAATCCTTGCACCTCTTATAGGCAGGAAAAATTGTGGGTAGAAGGTTTTGTGGCTGGCTGGGTTGATATTCCCATCCCTCCATTGGAAGTCTTGCCTGGTTACAGGAGGTGACCATTTCATGTCCCAAACTCTTTTGCTAGGAGTCTCAGCCAGGGTCACCCTTATAGATTCCTGGGAGTTTACATTGTCCTAGATTTCTCCCTTGTCCCAGAGATATCCCCCGCTGATTCCAGTTCTCTCTCCCACCATCCTCCCCACACTTGATCTCATTGTTCCCGTCCCCTTCACCCATCCAGTTCCCTCCCTCCACCCACCAGAGGTGTCTATTACATTTCCCCTTCTCAGTGTGATTCAAGCATCCTCCATTGGCCCTCCTTGTTACTTACCTACTTTGGGTCAGTAGATTATAGGATGATTACCCTGTATTTTATGGCTAACATTTACTGATAAATGAGTACATACCATTTGTGTCTTTCTAAGTCTCGGTTACCTGGTAACCTCACTCAGAAAGATCTCTAGTTCCATCCATTTGTCTGCAAATTTCATGATGTGATTGTTTTAATAGCTAAGTAATAAGCCATACCATATTTTCTTTACCCATTCTTCAGTTGAGGGACATCTAGGTTGTTTCAAGTTTCTTGCTATTACAAATACAGTTCCTATTAATATAGTTGAGCAAGTGTCCTGGTTGTATGGTAGAATACCTTTTGGTTATATGCCCAGAAGTGGTACAGCTAGGTCTTGAGGTAGAGCTATTGTCACATTTTTGAGAAACCAACAAATTGCTTTCCAAAGTAAGTGCTCTCATAAAGAACTTGGAGATATCCCATACTAGTAACTTAACAACACACCTGAATGCTCTACAACAGAAAGAAGCAAATACACCCAAGAGGAGTAGACATCAGGAAATAATTAAACTTATGGCTGAAATCAATAAATTAGAAACAAGAAGAACAATACAAAGAATCAATGAAACCAAGAATTTGTTCTTTGAGAAAATCAACAAGATAGACAAACTCTTAGACAAACTAACTAGAAAGCAGAGAGGTAATATCTAAATTACCAAAATCAGAAATTAAAAGGGTGACATAAAACAGACACCAAGAGAATCCAAAGAATCATTAGGTCTTACTTCAAAAGCTCCACAAAATTGGAAAATCTAAATTAATTGGATGCATTTCGTGATAGGTTTCACTTACCAAAGATAAATAAGAATCAGGAAAACAATTTAAACAGTCTTATAACCCCTACTTGAAATAGAAGCAGTCATCAAAAGTCTCCCAACAAAAAAAATAAAAAAAAAAAGGCCATGGCCAAATGGTTTTTGAGCAGAATTCTACCAGACCTTCAAAGAAGAGCTAATATCAATACTTATCAAACTATTCCACAAAATAGAAATAGAAGGATCATTGCCAAACTCATTCTATTATGACTCACCCTGATACCTAAACCACACAAAGACTCAACAAAGAAAGACAGTTTCAGGCCAATTTCCCTTATGAACATTGATGCAAAAATACTAAATAAAATACTCACAAATCAAATACAAGAACCATCCAAAACATCATCCACCGTGACCAAGTAAGCTTCATCCCAAGGATGCAGGGATGGTTCAATGTACAAAAATCCATCAATGTAATCCACCATATAAACAGACTGAAAGAAAAAAAGAAAATGATCATATCATTAGATGCTGAAAAAGCCTTGGACAAAATTCAATACCCCTTCATGATAAAAGTCTTGGAGAGATCAGGGTACAAGGTGCAAACGTAAACACAATAAAGGCGATGCACAGCAAGCCGATAGCCAACATTAAGCAGAGAGTGTAACCGAACTTTTAAATTATTATTTAACACTTATTTATTTATTACTAAATTCACTTATAACAAACATCAACAATTTCTTAACTATTAATCCTATAAATTCCTACAACCCCTTTAACCTATCCACTAAACCTATTGATAATTATAACAACTACTTTCATAACCTTTTAGAATGATATAGTCTCTGGGGCAGGTCCTCAGTCATCAGGAACACAGTCCTTGTTGTAGATTCTTTAACACACTTAGCAATCCTTTTTCTGGATCTCTCCGATGTAGGTTCGTCAGGGTAGTTGGTTATTGCAGTCTCACCTTAAATAAGGCTTCATGCTTTTTTCTCTGTGGGAGACCCCAGCCATCTGCAGGCCAACTTACTTCTTTTGAATCAGGAACTCAGCTGCTCTGCCTCAGTCCTTAAAGCCAGGCACCGTTTCCTTTAGGCCACTGTTTGGACAGATCAAACCCCTCTAGGCAAAAGCTGAGCCACAGGGTCCAGTCCTGGGCCTTTTGGTGTCTTGCTCAGGCTTTCTTTGCTCACCGGCTTCTTTCTGCTTCAGGGAGAGAGCTGGCCATCAATGGCCAGCCATTTTTTCAGCAGCACTCTTGGAGCTCTCTAGCATCAGGGGCCTCTTCTCTTCTGGGCTCCATGCACTGTCCTCAAATAGGAGGAACTCTGTTTCAGCTTAATTTGGGCTCTGCCCACTTAGCAGCTGAAAACAATGTCAGGCCAGATGTCGTGTCCCCCTCGACCAGCAAGGATGACGCAACTCACAAAAGCTCTTCTCCAGCAGTTTATTCAGGTCCCTTGAAAACAGTCTTCCGAATAATGGGGCAGACCCAACCCACAGGCTAAATACTAAATGAACAGCCAATCAAGTAAAGCCAAGTGGTGCTATCTTAGAGGCCCACGTATGCGGAAGCAAGCCAGATCAGCGGTCTTAGCCAAATATGGACTTGTTTACCACCGAGAGCGCTCACCGTCGGGCTGGTGGAAGGCAGAAACTGGCGCCATCTTTAAGGCGCGGCACATCGCAGCTCTCTACAGTTCCTCCTTTTTTTTTTTTTTTAAAGTTGGTAGAAGTCCCTGGAAAGGCTACGTAATCCCCATATCTGGGGATCTCACAGTGGGCCTGAGCCTGTAGGAGGGCGGTGCTCAAACTCTTACCCGTCTCTGGGTCAGCCTCCCCACTCGGGACTGCCCTGTCTTAGGTGGCCGAGACTTACCCGTCAACTCCGTCACTGACTTGCCAGACCCTAATATCCGTGGAACGAATACCTCAGTGGGCAGGGACTATGCTCAGTGAAGATTTAAGGCTTCACGGCAGCGAGCCATGCCTGAGGGGACTGGCCCGCCTCAATGGCGACAAGGGCTTGTATAATCATGGCTGCATTACGCTTTTGTGTGGCTCTCATTTTGTAGATGCACCATAGGCAAAACAGAGAGGCTAGTATCATTAGTATCGCCAAAGAGCCTATGCCCCCCCACTCCTTAAGATGATCCATAGCCGTCTGTATCCAGGAAGTCAAACCAGTAGCCAGGCTCAGATCCACCCGAGTGGAATTGATGTGGACGATTGTCGCTCTCAGCTCTCTCATCAAATTTTCAAATTCAGCCGACCAATCCTGTAAGAGGAACTTTGACAATTGTCTAGACAAATTAGCAGCCTTTGTAAAATTTTGATACTGCATGGAAGTAACATACAAACCTTGCATTTTCCACGCACACCCCAATTGTGCTAGTTGCCAAAGAGAATCAATCATTTCTTGTATTAAATCTATGCGTTGATTAACTATCATAAGGCTTCCTTTGAGATGAGAATTCATAGAGGTCTGGGTATCCAATGCCTGTGCTACAGTGGCTGAGATGTTATTCAGGGCATTGGCAGTCTGTATAGAACTAGACAAGGCAATAGCTGAGGCAGTAGCTCCCACAGCAGCAATAGTGATGGCAGTAACAATAGCTGCAGTGATGCCAAAATCTCTTTTAAACCTGAATAGCATCATGGTATTAGGAACTGGTACATATCGAGGCATTCTAGTCACCACAGCCACAGGAAAGGCTGTGGCATTCCAGCATAGGGCATAAAAACATGTGCCCGGAGTACATACTAACTTTTCTTCACCCAAGGATGCACTCCCATTACTTACAATCCACAGAAAAGGAGGCCAGAGACATACTGGCGAAGCTAAAAAGGTCTTGTTGCGGTAAGAATGAAACAAAGATTTCCAAGTACCAGAGCCACTACCGCTAGAAAAATCCAGATTGGTAGCGGACCCTAGGGAAAAACTACCTCTTTGATAAATTCCTCCTCCAAGCATAAGTATAGGTCCCAAATCCATATAGCTACCATTTGCTCCACACAAAAGCCATAAATCAAAAGGATTGGTGGCAGTCTGCTGAGGATCCCTAGTAGATATATCAAGGATCTGATCTTTGATATGTATGTAAAGGACATTGTAATGACCCCACGCCCAGTAGCCAACCAGGCTGGTGCCATACCCATCCGGTATCTTTTTCTGAGAGATGGGAAACTAGGATACCAACCCATATGCAATCAAACATGCCCTTCTTGAAGTCGCTAGAAGCTGACCCCAAGTGCAGTGCTTAGCCTCGCATCCTGAGCGTGATGATAGCTTAGTCCTTTAGGACAGTCAACCAAGCTTGTGGCTGTCTAGCCTCCAAGGCAGCAAAGGCTTGCACCAGCATGGCATTACTTCTCCTCTGTGAAATCCTCATCTTACAGATACACCATAGGGCAATGAAACTGACTAGGAAGAACATGCCTCCTAGGGCACCCATTCCCTCAGATGATTCATGGCTCGGAGGATCCATGTCGACAGTCCTTCAGCAACAGAGACATCAACCCGGGTGGAATTCACATGCACGATGGCAGTTCTCAGATTCTGCATCAGCTTATCAAACTCACCAGACCAATTTCCTGTAAGATACTGAGAGAGTTGCTTAGACAAATTTGTAGCTACAGTATAATTTTGATATGGCACAGAGGTCACACACAAACCAGTCATTTTACACTCACAGCCAATCTGGGCCACCTGCCACAATACATCCAAGGCCGTGGCTACATTGGCTGACAAATTATTCAAGGTAGTGGCAGTCTGCACTGAGGCATCCAGGCTTCCAACCCCTTGTTCTTATAAGGGGTGATAGCTGCTTTACACTCCTTTGTACATTGCTCATACACAAGTTGTTTAATTAAGGGCATTGCCAAATCAGGGTCTCCAAATACCCTTCCAGCTGCTTTAACCATTATAGCCACGAAGTCTGAGAAAGGCTCCAGGGGATCCTGAATAACCTTGGTTAGATTGCCATTCACTTCCCCTTTGTTAGGCAATGATTTCCAAGCTCTGGTTGCGATTAAATTGATTTGCTCAAACACCTGAGCTGGATACCCAGTTTGTTGTTGAGCATATCGACCTTGCCCAAGAAGCATGTCCACATCCCAGGCTGGGTTTCCTGCTGCACGATTAGCAGCAGCTTGTTCATTAGCAAACTCAATCAAGAAAGCCTTCCAATCTAAATACTGCCCAGAGGACAGGCAGGCACGTGCCAAGCTCATCCAGTCACTAGGAGTCATGCAATAACGACTAAGAGCTTCCACCTGAGCTACAGTGAAAGCAGCATTAATCCCATAAGTGCGGACAGACTCAGCGAGTGCTTTAATTACCTTAAAATCGAGAGGTTCATGATAACGATTTCCCCCTCCATCCTGAAAGACAGGGTAGTACAGCTCATGTTTCACTTCCCTCCAGACATTTGGACAGAATGACCGCCCACTAAGATCACTCAGAGGGGAAGTCTCATTATATGAAGGCGGCGCCAGCACAGGCGGCCCCGGACCTGAGGGCTCTATGCGGGTGCAGTCAGAACTCTTCCTCAAAGATGACTTCTCCATTTTCTTTGTTATATCTCTGATCTCCTAAACAACTCCGAACAAGTCTCCAAATAGGCCATGCTCCTCCCTGCAATGTACCTTGCTCCCAGGCAAAACCTAGATCTCTCCCAAGCTTATCCCAGCAACTGATAAAGGCCAGCAAGGCTAGCATTCGCTCCATTTCTGTGAGGCACTCTCTGCTTTCCTCACCTTGCTCTGCTAGTTGTGTCTTCTACTCGTCCGAATCACGGAACTTTATTGCTCCCTCCCGGAGACCTTATTGCCTCTTTACCAAGGTCCTTATTGCTCCCTCCGGAGACCTTATAGTTCGCAACTTCCCGCGAAACTTTACCTTTCGTTCGCAATCTCCGCGAAACTTTACCTTTTGTTCGCTATCTCCGCGAAACTTTACCTTTTGTTCGCTATCTATGCGAAACTTTACCTTTTGTTCGCTATCTCCGCGAAACTTTACCTTTTGTTCGCTATCTCCGCGAAACTTTACCTTTTGTTCACTATCTCCGTGAAATTTTATTGTCCTAATTTATCCCAGGAACTTACCAGCGCTGCCCCTGACTGCAGGAGTTCTGAATCTTTTTTGGGTCCCCGTATGGGCCACCACTTGTCGCGTCCCCCTCGACCAGCAAGGATGACGCAACTCTCAAAAGCTCTTCTCCAGCAGTTTATTCAGGTCCCTTGAAAACAGTCTTCCGAATAATGGGGCAGACCCAACCCACAGGCTAAATACTAAATGAACAGCCAATCAAGTAAAGCCAAGTGGTGCTATCTTAGAGGCCCACGTATGCGGAAGCAAGCCAGATCAGCGGTCTTAGCCAAATATGGACTTGTTTACCACCGAGAGCGCTCACCATCGGGCTGGTGGAAGGCGGAAACCGGCGCCATATTTAAGGCGCGGCACATCGCAGCTCTCTACAGCCAGATACTTTGTTTCAAGTCTATTGAGTCTTTCCTGTTTTCCTGACTTTAAACTTGTTTTTTAGTCTATTGAGTCTTTCCTGTTTTTGTTGACTTCATGCTGATAATGCTCTTCAGGCCCCGAATTAAGAGAGAGTATCAGAAACTCCTATATATTTCCTAAATCTAATTTATCTAACTCCTACATATCCCCCTTCTAGTAAAATAGAAACTTAAAACAATTCCACTAAGATCATGGACAAGAAAAGGCTACCCACCTTTCTATATCTATTCAATATAGGACTAGATATTTTAGCTAGACAACTAAAGGAGATCAAAGGGATACAAATGTGGCTGTGCTTTTTTTTTTTTTTATAAATACTTTAATTTTTTTTCTTCAAGTTACATCTCAGTCACAAACCCCTCCCTATTCCCCCTTCCTATCCCGCCCTTCCACCCTCTTCCCCCCAGAAGTTTCCCCTTTCAGTCCAACAGATGGTTCCTTCTCTTATAACAGTAAGTATTATAAAAAACAACAGATATAAATATGCCACATTTATGAGAGTTAAATGGCCCAGTATACTTTCCCAATGTCCAGTTTATACATATTTGGCCCCCGACATTAACATTCTACTATCTGACCATCTCCATGTGTTTAAAGGTCTATATCTGACTCAACATTCATACTAACTTGCAACACACTTTTAAGAGTATCTTCTTAGATCTATAACACCATCTTGATTCCTAAACAACTCAAAATTTAGCTATGAGACTCTAGCTGTCTATTCTTCAACCACCTCAGAGACCTGAGAGGGATAAATATATTTGCTTATATAGGAAGTACAGGGCCTGCAGCTTCCAAAACTAAGAAAGGACATACCAATGACTGCCTGGACAGTTCCCATTTTCTCTCCATACATTCCTGCATCAGTCTTCAGCCTTTGGGTCCTGTTTCTATGACAGACATTTGTTGTAGAGCAGGGATTATGAAGGACTTACCTACCCTGTCTTGGCAGAGTTAGGCTGTCGACTTCCCTGCTACCAAGTTTTGTCCTTTTTGGACAGCAGTCTGTCTGCAGTTGGTGTACGGGGTTTTTTCATGCCAAGAGATAGGCTTGCCACTAATTCAACCATCTTCCAGGGAGGTTCTTCGATGCTTATCTTCTACTTGGAGTAGAATAGGGGGTGCTGTCAGGTGCTGATATGTCTCGATATCAAAAAAAAAAAAGAAAGAAAATCTTGATTTAAGATAACATCTTTGGAGATCCAAGATGGCGCTGACCATAGAGCAGTGCATCTGAGTAGTAGGTGAATGAGATTAGTCATTGTGGAGTGAATGTGAGGTCCCCTAGCCTACAGTGAAGCACAGACGGTGTCTGAATGCCCACAGCGAACATTGAGACCGGTCACCAGGTAAAAGAGCCCACGCAGTTCCCGGGAACACAACCCTGAGATCAGCCAGCTCCGTCACTGGTCTGGAGAGGAGCTCTGGCTAGAGATCTAGCCCAGGAGCGGATCCAGCCCACGGCTCCAGCCACAGACCAGCGGCCCGCCTGTCTGCCTGATATCCAGCCTGCACTCGAGCCGCACCACAAGAGCAAAGGTAAGTGAGATTATTTTTTTCCGGAGTTTCCAACATGGTGGCACAGTGTGCACTGTAGCGGAGAGGCAGAGACCTAACCCAGTCACAGCAAAGCAATTAGGAGCCAAGACTGCCTGCAAACAGAGCCCGGGACAGTGTGTTCATCACAAATACTGGGGCGGGTGGGTCACTCACCCTAGCACCCAAGCATCTGAGGCAGTCAGCAACAGGCGCACTGAGGCCGGCATCTGTTGTGGGTGGAGCTCCCTGCCTGCATAGTCAGCCCAGCTGGGGAGCCAGAAGGACTGGGTCAGTGAGAGGAGAACACAGACCCAACCACAGCTCTACCTGCCTTTCTGAGGAGACCTGTCAGCTCCCAGGACCTCAGAGGCTAGCCCTCTCCCCACTCCAATCCCCTCTATATTGGTCCAATTGGGTCACAAGCAGTTGAGGAGAGCAGCAGCCACCCTCCTCTCCGAGAGCCAGTCAGTCTATTACAGGAATCTGCCCGCCATCTGGAGGTAAACACCAGGATCTCAGGATCAGCCAACCCCCAGGGCAGGGAGTTTTCCTGAGCACCAAGGTCAGGTAACAAAAGAAACAACAGATAACACCTGGGTCCATCTGATGACAAAAGGTCAGCGCAAGAACATGGTAAAAAAAACCCAAAACAATAGGATGTCTCCAGATCCTAGCAATAATGCCACAGACAACTCTGGACAGCTGAACCCAATTGAAGCAAAGGAAAATGACCTTAATCCTACGCTTATACTAATAATAGAAGGCCTAAGGGAGGAAATCAAATACCTCAGAGAGCAACAACAAAGTACTGCAAAGGAGGTGATGGAAATGAATAAAGCGCTTAAAGGAATGGAAGACCTGAAAAGGGAAGTTGAAGCAATGAAGAAAATCCAATCTGAGACATCCATAGAACTGGAAAACCTTAAGAAAAGAATCGGAACTACAGACACTAGCATCACCAACAGAATACAAGAGATGGAAGAAAGAATTTCAGGCTCAGAGGATAAAATTGAAGAAATGGATACATCTGTCAAAGAAAATGTCAAATCTAAAAAAGTCCTGACACAAAACCTTCAGGAAATCAAGGACACAATGAAAAGATGGAATCTCAGAATAATAGGAATAGAAGAAAGAGAAGAGTCCCACCTCCATGGACCAGAAAATATCTTCAACAAAATCATTGAAGAGAATTTCCCAAATCTAAAAAAAGAGATGCCTATAACTGTACAAGAAGCTTACAGAACCCCAAATAGATTAGACCAGAAAAGAAAATCTTCCCGCCACATAATAATCAAAACACTAAATGTACAGAACAAAGAAAGAATTTTAAAAGCTGCTAGGGAAAAGGGTCAAGTAACATATAATGGCAAACCTATCAGAATCACACCTGACTTTTCTTCAGAGACTCTAAAAGCCAGAAGGGCCTGGACAGACATCTTGCAGACCCTAAAAAACCACAAATGCCAGGCCAGACTACTATTCCCTGCAAAATTGTCAATCAACATAGATGGAGAAAACAAGATATTCCATGACAAAGCTAAATTCAAACAATATCTATACACAAATCCAGCTCTACAGAAGATGTTAGAAGGAAAACTTCAACCCAAAGAGGTTAACTACACACAAGAAAGCACAGGAAGCAAATAGCATGCCTGCAGCAAAAACAAAAGGAAAGAAGCTCACTCACACACTATTTCTACCAACATCAAGATGGCAGGAAGTAACAATCACTGGTCATTAATATCTCTCAACATCAATGGACTCAATTCCCCAATAAAAAGGCACAGGCTAGCAGAATGGATGCGAAAACAGAATCCCACATTCTGCTGTTTACAAGAAACACACCTCAGCAAAAAAGATAGACATTATCTCCAAGTAAAGGGCTGGAAAAAGATATACCAAGAAAATGGACCCAAGAAAAAAGCTGGAGTAGCAATTCTAGTATGCAACAAATTGGATTTTCAACCAACATTAATCAAAAGAGATGGGGAAGGACACTATATACTCATCAAAGGAAAAATCCACCAAGATGAAATTTCAATACTAAACATCTATGCCCCAAATGTAAGACCACCCACATTCATTAAAGAAACACTACTGAAACTCAAATCCCACATTGAACCTCACACATTAATAGTGGGAGACTTCAACACACCACTCTCACCACTGGACAGATCAACAATGCATAAACCAAACAGAGAAATAATGAACCTCACAGATGTCATGAATCAAATGGACCTAATTGATATCTACAGAACATTTCACCCAAAAACAAAAGAATACACTTTCTTCTCGGCACCTCACGGAACCTTCTCCAAAATCGACCATATAGTCGGTCACAAAGCAAGCCTCAACAGATACAGGAAAATTGAAATCACTCCTTGTAACTTATCAGACCATCATGGAATAAAGCTAGGCTTCAACAGTAACAAAAACAACAGAGTGCGTGCAAAAACATGGAAACTGAACAACTCTCTCCTCAATGACATCTGGGTCAGGGAAGAAATAAAAAAAGAAATTAAAGTCTTCTTAGAACTCAATGAAAATGAAGGCACAACATACCCAAACTTATGGGACACATTGAAAGCAGTGCTAAGAGGAAAGTTTATAGCTCTAAGTGCCTTCAAAAAGAAACTGGAGAATTCCTATACTAGCCACCTAAAAGAACACCTGAAAGAGCTAGAACAAAAAGAAGCAAACACTCCCAAGAGGAGCAGACGAGAGGAAATTATCAAACTCAGGGCTGAAATCAACAACTTAGAAACAAAAAGAACAATACAAAGAATCGACAAAACCAAGAGCTGGTTCTTTGAGAAAATCAACAAAATAGACAAGCCCTTAGCTAAACTAACTAAAAGGCAGAGGGAAAATACCCAAATCAACAAAATCAGAAATGAAAAGGGGGAAATAACAACAGACATTGAGGAAATCCAAAGAATCGTTAGGTCCTACTTCAAAAACTTGTACTCCACAAAATTGGAAAATCTAAATGAAATGGACAATTTTCTTGATAGATTCCACCTACCAAGGTTAAATCAAGAACAGGTAAACAAATTAAACAGTCCTATAACCCTTAAGGAAATAGAAGAAGTCATTAGACGTCTTCCAACCAAAAAAAGCCCAGGCCCAGATGGTTTCAGCACAGAATTCTACCAGACATTCAAAGAAGAGCTAACACCAATATTCTTCAAACTCTTCCACAACATAGAAACAGAAGGAATACTGCCAAACACATTCTATGAGGCCACAGTTACCCTGATACCTAAACCTCACAAAGACCCAACGGAGAAAGAAAATTTCAGACCAATTTCCCTTATGAACATGGATGCAAAGATACTTAATAAAATACTTTCAAACCGGATCCAAGATCACATCAAAAGTATCATACACCATGATCAAGTAGGCTTCATCCCAGGGATGCAGGGGTGGTTCAACATTAGAAAATCCATCAATGTAATCCACCACATAAACAAGCTGAAAGAAAAGAACCACATGATCATCTCATTGGATGCTGAAAAAGCTTTTGACAAAATACAGCACCCTTTCATGATAAAAGTCTTAGAGAGATCAGGCATACAAGGACCATACTTAAAAATAATAAAAGCAATTTACAGCAAGCCAATAGCCAACATCAAACTAAATGGAGAGAAACTTAAAGCATTTCCTCTAAAATCAGGGACAAGGCAAGGCTGCCCATTCTCTCCATATCTCTTCAACATAGTACTTGAAGTTTTAGCTAGAGCAATAAGACAACTAAAAGAGATCAAGGGGATACAAATTGGAAAGGAAGAAGTCAAAGTATCCCTATTTGCAGATGATATGATAGTATACATCAGTGACCCCAAAAATTCCACCAGAGAACTTACACAGCTGATAAACTCCTTCAGCAAGGTGGCCGGATACAAAATCAATTCAAAAAAATCAGTAGCCCTTCTTTACACAAAAGATAAATGGGCTGAGAAAGAAATAAGGGAATCAACACCCTTCACAATAGCCACATATAATATAAAATACCTTGGGGTAACTCTAACCAAGCAAGTGAAAGACCTGTATGATAAGAACTTCAAGACCCTGAAGAAAGAAATTGAAGAAGATATCAGAAGATGGAAAGATCTCCCTTGTTCATGGATAGGTAGGATCAACATAATAAAAATGGCAATCTTACCAAAAGCAATATACAGATTCAATGCAATTCCTATCCAAATACCAACTCAATTTTTTACAGATCTGGAAAAAACAATTCTCAACTTCATATGGAATAACAAAAGACCCAGAATAGCTAAATCAATCATGTACAATAAGAGAACATCTGGAGGTATCACCATCCTGGATTTCAAGCTGTACTACAGGGCAATAGTAATAAAAACAGCATGGTACTGGTATAGAAACAGACCAGTTGACCAATGGAATCGAATTGAAGACCCAGAAATAAACCCACACATCTATGGTCACTTAATTTTTGATAAAGAAGCCAAAAACATACAATGGAAAAAGGAAAGCATCTTCAATAAATGGTGCTGGTCTAACTGGATGTCAACATGTAGAAGAATGCAAATAGATCCATACTTATCACCCTGTACAAAACTTAAGTCTAAGTGGATCAAGGACCTCAACATAAATCCAGACACACTAGCATTAATAGAAGAGAAAGTGGGAAAAAGCCTTGAAATCATTGGCACTGGTAGCAACTTCCTGAATAGAACACCTATAGCTCAGGCACTAAAACAAACAATCAATAAATGGGACCTTATAAAATTGAAAAGCTTCTGTAAGGCAAAGGACACTGTCCTTAGAACAAAACAGCAGCCTACAGAGTGGGAAAGGATCTTCACCAACCCAACATCTGACAGAGGGCTAATATCCAAAATATATAAAGAACTGAAGAAATTTAACACCAAAAAATCAAATAACCCCATCAATAAATGGGGTACAGAGCTAAACCGAGAATTCACAGAAGAGGAATCTCTAAAGGCTGAGAGGCATTTGAGGAAATGTTCAACATCTTTGGTTATCAGGGAAATGCAACTTAAAACAACTCTGAGATTCCATCTCACACCTGTCAGAATGGCTAAGATCAAAAACTCAAATGATAGCACATGCTGGCGAGGATGTGGAGAAAGGGGAACACTCCCCCATTGCTGGTGGGACTGCAAACTTGTGCAACCACTTTGGAAATCAATCTGGAGATATCTTAGAAATTGGGAATAAATCTACCTCAAGACCCAGCCATACCCCTCTTGGGCATATATCCAAAAGATCTGAAAAGAAACCACAAGGACATTGCCTCAACAATGTTCATAGCAGCTTTATTTGTAATAGCCAGAAACTGGAAACAACCCAGATGTCCATCAACTGAAGAATGGATAAAAAAACTGTGGTACATGTACACAATGGAATACTACACAGCTATCAGAAATGAGAAAATCATGCAATTCAAAACCAAATGGATGGAACTAGAAAAGCTCATCCTAAGTGAGCTGACGCAGTCCCAGAAAGATAAACATGGTATGTATTCCCTTACAAATGGATATTAACCATACATCAGAGGATAACTATCCTACAACCCACACACCCAAATAGACAGGAACCTAGCATATCTATCCTAGGAAAAATTCTACCCACCAGTGAGTCATGGAATCTGCTGCAGGTTAGTGGAACCCCACACCCTAGATGGTGTGCCTTATCAAGCTCCAGTACGAGTGTAAGCTCTTGGGCCTCACATGACGCAAGATCTGAGGGAGTATGATATGTGAGGACCCACCTCATCTGAGGAGAAGGAGAGTACCAAGTAGAGGAACAAGGAGGGAGGGAGGGAGGAAGGGAGGGAGGGAGGGAAGGAGAGAGGGAGGGAAGGAGAGATGAAGGGAGGGGCCAAGAGGGAGGAAACTATGTTCTAGAAATAAATAATACTATTTTAAGAAAAGAATTAATAAGCTTAAAAATATAATAAAAATACAATATAAAATTTTCAAACTATAATTTACCTTACTGGCATGAAAAGAAAATGGCCTTAATTTCAGATTAGAATGTTAGACTGCAAGTGGCTACAGATATTACACAAACTTGATAGCAGCTTAAAAGGTTTTTTTTGTTTTTTGGTTTTTTTTGTAGAGGTATAGGCTATTTCCATGGTTTGGCATTAAAAAGCAGGTAACAGGTTTAAAACACTGTAAATAAATTAAAGGTGACAGCTGTTCAACCTGGTTTTACAAACCTCCAAGAGTTGAAAAAACTTAGAGCTAAGGTAAAATAATGCATGGTGTTAGCCCATGCCTTTACCTCCAGCAGAGACAGGAGGATCACTATAGAGTTAGTTGTCTTATAAATTCTAGAGTTACAAGAAACAGGGTGGTGATGGTTCACACCCTTAGTCACATCATTGGGGAAGAATACACCCTTAATCCCAACACACTAGAGACAGAAACAGGCAGATCTCAGAGCTCAAGGCCACGTGATACAAAACAAACTCTAAACAGAGAAAAACTTTGATCCAGGGGTGGAGGAGCACATCTTTAATCCCATCAGTTGGAAACCACATGTCTTTGATCCCAAAATTTAGAATGCAGAGACAGGAACATAGGATTTGGAAAGATTTAAGTTTAAAAGCTACTTACAAAAGGCAGGCTGCAATTCAAATTGTCCTTTGAGATCTCAAAATATATACACTAAAGGTTTGTTTAGCTCCAAAATATCAAAATAATTTCTTCTTTAATCCGGATTGAAAGGTAATACTTTATATATTATCAAAAAACCAAATTTGCTCCAGGAAAAATATTATCTGACCCCCCCAAAAAAAGTAATTGTCCCAGAGTTAGGATTAGGGCAGGGCTCTGTTCTTATCTTTCCAGGAGATTTAAAGCATCCATTCAAGGAATCCAGGGACAACTGGACAAAGGAAACCTCAGCAGAAAACAGATCAGACACCAAAGAAGACGAGTGGCCCAGATGATCCAGCCTTGCAGACTTCAATAGCAGTTTCCTCAAAAGTCTATAACCACAACAACTCAAAATCACTAAGATCGTTCAGCTCCACAGACTACTCCAGCCAGATCTTCAGTAAAGTTCTGAAGATCAGCTTCTGTCTATGAACTTCGTAGGACATCTAAATAGCTGAGCACAAAGGGACTGAACATCAAATGATTCTATTAACATTTTTAACCATTTTTTCATTCTTATTTGGGCCCCAAACAGGTTTACTATGTCCCAAATCAGCAGGAAGTCATTTTAAGAGAACAACGTCCCATCCCCAGAAGGTGGGGAGGGTGTTCTTCCCCTTTGGTTATTTGATAGATAATAGAAAATTTTGTTATTTAGGGGAAAAGACTACAAGCTGTTAAATGGTCTTGTTAAATGGGTTTTGGAGGTTAGACCCAGGGACTTCTCTCTTTTGCTTTTCTGTATCCTCTTTTCTCTCCTATATAGGAGTGAACAGACTTGAGAAAAATGGGACATAGACATAGTATAGGAAAGAACAAGAAAAAAGGACAGATTATTGAATATAGCTTTATACCTTTGTATACTGATACAAAATTAATATTATATTTGGCTAAATTGGTATTGATCATTGTATATTAATGCAAATTTAAGATTGTATAGGGCTACATCGGTATTGATCTTTGTATATTGATACAAAATTAAGATTATATTTGGCCACAATGGTATTGACCCTAGTATATTAATGTAAAATTAAGATTGTATTGGGCTACATCGGTACTGATCTTTGTATATTGATACAAAATTAAGATTATATTTGGCCACATTGGTATTGATCTTTGTATATTGATACAAAATTAAGGGTAACGCTTCTTAAAGGTATTGTTTGTAGTAATACTTAAAAATGAAATGTCAAGTTTTGACCTCTCCCTACCAACCGACATAAACTGTTTAGGATAATTAAGAAACGGAAACTA